>VYXH01004461.1:467364-519631 GCA_013397275.1 Burhinus bistriatus | reverse complement strand
GAGGCGAGCTCGGCGCCGGGCCGGTGGGTCCTGCCGTGGTTCTCCGGGGTGGTGGGGTGTCCCCGGGGAGGTGCGGCGTTAGCCGTAAGTTGTCGTCGGGAGTGGGGAAGGGACGTTTGGGGTTTGTCGGTGTCGGAGTTGGGGTTCGTTACCTGGAAGATGGTGGTAGCAGTGCCCGTGGCTGTCGGTGTGCTCCCCTCGGAGACGTGAGGGAGCCTCCAGGAGCTGGGGCGTCCCTCCTTCCTCTGAGGGGCTAAGGTACTCCTGGCGTCCTCTCAAGGAGGCTGCCAGCCCCTCAGAGGCAGCCCAGGTCCTTGCTGGGGTCGGTCTGCCATGTTGTGCCCTTAAACACAAGCACCAGAGCAGAAGCCAAGAGCTGTCTAGGAGCGGGGCCTGCTTTCCTGCCTTCGCTCAGGGGTAGCCTGCGAGGCCTCCATCCAACATACGTTGAGATTGGACCAGATAACTAAAGGTGCCAAAAATCTTAAATTTGGAGCCTTTTTTTTTTTTTTGAGCCTGGTGACAAATGGGAGGACCTGTAGTCGAGATTAGAATTAATTACTATAGAGACTTTTGAACTACATGGTGATGATGTGCTGACTGATTAACTCACCTGTCTTCCCCGGCAGCTGTCGGTATCTGGCGAGCAAATGTCTCCACACCACGGCGGGCTTTCTGAAGAAAACTGGAACTGAGCAGTGGTGGTTGGAGCGGCACTTGAAGGACCCCTTTGTCAAGGCAACGAAGCGGCAGCATTACCGTTGCCGAAGCGCCTTCAAATTACTGGAGATCGATGACAAGCTTCATATTCTTCGTCCAGGACTTTCCGTTCTTGACTGTGGAGCGGCGCCTGGTGCCTGGAGCCAGGTTGCTGTAGAGAGGGTCAATGCCTTAGGTACCGGTAAGTGAACGTTTTTTGCAGGTAAGATGGGGATGATACTCAGCCTGAAGTGTGAGAAAACTCAGCTGTGATGGTGGCAGTGTGGGGAAGGGACATGGGTACTGGTAAATGCCAGAGTCACTGATAGAAGTGTGAAGGTATGTGCCTGCGTGACAGTGAAAATCTTCATATGGTCTGGAGAAAGCTTGTTTATGAAATAAAAACTTACTGTGAGGTGCTACTGTAGGCATAACGAAGTGTTTGGATTAACTGTCTTGTGGGGAGGATCCCTTCATCCGGTTCTGAAATTCATGTAGCCTCCAGCGGGTAACTTGGCTTTTCCATATTTTCACTTCCCGTCTTGAAAAATGGTAGTAACCACTACCGTACGGTTTATGTGTTTTAAGCCATTAATATTTACAAGAGAAGATGTTACTATCTGTGCCGTTGTCCGGGATTTCTGGACTGTCAACTTTGAAAGAACAGGAAAAACCCAAGAAAAATACTCCTTGCTTTTGCAAAGTAGCTGAGTTTTCATGTCTTGAATGGATTAGCTTATAGCAAACCATCCATCCAGATTCACGCAGCAAACTAAGGACAAGAAGACCAGACAAGGCAGGTGATAACATTTTTGTTCATTGACTAGCATGGAGCTCATGCTTATGCAAGTTGTTTGCAATCATTGTGAGCATTCAACATGTCATTCCTTCGTATCGTCTAGATCCTGCTGTCCCCACCGGCTTTGTCCTTGGCGTTGACCTCCTGCGGATTTCTCCTCTGGAAGGAGCAGTCTTCCTGTCGAAGGCTGACGTTGCAGACCCAAGCACGCTGAGGACGATTCAGAGCCTGCTTCCTGCAGAGAAGGTGGACGTTATCTTGAGCGACATGGCACCTAATGCGACAGGCATTAAAGAACTGGATCATCAGAAGCTGATCAATCTGTGTTTAGGCCTTCTGAATCTGTCCCAAAGTATTTTAAAGCCAAAAGGAACGATGCTCTGTAAATTCTGGGATGGACATGAGTCCCGTCTTCTGCAAAACAGACTGAAGGAGCAGTTCCAAGACGTGAGAACTATAAAGCCTCAGGCCAGCCGGAAGGACTCTGCTGAATCTTATTTTTTGGCAAGGCTGTACAAAGGGAAATGAAAGCTGAGAACCATGGGTTACCAAACAGGTGATCAGACATTGATTGGAAGTCTGAATTTGGCGTGTGTTTAAAGATAAATCCCAGCATTAAGACCCCTAACTTGAGCCGTGATGTTGTTGAGAAGAACCTGGGAAAACACAGTACGGTTCATACAAAGTACATCGTGCTTTTCAAACACAAAAATAAACCAGGGTTTATAGTAGGGTGTCCTACTGAGTTTATCCCCTAATTACACAAGCAGGAGACATCCAATCTAGCTTCTCACCTGCGGAGAAAACGGTGGGGAATGGAGAGGAGTAATCTGAAAGGCAACCTCTGGGGCTGGAGTAATGGATATGAAAATAAAACAGTGATTATATGAGTTTTTAATGTGTGCTTGAAAATCATTGCACTACTAATATTGTCATATCTGAGGCTAGCCGTAAAGACGGTTGTCAGAATGAGAGGGAGCAGCCAGGGGACTGAGCCAATTTATTGCCTCTTCACCTTTCGTAAAATCTGGTGCAATTTATTAGCGCGTGTCAAAATAGACAACGTTTTCCTGCATGTCACGATCTGCATCGTCACGTACGACCTGTATCGCAGCCGCTCGGGATACACGAGCTCCCTGGCTCGGGAGCGTTTTGCCTGATGGCTCTGCTGCCTCGTCTGAAGACGCAGGTTATATTTAGAAATTGCTGCTTCACTGTACTCGTAAATCCAGTAAATGACAGTAGGGCAGGGTCATCGCTACTGGGAAGATAATTTCCCCGATGTTTTCAGTCATGTTTTGTATTTGACCAATGGTGTTTCTGAGGTGAGATGACAAGATGTTCCTTGGATCCCAGATGGGGAATTACTGAACTGCTAGAATTCTGTTTGGAAAAATAAATTTAGCCACTGCCTTACCTGGAAGTGACAACTTTTACATTAAATAGCACTTTTATCAGGCCGACTGCGGCATGAGTTATAAGAGGGGCTGGCAGCGCTGCCTGTTTTTAAGGCTTCCAGATTTTTCTCATTATAAACATCTCATTTGGGGTTGCTTACAGATTTATCAAACTTTAACTGCTTTGAACCCTCCCCATCTGGATCTCCGTACTGAGTGCAGCTGTGGTGGGGCAGGAGGGCTCTGCCCGAGCAGGACCGCGGCAGCCCTGTCCCGGGGACGGAGCGGTTTTGGGGGGTCGGGGGGGAGGAGGCGGCTGAGCCCGCAGCGGGGCATTACGGTAGGGCGCGCGGGCCGCGGCGGGTTTGCGCACCTAGTCCCGTCGTTACGGCGGCCCGGGCCGCTGTTCTCGCGAGAGCTGGGGGCGAGTTCCCGTGAGATCTCGGCGCCGGGGCGAGGAGGGAGATCCAAGCGGCGGGTGAGTGAGGGCGGCCGGCGGCGTGTGAGGGCGGCCGGGGAGGCCNGGGGGGGTTCCGTGAGGGCGAACCCCCCGCGGTGCTCGGGGCTGTGAGGGCGGGGGGTCCGCGGTGCCCTGCGGGGGGGGCCTGTGCCAAAGGGCTTGCTGCGGCGGGGAGGGGGGCGTACGGGTCTTCTTAGCGCCGTTCTGGATTTCAAAACAGGCTCGCTGCAGCACAGTTACCTGTTGGCAGTGGTTTCTTGAATTTGTTTGCGTGTGGTACTGAATTACTTATTTCGAATAAACGTTTTCATTTGGGTTTTGGCTGATCTGTTGCCTGTGTGCTTCTATTTTGTCGCCTCTTCGTGATGGAAGATCAATCCAAAGAATAGCTGCTGTGTTACTCTGAAAGTTTGCTCAAACCTGTGTCTGTGGTACAAACCTATGGGAATGTTGTGGGTTGCCTTTCCTTGTCCTGAACCTTCTTCTGTGCTTCTGGGGCTTCGTGGGGCCTGCAGGCACTGGAGGGACTCACTTAAGGCTTCCTGAAGCCTCCTGGGAAACCTTGCGGGCTTTTCTGGGCTCCAGGCTTGATTTGTCTTTGGCCTTTTAGTTAGTTAGCACTTGTCGAAATTTGAAGGAATAATTGCAGAAACTTTTATGTGAGTGAGGAGACACAGTTTTACTTACAGAAGTGATCTGTGAACTTGGGGAGCCTTGTTGCTGGAAGTAAGTTCCAAAATGCTTTTTGGAAATCAGAGTCAAGTTGTGTCGAAGGTAGGGTTTGCTGCTAATATGGAATTAGTTCTCCTCCCCCCATCAGGCTCAAACATTTGGAGGAAGAATAACGAATTCTGTTTGTTAGTGTTATGTGCTGTAGATCTTCATGTCCTACAATGTTAACTTGTATCCCAGAATATATCCTGATTATACAGGAAAGGAGAACTCAATTTTGTGTAACTTAGGACAGCTCTTGTATGCTTATGGGCTGAGACTCAGGGGAGAATGTATTTAAATAAAAGGAACCCATTTCAGGTAGAAAGCTCAGGGAAGAATAGGCTCTGCTGCATCAGTTTCTCATTTCAGAGACCGACAACTTCAGCCTTGGTTGGATAGTGTTTTCTCGTTCATGTTGATCCCAGCAGTAATCTGTGGATCCCAGCAGAGACTAGCAGATTGGGTTTTGTACCCTGTAAATTGGAAGACTTTGCAGTTAGTGTTTCCTCAGGGCAGAGACATATCTCTCTTTAGCAAAGCAGCCAGTATACTGTAGGTTGCTCTGAATGTTTTGCTGATGATTTTCTGTGTATTTCCAGAGCCATGGAGGACTTGGAAAATAATACCACTGTATTCTCCACCCTGAGATCCCTCAACAACTTTATTTCACAGCGTATGGAGGGGATGTCTGGACTGGCCACACCAGGATCGCCTCAAAGCTCCTTGCAGATTCAGTACCAGCAGAGGGTGCAGGTGAGGTGTCCTCAGCTTGATGATGCCTGCACTATCACTTCAGTATGGTTGTAGACTCCTTCTGATTCCAGGAATCAGGATTGATTTCATTAAGATCTGACCATTCTTTCTAATATTGATATTCGTACAAGCTCAATAATGGAAGCTTGCTTTTGGTCAACATTCTAGAATCTTTAATTTTTTTTAAAGTGTCAGACATACTTATTTCTGTTTTGTAAGAATTTAAGAAAGGTCCTTTGAATTTCTTCCCTGCTTGTTATATCTGTATACCAGCTCAGGAAATTAAATTGTAAGTTGTTTTCATATTGCTGAACAAAGGAGCTTTGTATCTGTTAGTATTTTTCTAATACGTAATTTGTTACCTTTTTTCACAATCTTCCTTAAAGTTTCGTTGCCTGGACATGTACAGGAGACTTGCATTGTGCTATGGCTTTAATGTGCTAAACGGTTGTGCTTTCTTGTCTGCTTCTGTTCATATCCATATGGGGTTTTTTGACTTTTTCCTGTAAGTTGCTTTATGCGCATAAAGCATGAGGTAAATTGACATCTTGTATCGTAAGGACTGTTTATTAGGCTGGAATGAAGTTTCTGTATTCTGTATCTTAATATAACTTCTATTTCACTCTCTAAGTAGAAAATAAGCTTGCTTTCTTTTCAATGTAAATCTGCTTTGCATTTGGAATGTTGACAAAAATTTATGCATTTTCTGGTACATCTCTGGTTACAGACGTGGTTAGAGGAGCCTCTCTCTGGTTAGAGAGTCCTCATTAGCTATGTCTTGAATGTACGTTGCTTAGATTTGAGGTATTCTATTAATATTGTCTGTGCTCTAAGGTAATTTGAATAAAAAAATGAAGCATAATGCTGTAGCAGGTAGTAGAAAAACATGTTATTTTGCTCAGCAGTTAAATTTCATGGGGAGCATGATCTCTGCTTCTTGGTTAGCTGCTGTTAGTTTTATGAGGGTTGGGGAGTTCATAATTAATATTTTTTCAGATAGAGAAGTACATTTTGTCAGAGTACCTCTAGAGATTAAATGCGAAATTCTGAATGAAGAACTTGAAATCCACACTCTTTTCAGCTAACACTGATTTGATGTGGGTTTCTGAGTGTGGTGTTGAACTCTTGGTTTCCCCATCTGCATCTGGTGCGAGAAGAGAAGCACTACAAACATGGTGATGCTTTCCTTGTAATTTGTAAAATGGCGTGCAAGTGTCAGCTGAATAGTACAGGGTGGGAGGTAACGGTATTGTTGCAGTGCTGTTAATGGTGTGCAATGTCCCTTTTCACACATGAACCGGGCAGTTGGAAGAACAAGCTGGGCAGATCCACTCCAAATCCCAGCTCCTGCAGGTGGAACGAGAGAAGATGCAGATGGAGCTTAGCCACAAACGAGCTCGCATTGAGCTAGAGAAGGCAGCTAATACAAATGCCAGAAACTATGAGGTAAGTATGACAGTTGCAGATGGCTTGATATCATAGGCCTAAGTCAGAACATGCATAGTGCATCTACATTGGTGTTTTAGTTTGGATCAGGGATGTGCTCTTGACTTCTCATGTGCTGTGCTTTGGTTTGCAGTGGTGTGTCTCAAAATGTGCATAGTTGACTCTTTTTTTGATGAAACTGAACTGAAAGGTGCAGTCCAGGAGCAAGCCTAGTGTTCTCCAGCTGCTAATGGACACTGTCTTCAGAGCAAGACTTCAGTGAATATGTAGTAAATGCTCTGGGAATGCATTTACTGTGTTTGCATTTACCGCAAATGTGGTGATAGTGTGGGTGTCAAGCTCCCAGCACCAGCTGTTTTGCTCTACAGATCCCCTGGCAGTGCACTGCACTAACTTGCTAATGTACACAAGAGCATGAACGTCAAAGCCTTGTTTGGTTGACAAACTGATAATCTGATCACTAGATTCTGTTAGTTTAGCACTGAAGTTGTCATGGGTAGCAATAGCAAAAGGGATTTGTTGTTTCTTTCTCCCAGAAGTATTAAAGCATTTTTCTCCCAGATGAATTTAAACTTCTGCTGGCACAATTGCAAGCATTTAGTTTGTGTGACTGTAATTAATTGGAATGGCAGCAGTGCCAGCCATGCACTGTCACACAAGAGAGCTTGCACTGATAAAACAGTGAGCCTCACTCAGGGACTAATAGCTTTTATTGGTTTCTGGTTTTATGCCTACATATGTTTGCTTAACTACATTACTGAAATAAGTAGTAGATCTGTGGGTTTTGTAGCATAATAAAGGTCTTCTCTGTGGCTGATTATTTAAAAATAAATATTTAAAAAATAATAAGCTTGTTTTGTTGTATTTTACAAGGATGCTGAGTGATAGATTTAGTGTGTCATTTTGAAATAGCGAGTCAGTGACTAAATTCCTCATTCCTCTGAAGTCAGGTGATGTGGGATTAAGCCTCGAAGAGTTCAAACTGGAATGTAGCTGAGTCAGTCACAGAAACCCTTGAAATACTGGTACAAAAAAAGGGAGCAGCACTAATCCAGCACAGTGGTAATTACCCTGCTCAGATTCTGTGGTTTTTTTGAGTCATGTGGATAAAGGTTTTAGGAACCTCACATTGCTTTGCATAATCCTTGCTTACTATGTAAATCTGTGTGTCTCGATTTGCTTTGATTAGCAAAGGAATTTACTACACATTTTTTCAATAAGTGTTAATCAATTTGTGGTAGGAATAAACTGAAATGGTATATGAAAGGTTGTCAGAGTGCAAAAATATTTATTGTATTCATTGACAATACCGTGCATTTAAACCCCATTTCTTTTCTATTAAATGGCCTCATACAATTTCCAGAAGCTGCACAGGCAAGTTTGTCTTATTAACCCAACTATTGAGATCTGAGTTTCTGAAAGTCAAGTTGCTATGCATGGGTCAGCTTTAAATTGGAGCATCAAATGTTTTAATCTTTGATCCGCTGGGGAGTGTGCAGTGGAGTCTGTGAAGCCATGTCTGTATTCTTATATTCATGTCTCAGTCTAAGAGATTTGGAAGGCTCTGTCTCTTAATTTTCTAGCTCCGTTGCCATGGGTAGTTCCTTGTCATTGACTTGCTACTGGTAAGATTTTTGCCCTTGCTATTGCAAAGGTTAAAGCTATGGTCTGAGTAACTGCTTCATGATGATGCCTTGGTGACCACCATAATGACCACAGTAGAAATGAAAATGGCTTCACCTTTGTGCTGCTTCTTCTTATGTCTCTGCATTTTTTTTCTTTGCAAGCGAGAAGCTGACCGTAACCAGGAGCTGCTCACACGCATAAAGCAGTATCAGGAAAGGGAAGCAGAAGCTGAAAATAAACTGAAAGAACAAATGGAGATGAACAAATCCTATAAGAAGAGCATGGAGACAATGAGTAAGAAGCTGCAAGAGAAGGAGAGCAAATTAGCTGAAGCTAATGAAGTAAGAACAGGGTAATTTTTTAATCCGTTCGTAGCTTCAGGTGACTTTGCAATTCTTGTGAACTGAAAATGTCGTCTTTGATTTTAAAAAAAAAAAAAAGGAATCACTATGTTCCTCATCTAGAAATGAATAAACCCTGGTGGTGTGCATCTTTGCTGTCAAAGTTTAGAACCTAACCAAGTCCAGACACAAGTGAGCAGGTCAGAAGATGTTGCTATGTTAATTAACAACGAGAAGAGAATTCTTAGGTTGGTATGCAGAAGGAGGAAAAAAAGTGCAAGGCAACATATAGCATCTAGGTTTAGAAGTCAGGTTACGTGACATTGAGTAAAGAAAGGGGAAATAATGGAGGAGATATGATGGGAAGGTGTTCAGGGATGTAGGGGGAACTGTAGAGTGCATTAGACCAAAGTTACGTACAAAGTATGTCTAGGTATTCCACTGTAGAATGAATGCTTGGATAATAATGAACAGACCATCTTCTCAACACTCAGCCTTTTTGGACATCATTATAGTTAAGTTCAACTAGATCATTTGTAACTTTTCTGTTTAATTTGGTTTCCTGCACCGTTGTGGATCAACAACCGCTAAGTCCTTAAGCCTTGCTCCTGCCTAGGTGTTACTGGAAACGTATCTATGTGATAAACAGATTTAACATCCCAGTTATTAGGGATTAAAAATAGGGAGACAGTGATGGCATGTGAGAGAAACTAAGCCCACATATGAAATGTGTGCAGCAATTCTATTTCTGTGTTCTTTTTATTTCCATATCCATCAGTATCAAGATAAGAACCCTATACTTCTGTGTCTGTCTAGAAAGCACGCTACATATGTAATGTTTTGAGATTTTTCTCTTTTTCTCTTTTAAAGGGAGCTGAGTAATGGCTATTTGAAACAAATCTATGAGTTTTTCTTTAGAGTTAAGATATTTAGAAAAGAATTTAAAAAAACACTGGCCTCTACTTTTAAGGAAAACGTGATACTTCTGATACTTGGTTGAGGCAAACCAGACACTTTCAATTTTGAAATCCAGACAAAATACATTTGGAATGATTGTGGGATAGTTTTTTAACTTTAATATATATACTTGTGTTTTATCATCATCTAGCTTTGAAACTTGTTATTTTTTATGCCAGTTTGAGGTCATCCACTTAATAGGTAATGTAAATGACAATTTGGGTGACAGATGAAAGCAACTAAATGATTTTCTCTTGCCTTTGTTTCTGAGGTGAGTTAGCAGGTCTGAAGGTTTGCCAAGAGTGTGGGATTGTCTCTATATTCAGTGTTTGTACTTTTCAGTTCGATACGATTTCTGTCTATCGCTACCCATAATGTCCAGCTTGGAGACTCATAGGCTTGTATGTTTATTCTTTCTTTCCATTAATTCAGACAATCACTATATTAAAAGGGAAAATATCAGAGCTGCAATGGAATATAATGAACCAAGAGATGCAGATGACAAGCCAAGACTCTCAGAAGCAGGAGCTGATGGAACAGCTGGATGTTCAACATAAGTAAGCAGGGGATGAATGACTGTAGGGAGAAAAAGGCAAACAAAACTTCAGTCTTCTGTAGCTGTCGTCACTCAAGACTTTCAACAGCGTTTGATTTCTGCTCTTCAAAGGGGTTTTTTGATCTGGATGTGCAGGTTATAACCATTGCTTCAGACTAGCTCCGAGGTGCAATATAATTGTACCTTGAGAAAAACAAACAAACAAAAAAAACCCCCCAACTTCAGCAACGATGAAGTTCATGATGTTCATGGTGGAGAGTTAACAGAAGGCATGTGCGTGGGGAAGGCTAATCTGAACTTTATGGTCTGAACAGAACAAAAATATCAAGCCATAAATCATAGTTGTGGGGTCATTGAAAGAGATGAGTGTGTTTTGTCCTTGCTTACTAAGTTCAACTCTTCAATTTCAGAGGTGCTGTATATTTACTGTGAGTGTATATTTGTTGATTTCAGAGTTAAGGTGTCTTGATTTTGGAGTATTTCTCAAGATGCATCTTTTTTATAAAAGTGGGTATTTTTGTGTCTGTATTAGAGGGAGATGGTATGAGTGTGAAACTGTTTGAGAGATAATCTTCTGTAACAATACCATATACCTTGTTAGTGATGTTTGAAAGTGCTTGTCAGAGATGCTTTTGCGTGTAGGTTGTTTCTGGTATGTAATTCCTGGGTGCTAAATGCCTCTTGTGTCTACATCTAATAGAAAATGGCAAGAGGCTAGTCAGCAAATCCAGACATTGCAAGCAAGCCAATCTCTACTGGCAGAATATGAGCAGAAGATTAAGGTAAGAACTTTGTGATCTACATAAAGCTTTGGTTTTTAATTTCTTCCATGGAAGAACAGAACAATGGTTTGATTTTTTGGTTTTTTTTTTTTTTTTTTTGTTTTTTTTTGTTTGTTTTTTTTTTTTTTTTTAAAAAAAGACTTGCAGAAATAAAAGGTTAGTTTGTCGTATAAGAATCTGATCTGGTGGACAGCAAGAGTTTGAAGTTGGCTAAATTCAGTTGGATGGACCAGTTTACTTACAATAAACCTTAATATGACACTCTTCAACTTTGTTACATTAACTGATTGGAAGAAAAACCCTGCCCATGCTTTCTCTGTAGAGAAGTGATTTAGATCCTTATGCAGTGCTCTGGATGAATGCTCTGTCTGATCTCGTGCCAGAGCCCAGTCCATCAGTGTTCTAGAGCAATCTTTTTTTTTTCAAATGTTGGAGGATGAACCTAGTAGCTACAGTTACTTTTCTGCTTCCCAGAAAATCCTTCCCCTGGACTTGGGTTTAGCTCTTTTAGAAAGTGCAATTACTTGCAAAGCTCTCAAAACCACACTGACTTAAATGTGAGTACAGAGATGCTTTATGTCTTTCAAATTAACATGTAGGTGGGGGAGAGTGTATCTTTTTCATTTGTTTTATCTTCCTGGGAGAGGTAGATGTGGGGAGTTACTTTGGTTTGAGCAGGTGATGATAGTGGCACTGCCTGCGGTTGCTGTAAAGTAAAGCTGTACTGAAAGCCAGCCTCATTGCCAGTTCTGTGCTTGCAAGAAGAGACTTCCTCCATTGAAAGGAAAGGTTGGGAAACAGGCTATCAGACTGCAATACAGCTCTAAATAAACTTTTTTTTTTTTGAGGGGGGAAAAAAAGGAGCAGTGTTTACCATAATGCTAAAACATGGCTGTGTTTCTTTTCATTCCTAATTCTTGCAGGCTATCCAAGTGCCCCTCTCTACACTTTATTGACGGAGGGACAGAGAACAAGATGATCACAGATTTGGTTAGTCAATAGAAGAAGGTCCTTTTAATGATTAGCAGAGGTCTTTCTTTGTTACGAACTTAAGGTAAACAGGTGTAGAGAAGAGGCCAGCCCAGGTGTTACAAGTGGAACAAGAGTCATCTCTACTTTGAGCAATGCGTGGGACCAGATGACCTACTGAGTTCCCTTCCAACTTCATTGGAGTCATTGATTTGAGTTTAAGTAGTACAATAGAGAAGTAGCTTTTAGGAGTTCCAAGTTAATGATTGCTGCCCTCTTGTCATCCCATGTTTTCCAGGATCTGGAACAGAAGTTCTCCCAGCAGGAACACGATGCTCTAATTGTCAAGAACATGAAGGCAGAACTGGCCCGTTTCCCAAAAATGGAGCGGGAATTGCGCCAACTCAGGGAGGAAAATGCCTACTTCAGGTGAAAGAAGGGCTCAGTTGTTGAGGGTTATCTTGTGTTCTTCTCTGCCTGCTCCAATTGCACTATATGCACTTTCAAATCCATCTATTTGGCTTCCATATGGGAGACTTTAGAAGGAAGTTTAAATTTTTCGTACAAATACTGCACATGAACTGAGCAGCATTGTGATGGTTACGAGATGAGAGGATTTGACAAGATCTGCATAGTCTTCCTGAACCCAGCAAGAGCGTATTGATCGTTCTGGATTGTGATATCTATTTGTTAGAACAAAATTCAATGTTTAAAGATAGTGATGAACTTCATATAGGTTTGGGAAAGAAATCCCTGTAGAGAGAAGAGACAGCTGAACGTTTCTGTAATAACTGTTTTTGCTTATTTATTGTTACTAGTATTTTAAAGGTCTGTTGTTCCAGCATAATGTTTGGAAAGCCTTTTGTTTAAATTTCTAAAGCACTCTGATAATAGCCCTTGGTAAAGTAGACTTCCTGGGTTTCTGAAATGACAATTAATTGGAAAAATTAATTTCCTATGTACTATGAAATAACTTACCTTAAAGATATATATATATACATGTATATATTTTTTAGGTTAAACTTAATTTCCGTATTTCAGTGCATCTTAAAAAAAAAAAAAGCCTAAATTACATGAGTGATCTTGCTAGCTTTTTCTTATTCTAAAATGAAATAATTTCCCTTGGCTTTGTTCTTGTTAGTGTTTCAGTATTGTTTGAAATTATTTATCTTGGAATCTTTTCTCATGCTTGTTTTTTGTGCACAGAAGCATGATACCAACAGATTAGAGGTCTTTTTTTTTTTTTTAAATAATTTTACCTCACCCTTGCACACCTCTATTAAAGTAAAAACAAGCAGTCTCAATGCTTGCTCAGAGAGTACTTAGAAAGCCTGAGTGTCCACTGCCTGCTGTGTTCCAGCCCTGCATTCAGCCTGACTGAAGATCAGAGTTGGCAATCTTTTGCTACCCTTCGTGCTGTTTTGCCAACCAGTAAAGCTGATACAAAACTTCAGGTTGTTTGGACATATTTAGGATGGCCCTTAGAGTAGAAAAAAAATCAGTTCAGTCAAGCTGTGTTTTTTTTGTAGCAGTGGCCTTGCAGTGAAGCTTATAGAAGTGAGTTGGTTGAATGTCATAATATCTCTTCATTGTCCTTTGATTCCCTTGTAATTCCATATGTATCTGGAAGTTTGTGAGAGTGAATTGAGTTGCATGGCTCTTTAATTGTTGTCTCTCTTTCAACCATAGGGAAATGAAAGAAAACAATGGATTGCTTAAAGAGGAGGTAGAAGGTCTCCAAAGAAAACTGGAGCGCTATGAGAAAGTGCAAGCACAGCTAGTGGCGGTTGAATTGGAAAATGAGGTGAGGAGCTAGGAGCTTTTGGTGGATGAGCAGAATAGGGGTTTCCTTTGTTGCCTGTCCTGTCTTTTAGGCTCTTCCTAAATTGTGTTATTTGAGATATGATACCTGTTTTAATTAATGGGTTTGAACTAGGCATTCCCAAACTTAAATGTCAGCATGAGGGGAGCTATGGCAATGAAGGTGAAGAAGGCAAAAGGATAACTACTGTTCAGCTGGAGATTTTCTGTAAAAAAAACCAGTCTCGTCATTGTGTCTTATTTGGCCTTGCTGTCTTGCTTTTACCTTTCTTTTGCTGGAAATGTTTTTTTTGGCATTAAGCTCTGCCCAGATGGTGTTGCTGAACAGGTGTGTGGTAAGAACCTTGATACACAATTGGATTGCTGCCAACGCTAACAGGGACAGAATGTGGTCTCAAATGAATAAAATTGTCTTCCATCCCACTCTGTATCAAGCATACAAGTCAAGAGGTTAACCTAAATGTGTAAACTTCTTGATCTGCAGAACTATACTGGTGTCTGATCAGGTTTAGATAATACTGTCTGGTATTGACTGAAAATAAAAAGCTGTAGGAGGAACTGGAAAAGGAGAAACGGGCACTTCAGCTGCTACAGAACTGGTGTTGAGGGTGCAGCTTTTCTTGTCTGCTGCCAAGGGTCTAGTCTATCAAGGTCTAGTACAGCGAAGGTAGCTCACAGGGTCAGATGATCTATAGTGCTGATGTCTAACGTGGGTTTTGTGTGTCATATAGCTGTGTCGACAGGGAAAATGTTTGAGAGGGCTGGAGAATGACAACTCAAAAATGCTAGACAAGAAGATAATGAAATCCACAGGAGGAAAAGACACTGAGTTTGAATGGAGAATTATGAGAAAACTGTGTGGAAAATGAACTCTTAGAACATTTGTCTGTGTCCCTAACTCTTCTTTTGACCTCCGCTTTAGAAACTTCTGGGAAAATTAAAAAGCTGGGAGAAACTGGACCAGAGCACTGGCTTGAATATCAGGTATGTGCTCAGACCTCTGGAGGGAGGTAAAACTTTTAAATCGCTTTCCTCTCAATTGTCTGATCTCTGAAGTGTGTTGGTCATGCTTTCTTGCTATGTCTTCTTCATGTGGAAGCTCTTCCAGTACTTTTTATTATGTGTAAGTAGAACCTTAAGATACAAACTGTTATAAAGTATCTTTGGGAACTAAAACGTTTTTCACTGAGGCAGCTTGACCAATGTCTCTGAGGCCAAGGTTCAATTTTGAGTTCTTTGAACTATTTGCATATAGCTACATTCATGTTTAGTTAGGGATTCTGCTAGCTCAATAAGTGAACTTTTAAGAATTTTAGGATTGGAAGAGAATGTATGTTACCTGTAACAAGTTATTGTAAATGTGATTTCTTTGAAATCTAGTTATCAAGATAAACTGCCAGATCATGTTGTTGTGACTTTTCTTCCCTAAAGCAGCTGAAGAACAGTTGTTAATTTAGTTATTTTATCTAACAGAGAAGTTGAATAAACTTAGTTTCTTATAAAAGGGGGGAAAAAACCCAGCCCCCCAAATGGTGTTTTGTAACACCAGCTAGTCTCTTTATGTACTCTTACCTAACAACTCTTTCTGACATCTGGAACATCGAACCAGACTTTTCAAGGTCTCTGGTATGTATGTAGTATAAAGAAGGGCTGGAAATAGTGCGTCTGCTGATCCTTTTCTTCCACTGCAGAGGGTTTTCTGTGTAGCTACAATGCTTTTGTGTGTCGTGTGTTTCAGCACTGCTTTATTTTCTCTCAATATTTACATTGTTCTTACCCTAGAAGGACAGATGCTTCTTTGTAAATAACTGTCTTGATATGAGCATTACAGTACAGATCACCTTTCATATTGGATCAAGGCCTGAGCTGCAACATGTACCACAGAACCTGTTTTTACCAATTTATTTCTTTTCTTTCATTGATTACATGTGCCCAACAACAGAGCTGTGTCTGCACACTACTGGGATTGTTTGGAAGTAGGAGTGTTTGGATATGCATGTACGATTTGGGAGCATTACTACTTCACGTAAAAGACACTTGTCTTCAACATGGGAAAGCCCTCTTAATTTTCTCAGTGTTTTCTGTTTAATAAGGATAATGAACCTTTTTCTAGAGGCATGCTAGTAGGTAGCATGCTTGAGAGTCTCTCCTGCGTCTGTGAAGGATACATACATTTAGATGAAGGTAGAATTGTGCTAAAACTCCTATGGCAAGGAATGGACAGAAATAATACGAATCCTTTTCACAAAACCTGTTCTATCAGACAGTGGAGTAAAAGCTCTTTACTTACCTCAAGCTGTTAAAGGTTTAATGAGGTAATTTCACAGTGGGAGAGAAATGGAACCAAGTGATTCTGCCTGTTGAAGTCTAATAACTCCTTCATTTAAAATCAGAATATTCGCTGTAAAGTGTTAGGGTTTTGATTGGACCATATTGTTTAGTGCTATTAATGGCGTCTTCTCATACAGAAAAGGGAATTGCTCTTGAGAAAAATCATCTTTTACATGCAATTGTAGCAAGTGGAACTGGATGATTCCTGCCTTTTTTTTTTTTTTTTTTTTTTTATTTATCCTGNATTCCTGCCGTTTTTTTTTTTTTTTTTTTTTGCTTAGACTTCTTACAGCATGAATTACATTCATTTTTGGTCAGGAATATGAAGATGATGAGAGATCATTGTCCTAGTGAGTTTCCTGGAATATGCTGTTGGTGAAGGCTTGAGAATAGTTAACTGCTCATCTTGTAGTAGAAGAAAATAGGAACAAGTTGGATGGTTGTCCCAAAGAGCCAGAGCAATGTGCTGTTTGCTAATAACTTGATAAGCAAGGAAAAAGGGAATGTGTTAGGATTCTCATCTTTCTTATCACATTTTTCATTGGTACAGAGAATGTAAGGGAAGCGCGTACAGCATGCGGTGTTTTAGGAGAGGATGGTTTTTCATTTCCTCCGTTGCTTCCACAGGGCTTGTTCTGTGTCTGCTCTCGGTGCTTTCCGTTCACTGACTGCCTGGTCCCAGCAGGCTTTTTGTCAGATTGGCTTATGATCAGACCTATGAGTGTAATTTCAAGTATAATTTTATGTAATAACACTTGGAAAGGAGGTGCAGCTTTTAGGTGTGGAGTGGTAATCCTAGTGTTTTAGTACTAGTCTCTTTTTGGTAACGATGAAAGAGCTAAGTGTTTATAATGCTTCACCTTTTGGGGGGAAAACAAGTTCATTAACAGTTTACTCAAAGGCTAATCTCATGTTTGCTAGTTCTGGATTCTGCTTGTAAGCTCCTGGGTTTTTCTCTTGCTCTCATAAACTGTGGAAACAAAGACAGCTTTAGCTCTAGAGCATGTTGATGTGTTTGCATCGCTGTTGTGCAGTGTTCTTTCCAGAATTTGCCCTTGGAATTGTGCTTGCCTTATACAAACATTGTATAATATACTTTTAAGCTGCACCATACCCAGATAATAAAATAATACACACCATAGTTATGTATGGTTCGTGTATAAACATTATGAATCGACATAATTTTTTTTGTGTTCAATTATATGTCCTTTTGATATTTTGATCTTCTTACTGCCTACTTTCTGGTGTAGTTGGCTCTGTCTTTTATCATGGATGTATTTTTGTCTTGTAGGTCTTTTTTGTATGTTACTGTTACACTGCCAGGGATTTTCATACATTTGTCATGTGTCACTCTGACTTGGTATTCCTGCTGTAGGATTTGGTTTCAACTGTAGAAGGAAAAAACCACTAAATTATGAAATTCTTGTTTTGTGAGTAGTCTTATTTATAAATTTTTGAGTTTACTCTCTTTGAGAAGGATATTCATGTATGGCTATTGTAGGACTTTGTTATTAGGAAAGAGTTGTGCTGAGAAAACAAGCTTCTTGTACTCTGTCTCTGCAGGATGTGGTGATGTAGTTTGTATTTCTTCAAGATCCAGTATTTGTATAATTGAGTTGTTGATCATCTTCACTGAAGAACCATGTTAATCATGACAGATTTGGTTGTTTTTTTCAGAGTTAGACTATTAGCTTAGAGGTATTTTCCAGGTAGTTTCTTGACTGCCATTAAACAACATGTATTTTAACAGAAAAGTATTTCTGGAAGGTTATTGCAAGAAAAGATGGGTGGTTTATTTGGATGACAGTATGCAAAACCATCCACGAGATGGCACCCTTTCTCCTGCTGCTGGAGAAAAGTGGTTTTCTGCTCCTGTCTGGAAGACTCAGACTGATGTAAAAACCATCAGCTGGGCACCTGAAGAAGCATCAGCTAGTCTAATGAAAATTGTTCATTGTTGCTATCAAATCTTTTAAAATCTATTTAATGCCACATGTGTGCAATCACTGTCTCCTTGTCCAGTGCTTAGGGTAGTAACTTGGTATGAAAAAGATTTGTGTGTATTTCTCTACTGGCGTACAGAGTAGAGTGTTTTTCCAACCAACTCTGTAAACTTCATATTTACACCACACATTCTTCTTTTTGTCTTGCTTAATAGGAGTTCTGCAAAGCCTGGTTCTTCCCACCCCAAGCCTTAGAATTGCGTCCTCGGGAGCAGCACTGTCACTGTTCTGATTTTCCCTTCTATGGCATGTAGAAGATACCCAAATAAAAAATGAAAGTTCTTGCTCTGTGAGCCTTAAATCTAAATGAGGCTTTTTTGCTGCTGCTTGTCTATGTTTGGCTGGTGTTGCCTTTGTCCTCTAATGAATTAGCCAGGTGATTTTGGTATCCATAAATAAATAAACCCTGGAGTACTGAATGATGCAAAATGATGTGCATCAGGTATGTTTTAAAGGTGAGGTGGTTAGTAAGTCAGACACTGATAGTCATCTATAGCAGCTGACAAGGGTTAATGCTAAATTTGTCTTCGTATTTATCCATAAGTGGCAGAAGATTACAAGTTCTGAAAGGTTGAAGTTTTGCTGAACGGTTATGTAAATCTGTGAAGGCTGACAGGTGGACCATAAGCAACAGCTTCAGAGGAGTTTTAGTCCAAGCATTTTCTTCTTTTTTTTTTTTTTTGAGAATAAATAGTAATGTGTGATTTTTGGTTTGGTTTTTTGGGTTTCTGTTTGTGTTTTGTTTGGGTTTTTTTGTTGTTGGTTTTGTTTTTGTTTTTTGTTTTTGGGTTTTTAATTGGAAGTACTGACTATATGAAGTTTTTATTTTCACCTGTGGGGCTCAAAGATCTTTGTATACACAGGAGAATTATTGTATATCAGTGGTAGTTTTTTGATGTTAGCGTAATCAAGGATTGGAAGGTGATCAAATATATTGATAATGACCTATTCAAGCAGATCTTTCCTTTTTTGGGGCACCATTTTCTGTTGCAAATAGGTCCTGTCAGCTCAAGCTTGGTGTTTGTGTGTGGAAGATAAAGCAAAAGATTTTGTTGCTCTTACTTTTCAGAATCACTTCCCTTCTTTCCATGCCCATCACAGGGAAGCAGTGGAAAGATCAGCGGTCCTTTTCTGAAGGGCCATGGAATACAGTATGGAAACTAAAGGCGAGGCTGACGTATCAGAAAGAAAAGTAGTGTGCTTGGACTCTTCTGTGTTGCTTAGAGGCTCCAGTCATTGTCTTGGATGTTCTGGAGTTGCGTCTAACGGTGGTTACATTGGAAGGCAGGTCTCAGCCCCCCGATGCCTACAGTGTAAGGCTGACCTGGAGGGACTCTTAGGTTTAATGAAGCAAGGGCTTGGAGAGTACCTATAGTTGTCCTTCAATTTGCAAGGGTACATTTAGTTGGCTTCAGTGATGATATCGCATTAAGCTGCTATAGCTGTTTTGCATGCTTGCTGTCCAGGCTTGTAAAGAGAAGTGCAGATTTGACAGGAATTCAGGCCAATGCTTAAGGACCATTTTCACTCGGTGGAGCCTGCCAGCTGCAGAGAGCAGACACTGATCTGCTGACCTGTCGCCTGGAGCCAAAGAAGTGAACCTGTTAATGCTGACCTGGTTTTCTTCCTGAAACATCTGTGGGCTGGCTGGCTGACAAATCTTGGGGACTAGCTTCCTGCAATGTCTGAGACCAATTAAGAAGAGGAGATAGTGTGAATGTGTATGCATTTCCTCTCTAAGAAAGGGTTTAATTAAGTGGCAAGCATCTCTATTTAGTACAGTGGTTAGCACAGTTGTAATTTGTAATTACACAGGTGTTACGCTCAGTACGGGAAGTCCTTCTATGCAGATTCTGCTTTTGGATTTGGGGGGAAGGGAGGAGAGAGGGAGGGAAAAGGGAATAAAATTTCTTGATTTTGCATTTAGTGGTGGATTAGTGCTCTTTTTTTTCAGTGAATAGAAGAGAAGGGAGAATATTGGAGTTCTCTACTTTCCTTTTTGAATCTTGATTAACTATGCTTAGCTACTCTGTGCACTCTTCCATCCAAGGCATTGAATATCTTTGCAGTAGTGAATGAAGCTCATAATCTTCTCCTTTCTTACAAGGTAGTAATTTACCTTTCTCTGAATGTCCGTTATGAATAAGTGGTTACTGCTTTAAAAAAAAAATAAAAATCTGTTGACAGATATACAAAGCAGTGCATGCTGAAATAATTTGAATTGCTTGTATGCGTTTCTGGATACTTAATTAAATGCAACCAATCAAGACAAGACTGGGGGTTACTGTTGCTAGTTCCAGTAATGCTGTAATTCTAGCATGATCGCTCTGTAGTTGAGCAAATATTTTCGTTGGAGTAGCCTGTAGTAGCCATCTGGTCTTCTGTCACCAAGCAAGAAATTGATCTATTTAAAAGTGTTTGATGCTGGCTGCTGTCTGTAACTGTACCACTGACCTGAACTTAAGTGCTAAATTCTGTGGGTTTTTAGGGGGAAGGTTTGTCTGGGTTGGCTAGTGGTGGCTCCCTACTTTAGAGCTAAGCCCCTAATTGGAGAAGAAAATGAGAATTAGCATAGTATGAGAATATTGAGAGTTTATTTTGTACATCTGAATTTTTTGTAAATAATTGTAATTTATGATCTGTGAGCATACTGAAAATTGCATGACTGCTGTTGATGAGATTCCCAGTGTAAACCAAGCTGTCCCATCACAGTTGGAGTTCCCAGGGCACCAGAAAGGGAGATAAACACTACATAGGGGAAAACATTAATTAAAAAAAGCACAAAACCCACCACAGACAATCAGCAAAAAAAACCAAAACAAAAAAAGAAGCTATGCTCACTAGTGAAAGTTTTATAGTTGTGAGGTCTCAGCTTACTTCATGGAGAGATTATCTGCTGTTGGCCTGTACAGACACAGTACTTCATTTTACAGTTACTTTTAAGAGCTTAATTTTGTTCATCAAAAAATTTGCCTTCCACTGAAGTTGAAGGTTTGGTAAACGTCAAAGAATTCACTCTGTGAAGAGGGCCAGTGTATGCAGGTTGCTAGTATTCCACAAAATTCCTCAAAATAGGGCTTTCTGCTGGCTTCTACACAGGGGTGAATGCCATGTGAATTTTCCTTGCATAGTTCTGCCAGGGCAAGTTAGTCTCAACTTGGAGCAGTTCTGCCATTCTTGTCACGTGAGGCTTCTGAGTGAAGCATCTGTGTGAAAATGTTCTGTTCCTACCTGGTACTTTATGGTTCTGTGAGCACAGCGGCTGGGAGAGGGTGGTCCTGCATAGCAAAATATAACCGAGAATGGAAAACAGCTTTCAGCCAGGTTGGTTTCCTCATCAGGTTTCCTGTGTGAGTGCATAAATACTGCTGCTGTTCCAAAGCAAGGCAGAGGAAGTGGCAATGAGCAGCCAGGGTTGGAAGGGAGGATGAGGGTAATAATTTTGTTTATTTAGAAATAAGGTTTACATGCTCAGTATTTTTAGGACTTAGTATGTGTAAAAGATGAAAGCATCGCTTTAGAAACATTTAAAATCTTCTTGAGGGAGGAGTGCCTGACCAGTTCCAAAGAGGATCTTTGTCTTTAGAGAGTGAGGTAGCAGTTTCAAGAGAAAAATATTTGTGGTTGTCTTACAATGATGGTGTATGTACTGAAGCCACCATTCTTAACATAGGGAAACCTTGGAGGAAGCTGTCACCCATTGAATGTGACATGCAGCATATGCTGGAGTATTGCTTTAAACTCTTCTGTTCTTCATTATCCTGTTATGTTAAAATGTACATTATTCTTCACTTTCCACAGTTTTAGCTTTCCTTGACAGCATGCTTTCTGTGTGTGGCGAGGAGAAAATGTTCCTTTGTTATCTCAAAATCTGAAGCTTCAGAGTAGTCAGAATGCAGTTTTGGGGAGACTTCAGGCCATGTTTGGGTGTTGGGAGTAATGTATTTAAATGGGATGTTTGGAAGCCTAATATCAAATCTGTGCTTTAGCCAGAGTTTAGTCTTCTCCCATTCTCATGGTGTTGATCCACTTACTTTTAATATGGCAACCATCTGTGCCTCTTTTCATAGATTTCTTAAAATATTGTAGGTCTGTTCCTGCCGGTGCTTCACTGAAATGCTGGGCAAAGCTTCCTGCCATATCATTTTCTTATCCGATATTAATTTTCTCCAAAAACGCTGTACTTATCTCCGATGTTAAAAAAATATTAGAGTTCTTTCTCCTTTGCCATTAATGCTTTTATTTCCGTTTGAATATATCAGAGTAATAAGTCTTGAGGCTAAAGGAAAGATAGGAAGAGTGTAAAACATAATGGATGAGCACCTGACACCTAGGCAGACTGAGGCTGTAATGTATGATCAGAGAACCAGAGTAAGAAGTAAGCAAGCTCACATCAAAAATATGTCTGTCCTTGCTTTGCATTTCAAAGCTCTGGGAACAGTTAAAGAAACTGCCTTTCCAGGATCACAGATCTAGCATTCTGGAGACGGAGAAAGCTATTGAACAATAGCTTAGCGCACTATCCATCTTCGTTGTTGAAGAATAATTTGAGGAACTTGGATAGTTTGCCTACAGGAACTGTATGGAGAATAATGATATCAAAGAAAAGGTGGACGATTCTTACTAGGGGAATAAGAATTTTATTTTAGAAGTGAAGATGCCAATGGAGCCTTTTTTTTTATCTTTACTTGAAAATATCACTTCTTTCTATCAGAATATAGAGCATTTTCCCAGCTTGAATATAGGGTGCATTTCCCAAACCAATAAACTTAAGACTCTTTTTCCATTAGGAACAGGCGTGGTTTTAGAAATGTGTGCTGGTGTTGTCTTCTGCATAGCAGGTGATTTGTTTGCCACGGGGGACTCCCCAGTCAGATACTTCATTTTGTGTTGCTGCCATACTTCTTGCAAGTAGTGTTTGAGATGCTGTTGAAAAACAGTTGGGTAAAAGTAGCTTGCTTTCTTCCAGCATGTAGTGACCCATGTTATGTGTAAATGGCTTGAACTTAGGTGCTCACTCTGCTGTGAAGGAGCAGCTTTCAAAAATACAGACGCTTTTATAAAGAGCCACTTTCCTTACATTAAGCAGTCCTGTTTGCCTTAAAGTGAAATTATCATTTAAATAGCAGAAACTAATCAGCAAGGGGATGGTTTGCTGCTGTCAGAGAGCTCAAATGCTCTTGCTTGATTTTTATTCAGCCTCTCATTCGGTCATTTCCAGAAACCCAATAACTGCTATAATCTCTAGCTCGTTTTTAATTTTACCATTCCATTTCCATTTTAGCATCTTTCAGTAATTCAGTTCTAAATTTTCTGCTGGGGCTATTGACGTGCTATGCCTTCCCTCTCCCTTAGGTATGCAGTGTATTGTACCTCATTTATCCCCGAAGTTTTGGTTTTGCAGGGGAAACTTTTAAACAAAAATGTAAAAATGGATCCTGTACATGCTTACTGAGGATGATTTTGTTTTAGTGTAGTAATGCCTTTTTCAAAACCCTTCTCAAAATGCACAGGCCTTTTCTAAGTAGAAGCAAAACAAAATGCTTCAGTAAGTATTCGAACTCTTGGATTGTGCTACTCCCTTGTACGAGTGGGCATGGCCTTTACCTACAGGGCAAGGAATCTACCTTCTTCATTGGATCAAGGAGTGCCAAGATGGATTGTGCCAGACTAACGTAACAGCTTTCTTTGTCTGGAGAATTGATTATCTTATCAAATAAAGCACAATAGATCTTATTTATTTGAACTTCATTGAAACATTTGATCAAAAGGGCCACTTGGGAAAGTATAAACCATGCAGGAGAAGATGACTTAACAGAAGAATTGTAGAGTGTATAAGGAATTGTTTAAGCAGGGATAGATTTAGCATTGTTGAAAGGAAAATGCGAGGATAAGTAGAATCCCTCAAAGATTAGCCTTAGGATCTGCTTTATTTAGTATTTCCATTAATGGTTTTGGTGCAGAAATTTGTTGTGTGGTGATAAAACTTGGCTAATGATGCCAAGTTCAGAGGATTCATAAATACACAAAAGCTGGATATGCAGAACTGAGTGACCCTAAGGATTCTAGTGAAGAAGTGGGATAAAATTCAGTGAAACAAAGCGCAAGGCTCCATGGAATTGGGAGCTGAATGCAAACTTCTTTTGTAAAACACAGCACGTGCAGTGGAAAGGACTGGAAGGAGGCTGGTGTACCATTTACAACAGGAGGGCTGTTAATTCTAACACATAGGATGCACCAGGAGAAAAAAGTCCGTGGACATGGAAGTGTTCAAGTGCCTCTGTACGTGGCCTGGGAGACGCTTCTCAGGTCTGGTCACCCACTTTAGTTCCCATAGTGGGAACTAAACGTGGAAAAGGGTTGCTGGTAGGAGTCTGAGAGTCCCCTGAACCAGTGGTGAATGGAAGGACTGGCCTCCTCTAGCAAAGGCTGGCAGATGTAATTGCTGCCAAGAAATACATGGATGGAGGGGAGGAGAAGGAAGAGGGATCAATACCAATGGGGAAAAGACCCATCTATGCTAAAGACTAGCATTGGCATTTAAAGCAAATTGCTGTAACGCTGCCATGAATACAGCTAGAAGGAGGTTCTTTTAGAAAGACTAAATTCTGAATGCAGCGTCCAGTGTAGTCAAAAATACACAAATTGGTGCTTCTAAGTTGAAGCTCCACAAGGTTATGGAGGAGATGACTGGAGTTCATAATAGCAAGAGACTGTACAGGACCTAAACTACAAGATCCTTTTCAGTCCCACTTTTATGTGAATGCATACGTACCAATCTGTAAGCAAGGGAATGGGTTCAAGAATAGGAAGAGTGGAGCAGTATTTTTTAGTTTGGAGTTGCAGGCATTGTTTAATACCAGGCTTCTGAAAACTGCAGTTGCGGAAGGGTTTAGTGAATAAAAGTGGACCATGTCCATCATCCTGCCTGCACAGAACAACAGCTGTGGACAGGACCTGAAGTGTTAGAACAGCTGACCTTTGTTTATGTTGAGAAATAAGCAGTTTGCTGAAAAATGTGCTGAACTATTAAGAAGAGATTATCTGCCCGCGTAGGTAAGACCAAAATGCGATTTGTATCGTCTGAGAAGCTTTTCTGAGCCTATTTGGTGCAGGTTATCGTGATGGTGTCTTGAAAATGATTCATTCCTGGTTAGTACTTAACCTCGTCAATGCCCAGAGCAAGGATTCATACTTCTGATGGTAGTTAGGAAGGTGCTACTTTAATAGCTTGTCTTTGGTTTGTCATCAGTGCAGGGGGCAGTTCTGTACTGGATCAGCCAGGGAAGGTCTGATTTTCAGTTTTAATTGTACTTAATAGGGTAGCTAGCATAGCAACATCAAGACGGGGCAAGAGAAAACTGGAAATGTATGAATGTTAAACTGTTCCAGTTTTTTAGCATCTTTAGAATGCTTCTAGCTCCAACAAGCTAGCTTAAATGCTTTGTGGTATTATTATGTAAACCTTGTCCTTAAGCTTCAATCTTTCCTCCCTTGGGACCTCTTTGCCAGTGAATATTTTTGACTAAAGCACATCTTTACCTGGGCTATATTTTCTTTCCTCATAAGCTATGTTATTAAAGGCAATATGCTTGTAAATATACCTTTGTGCATACATTATTTTTTTGAGAGAAAAAATTAATGTGGCTTGTAGTAGCAAAGGCACAGCACAGTATTTTCAAACATTTTTGAAGGGCATAGTGAACTTCAAATGTTAGCGAGCTAAAAGATTAATGTGGTAAGTGCCTCAAGGTTCTCTTGAACTAGCTGTGATTACGTAAGTGTTGTCTGTTGTTTTAAAATAACTTACAGCACAGAAATTGCCATGTTGGATTGGATTATTTACTAATCCATCTCTGGTCCAGTGTCAGAGACGGTGGTATGCTGGTCTAGCTGGAAAATCCAGAGTAATGTGCAAGACATGAAGCAGACCATTGGAATAAAAGTTTGTTAACTCTCATCAGCGTGGAGCTTTCTGTCGGGTTAGAATAGCACGTAGAAAATGTGACCAGGTCTTTTCAGCAGAAAGAAGATAAAACACGCCCAACCGTTCCGCATAGCCAAGGCAGTTAAGAGATGGGGGTGTATGGAACCTTCTTTCCCTCCCTGCCACAGATGCAGACTGCAGGGAGTACATTGTTTTTTCAAAAAGAATTTATTACTTTTTTTTCTGATGCTCTAAAATGTGTTCTGCTCATCACCTGGCAGTGAAATATTTGTTGTAATGAAGTCATGCCTGTTGCAGAATGGCATTCTTGTACCAGGGTGATACATTTTGGAATAGCATATTAGAAACCTCCGCATGTTGAAGTAGCTCTCAACTCTTACTGCCTCTTCCTATAAACAGAAATAGGATCTGTCAGAGAACCTAACCTTCCAACATAGGTGCAGTTTTGGCTTTTCTAGAAATTTATTTGCTTGAGACCTTGAGCATTTCTTCTTCTCTCCTTTTCTAGTACCACTGTGACTCAATCCTTATCCTTTGTCTACGTTATTCTCAACTCTTTAGTCAGCAAAGTTAATAATTGCTATGCCTCTTTGGGGAGTAATGGGCAACTATTGCAAGAACCATTTTCTAGCACAAGTTGTTCTTGCTGGAATTGCTTTTGAATTCTCATTACTTGTTTAAACTCTCTTCCAGAGATACTCTGATATAAGCAGTGTAGTGAAAGGATGATCAATCTTCTGGGTAGGAAGAAATATGAAATTCTGGATTTTCCTGACTTATACCCTGCTGACCAAGTTAATTTCTTTTCTGGTTTAATGAAACAATCATTCTCTTTCTTTGGTACACATGAAACTGTTCAGTGAGTGCTTGAAATCCTACTAACTTTTCTAAGGAGGACAGAAATAGGGTATCTGGCTTTGAGGGTGTATTCAGTATTAGTATGCTCAGTTAGAGGAATCAGCTGTTCATCAGTTAGCTTGGACAGTTTTCAGTGATACTTCACAGCTCTCCTATTGGCTCAATTCAGAAGATGATGCTTTAGCCTAGTTATGATTTTTTGGTTTTTTTTTTACTCAGTTTTGCTTGTATGTTTGCAAATAAGATTTCTGGCTAAATGCTCTTTGTATTCCCAGAGATAAAGCTTTGTGGCTTCAGGTGGTTTTCTGCAAATTTAGCAGCCGAGGTTGATGGCATCAAGCCTATTTTGTGCCAAGCCTTTCATTTAGTCTTGATGCTTTCCAGTGTGACTTTGGCAAAGACATCATCTGCCTGCCTTCTGGATAGCTGGCCCACTTGTCAAGGCGACAGAACACCTATCGGCTCGTCTCTCTGCGAGTAGCTGGCAAGGGGAAATGCAATTGGCACTTTGTAATAACTGATATATTTGGAAGGCTGGTAGAGAGGAAGTGCTCTGAATTTTTTTTTTTTTTCCGATTGGGTAGACATAGGTCTTGGAAAATGCGTGGGATCCTGTCTATATAGCTTATGATAGCTGCTAAAGATAAATGTGCTATTTCTCAATGTCAGTCTTTTGACTGTAGTTAGATATTTAAAATAGCTTTTCTCCAAAATATTTGTCTATTTCTTGTATCCTGTATTGTTCTTTTCAACAGTGGTGTGTCTAGATCAGTAGAGTCTCACAGAATCATAGAATACCAGATTGAAAGGGACCTCAAAGATCATCTGGTCCAACCTTTCTTGGCAAAAGCATGGACAAGATGTCCCAGCACCTTGTCCAGCTGAATCTTAAGTGCCCAATGTAGGGGAAAAGTCTAGAGGATACAGATTAAACCCTTAACTTCTCTTGAGAGTCAGCCATTCTGTTTTATGGTTTTGTGATGTATGTTGGTGAAGTATTTGCCAGAAGTGACTTTATGGACAGTTTCTAGTACCATATGATGTTAGTAGTTAAGTGTCAGACAAATCTGGTAACATACAGTGTTAAAAGAACTGCACATTTTTGTCTAGGATTGTGAGGGCTACAAAATAAATATTTGGCCCTTCACAATTGAAACATCAGAAGGACAGTGTCAGGGAGAACGGGATGCTTTTGGTATGAAGTCCGGATTCAGATCTATGGTGTAGAGACTAGATCACTACATGGAATTTGATGGAATTGTATCTGACAAGAGTCTTGCTGATGGCCTCAAATTGCATGTGGGATTTTGTAGTTCTAAGGAGCTGTCTCTTACTACGTTGTTTCTTATCCTTTTCTGTACTTGATAATTTGGAATCATTAGGTTTGTATGTGCTGTCCCCTGCATCTTCCCTCCTTGCTGTGCTAGGGGAGTTTAAGGGACTTTGCTGAAAGAAGGAAATAACTACCTTCTCCTCCTCAAACTGCTGCGTTTGTCAGAGGCAGCTTGAGGGCCCAGGTTGTCTCGCTGTTGTGGAAGAGCTGCAATTCCCTTCTGTCTGAACAATAAGCTTTGTATCTGTTTGTACAGTAATGAACTGCTTTTGTTTCCCTCAGAAACGTGCTCCGCTGTCTGGAGCGTTTCCATTTACAGACAACCCTTGCCAAATTAATTTTATTTAATTATCTCCCAGGGCTAAGCTTGAATACATTTTGTGTTAAATTCACCGTTTCTCCCTCTTCTGAACGAAATGGACTTAATATCCTTGTTAAAATCTGATTAAAACTAAAATTGAGTTTTTTGAAGTCTGATTATCCCATGAAATGGAATTTTTAAACCTAATTATGAATGGATTTGCATACATTTTTAGCACCATTGAAAAGAAAGTTGAAATAAATTTATTAATGAAATCCTCTTCTTCTGTCTCTTTGGGCCATGATGATTGCTGGAGAGTGAGGGAGGAGAAAGGAAAAATATACCCTCTCCCCCTCAAATAAATTCCAGAGCTGGTTTGACCCTGTCTCATTTTTATTCCTCTCTGCCACACAGCCCAATTTAGGTAATTGATGGCCTTTCAGAGGGTAACTACACAGTTGAGCTGGTTTCATGTATTTAAAGCCTTTGTGCTTTCTGAAGGGAGAATGTGGGGAGGGCAACATTTGTTTCAACTATTATGTTCTTCCCCTTCTTTTCTGAGGGAGCCCTGATACAAAATCAATAGGCAGCTCTCGTTTCTCCTTTCTGAGAAGCTGTATGTTTGAGCATTTATTTTAAGGCTGATAAAAAATGGATAGTTTTACAGACTGTGGTGAATGTGCACATGGGATTTGTGATTGTTTATGTACTTCCCTGGGCTTGAAGCAAAAAGTTTCTTTGTAGGATATATTTGAATCTCTCAGTACAGTAATTGTGCCCATTCCCTCGGGATTTTGGAAGTGATCCTCTATGGAAAAAGGAGTGCCAGTGGAGGATGTGTCTGCTTGTCTGACTCCAGCTTTTTGAAGGAGGTGCAGAGGGCAGCAAGATGCCTATGCAAAGAGGTATTGGTTTCATGTGGAGGCTTATACTGTTGAACCTTTCTGTATGTTTTCTCGCCCTAATTGAAAAGTTCGTCTCCTTACATGAAAGGTAGAACTTAAAGATGTAGCTTCTTGTTTTTTTTCAGTCAGTCATCCTCTCACCCAGGGTTATAAAAAGCTCTTGGCACTGCATAAGCATTAGTTACAAAATTTTAAGAGTGTGTTCTCTCTGTTATATACTGTGTGTGGATTTTTTTTTCTTGTCAAAAAATTACAGTAAATGTGGTAGAAAAAAGGTGTTTTGGCAATTCAGAAATCCTGGACTTGATACATGACTCTGCAAAGAGCAAATGCTCAGCATGTGGCCAAGTGTTCTGTAAGCATTTGCAGTTACTTTTGGGCAGAGGGACTTGTTTTCCATATGCCTTTGTGTTTTCATTTTAATCCTGTCTTTGCAAAGGTTAAGTACGAAACATAGTGGAGGTATCAAGTTCCACAAGAAATGCGTAATTCTGGCACTGTTTCTTTGAGATGCTTCTGAAGTGGGGAATTTTATGAGTGAAGCTGTGGTTCAGCAGAGGAAGGAGGATTGAGTTGAGATTGGAGAATGCTTTTAGCTGGCAAAAACTCAAGTTATAAATGAGAATGGTTGAAGTAGATTAAAAATTTTCTCAGTAATGTAACAGGAAAACTTGAGAATTCAGACAAGCTTAGGAGGAAAGAAGCTAACTGAGGTAGCTCTGCACCAGTGACTTTAAATTGTTTTGTGGTTTAATGGCTGCAGCTTTCATTTGTGCTTGCTCACTGAAACTATTGTCCAAAGTAGACACCTTTAGCATTGGAGTGGTATAATACTTATTGTATAAATAGGACTCCCATTTACACTTAGGTTATAAATGCTTTGCAGCACCCTCCCAATCGAGCGCAAGTGGAATCTGAGGAGTTAGGAGTATCTGATGCACCTTTTGAAGTGTGGAGCTGTTGTACAAAAGTGCAGTCACACCAGCAACAAGCAGAATCAGGAAGCTGCAGATCCTGGAGGAGCTAGGAGGGGGAGATCTCCAGTGGGGTAGACATTGTGAAGACTTCTGGAAGGGTGGTTTTTAACTCTTTATTGTTGTCTGGTTGGTTCTGTACTGTCCATTCACCAAAGAAAAAGTAACTGGTTGTAGGCAGTCCTGTATGCTGTATCCTACAGTGTGATGGAATAAGATCTTGAAGATACGTGTGCATGCAAGGAAGGCTGCATAGAGTCATAGAATCGTTTAGGTTGGAAAAGACCTTTANTGTCCACCAGGACCCCCAGATCCTTTTCTGCCAGGCAGCTTTCCAGCCACTCCTCCCCCAGCCTGGAGCATTGCCTGGGGTTGTTGTGACCCAAGTGCAGGACCCGAAAGTGGTGTGAAACGGGGATGGATGTTTGTTTCTTTCAGTGGAGAGAATAGGAGCTCTTTCTTGTCTGTGAATACATTTAAAATTTCAGAAACTGTTTATCAACTGATTTTATTAGTGCCTCCCCTAGTAGCTTCAGGCATTGAAAGTGACTGAAACTTGATGATAACAGTAAGCCAAGATGGTGTCAAAGTGCTTGTGACACCAATCCAGTCCCTATCTTAATCCCAGTCACAGGAGCCCATGGCAAAGACACAGGGAAGTCATAATTGCTTTTGGCCACTCTGAATCCTGTGCTTGATGCAGGCAGCTGAGCTGATGTGCTGGTTTGCGAGAGCGAGCTGGCAAAAGGAGAACAGTAATTGCTGAAATGCCACTGTTTACATCTTTAATGCGATTACGCTATAGCAGTTCCACTTTCTATGAAGAAGTCTTAAAGTCTGCTTCTGTTTCCTTCTTACATGAATTATCCATTATTTATGGATGATGGTGATTGGGGTTTGGCTTTCACAGGCAGGTTTATTATATCCACTTAACTCTGACTGCTTTGGCATGCTCTAAGACTCAGTTATTTTCCCAGCATTTTTTCTTAATGTTCATCATTCTTCTTGTTAAAACTTTTGGAGTATGTAATCAAACTCTGGTTTTGGGAATGAGAGACTGAGGGGGTGGGGTGAGTTTGTGTGGGTGGTTTGTTTTGTTTGTTTGGTGGGTTTTTTTGTTTGTTTGTTTTGTGGGAAGCATAGGAAGAGCTTTTTATTTAAATCTGTGCTTATTGCCAAGGCCGAGGGCAACTGTTTTCTTGTCATGGTGTGTCAAAGGACTTGGCTATGAGGCACTTTATATGTGAGGTTTGGGAGATTTGGATGTTAAGGAAAGAAAGCAGAATTTGAAAATGAGAGATGGGATTGATGCGCTCTGTCTTTGAGGGGAGAGTGGTTCTGAGGGCTGATGAGTTTGGGATTTTGTACCGTCTTTCCCTGGCTGTAATACTGGGATGCTAGCAGCATTGCAGCAACAATAACACTCTTTGGGTTCTTCGTCTCTTCTAATGACTTGTGTCATCTCATTTGTACTGGGACTGCAATGTTTAGGTCTTAGTATGTCTCATGTTTGTTAGTAGATGCCTAGAGCTGAAGTGTTAATGGGCTTTCATAAAACTTTCGGTCTGAAATGTTATGTCCTTCACTTTGAATATTAAATTTTTAGAAACTTTTTTAAAAAAAAAAAAAGTATGAGAGAATTACTGCATTTGTTTAAAGTTCTGAAAGCTTTTTTTAGCTAAACAGTTCAAAGAGCGCATCTCACTAATCAGAGGAATATTTTTGCGTCCCCAGGGTGGTCACAGTGTTTTAATTGGAACTCGAGCTTCTTTGAAGTCCTTTTTAATCCTCCCTGAGCTGGGGGAGAGGGTTTGAAGGCAGCACTGTAAATCTGAAATTTCTTCGTTTTATTTACATGTGTCTGGGGACGCATGTAATTCGTTTTCCTGAAGTTAAGCTCACTTGCTGGCTTGTGGAGAGCTGAGTGAGAAATGTGCTTCATTAAGTGGGGAAGCCTGAGACAGATGGTGGGGGGTTATGGACAGGGAGCTCGTGCTTATGGATTTGTTAAAACCAGTACCTGAGTAACAGGCTCTGAATGGTAAATGAACTCACAGTGGGAGATGTGATAGCTAAATGTGAGGCTGGACTAAGCAAAAAGTTAGGATTTAAAGTCCTGTTTTAGGATTATCTTATTAGTACAGCACTGAAAAATAGTGTGGCATACTGATATTTAACTGCTTTACAAGTTAAGAAAGAGAAGAATTAGGGTACAGCTCTTACAGTTTGAAGCGTCAATAATCCTTTAAATCAACATGGGGTTACATTTTCTTACGTTGGAGTTGAATGACAGTTTTTTGGGTGTCCCTAGTCAGACTGCTTAAACTCTTTGTGCCTCAGATTATAAAATTAAGGCCTTGCTTTAGTCTGGTTTCTAGAGAAGTCTAATCTTAACCCAAGCGTGAATGGAGCCTCAGTGGCAGCTGATGCCTTCTGTGCCATCTTAATACAAATAACTTGTAGGAATATGCTGCTACTGACAATGCAAGCACTTTCCTTAGGCGGCATCTGCTTTATTTGTTCTACTATTGATTTTCATGATAAATATAATCATTTATCAACTGTGTGTCTTCTGTACTTCAATAAGGTTTTTAACCTCCCACATTTGCTGAAACGAGGATGTTTTACTTTCTGCTTCTGCCAGAGGTGAGACATCTGCTGTGAAAAGCTTTGAAATAATCTTTGCTTGAGTTTGGATATTTTTTAATTAATCGAAGCAACAGACTTAACCTCAATTTTCTGTCTGAAAGAATGACTTAGTATTCCAGGTGAACACATAAGCAGTATGCTTTTCAGTCTTTCTAGAATTGTCGGGATAAATTTACCTGTGACTGATGTTATTGGATGATATTAAAAAAAACAGTTAAAATAACTTTTACTGTAGCTTAAAGTTGCAGTTGAAAGTGGCCATTCCTGCCATGAGATTAGAGGTATGTGATTGTAATCAGAAGTAAATAAGAGTAACATATGGGATGTCAAATCACTTTATATAAAAGTAGCTGAAAATATAGTCTAGACTCTCACAAGGACCTGTAGGCAGTCATTAATAGTATTTCCTCTTGCTCAAGATGAGGGATTTTTTGTTGCTGCTGGCGATATTTTCAGCTGATAAGAGTCTGGGAAAACAATGTGATCCATAAAGATGTTGAAAACAATACAAGAACTTGGGTAAATTAATATTCTGCAAGGATTATCTCAGACAGGTGTCAAAAGAACAAGACTATCAATTTAGTGAAATCTGTAAAACAGTCAAATATACACATACTGTCGGTACCTAGTCTTGGTTACAGTATTAGCTCCCTTTCTTATCAGACAGAAGCCCTGGTTTTCTGTAAAAACAATGTCTCTGTTAGTAATTTCCATGTGGGTAGAAGTTATGCCAGAAGGGAATGTTGGATACCTGAGTTGTGGGGGTTTTTGTTTGTTTTTTTGTCATCCCCTGTCCCCTTCCTTCCTTGAAAAGAAGCTGATGTCTGATTTCTAGGCTGGTCGGAGTGTCTTCAAATATCTTGGAAGTGACCTAGCAGAATGGAACCAGCAGAGATTCAGTAAAATTACATCAGGATTACTAACCGAGCCTGTTATTTGCATAAACATTTTTGCCTAATTTGAAAGCAGAGGAGTTAAGTTTTTAACTTGAGATTCTTCCATTGTAACCAGCCATCCCCGCTGGCCCTCAGCTTAGCGAGGAGCAAGTTTCTGAACTAGCTTTTATTCATTGACGTGAAATTTAGAAAGAGAAGCTTCTGCCTGATCTTCTGGAAGTTTCATTTATTGCCTTTATTTTCGCTGTCAGGACACTTTCCCAGCTTCATGTAATCCCAGTAATTGGCTTGGAATGGTTTTCAGGGTTTCTGATGATCCTCTGTTGAGTGATATCTCTTTGAAAGGTACAACATCTGTCTATTCAGAGTTTGTTTCCAATGAACATATCTTTGTATTTCAGTCTGTAGTTTTCAGATACTAATTTTTTGCTTATCATTACTGACAATTATCCAAATGCCTTGAAAATCTTAGAATACCCATGTGGTTAGAATAAATAATTGGTATTCTGCTGCGATTCTGTTCTTTAGGTTAATTTGATTTACCACCCCCAGCCCCATTGTGAAGCCTTAATTTTTTTTCCCAGAAAATACTTCACACTGTCCTCTCTGCCCAACTCTACATTGTCACAATGATTGTTCCAACTGCATTGACAAACGGAAACCATAGGAAAAACTACCCTAGTTATGACTCCCTAAAATAAGTTATTTTATTCATTTAATGGCATTATTTTTCCCTTTAGCTGTTTCTTTTTCTCAAATTAAGTTCATGATGGGATAAAAGACTTAAAATAGCTTCTGCCGCAGTACAATGAAATGTTACATTATTAAATGTGCTTACATTTTGTGCTCAAAATCTTAAGGGCAGTAGGTACAAAATTATATGCCACCATAATTTCCTTTCGGTTTCATCATTAATACATAATTACATTCACTAAATTCAAAATTGAGAAAAAACATTTGCTGCTTTAATTGTAAAGATCATGCTGATATCTACTATAGTATGTGAGCAGCAACAACCATTTTTGAAAATCCTTTGTGATCGTTTCCAACTTTGCTACTTCTGTGCCACTGCTGGTAAACAGCTACAAGGTGCTTTAGAAGTTTGTGGTTTTTTTTTCCTGTTTGATCTCTAATCTGTGTTGTTTTTTTGGGAAAAGTTAAGCAAAGAAAACTGTTATCCACAGATGTCATCTTAGAGCCTTGAATAGTACAAGGCTATAATTGGTATAGATTTTAAAACTGATTGTGAATGAAGACACACAGACTACTTAAGAATCGTCCTCCTTAATATAGGAGATGAGGGTTTTTTTGTTTTTTAGTAGGAGATGGAGCAGTCATGAGATAGTCAAAAAATAGAGAAGAGTGGGATGCAGAGTACAGAGCTGTGGGCAGTGCTGTCTGACTTGGAGAAGAATGCTGGTGATGTTGTAGGAAGTTTCTGTTGCTAGAGACCAAGGATTTTCCTTGCACCACACCAAACAATGGTTTGAAAGCATTTCAAAAGCACTGGTTCTTATGGATTAGTAAGTACAATAGGTTTGTTGTGCTTCCTTGATAACCTAGAAAGGGAAGACCTTAAGAACTGTTTGTTTTCTTATATTGGAAAAACATAGGATACAGAGTATTTAATAGCTTTGCAGATATGCTCCGTGTTTCTTGAATTGTATATCAAATGGCTTATTGTTGCCTTTAGAAACTGTTTCGTTTTATGCAATTGAGTTTAAGCCAAACTGCAATTCTTTTGTGTTACAGCATGATTGAAATATGTGGACTGTCGTGTCCCCTCCTTTTTTTTTTTCCCCTGTAGGATAAGGCATACCAATGCATGCTGCAAGAAAGAATTGATCTCATTTGTATCATAATACCAAAAAAGTTGGTTTTTTGGTTTTATCTAAGGAGAGGGTCAAGAACAAGGCATGGCAAAGTATGCTTTGTTTGTTTTGAAAATGTCAAGCATAAGCAAGAGTTTTAGAGTCAATACTTTTTTTTTTTCTAATTTATGCTACAAATCATCAGCTTTTGTGTCAAAAAGCGCAAAGAGTGGCAGCTGAGTAGAGTGGAGAGCCAAGCATGTTTTGCTGTGGTCGTACCCAGTGGTCAGCCTGGTGCTGTAATGTGAAATAGCAGAGCAATTAAAGGACATCCCTGTGGGTTAGCAGCAGTACAAACTGAGCTTATATGGGGGTATACTTGTCATTAGTAAAAGCACAAGACAGTTTATTCTGTTTTTCTAGTTAACTCTGTTTCCCTTGCTACTTACGTACTTTCTCTGTGGTAGTATGTCTTTTTTCTGTTTAAAGCATAGGTTAGTTTTGACTCTTGAGGAAGTCTAGTCTTGACAGTACTAAAATCTTGGAGACATAGCATTCATCCACCCCAAAAACCAAAATGATGACACGATAGTGGATATCTTGCAATGTAGGTAGCCTGACTTCTCACCAGTTTTTGAGAGCCAGACTGACAGTTCATGTGTCTCACCCTCGAGCCCCCTTATTGCTTTTTCCATGCGGCTGATGTTACCTGACTTGGAGTGTAACACTGTAAGCTCAATGAGAGCTTGAGGATATGTTTTGATGAGAAGACAGCTGAGCCAGTTAACAGCTTCTTGTTGAAAGGGGGAATTTCAGCAAGCTGATTCAGACCTTCAGTGGCAGAAAATGAACCAAGCAAAGCCGGTGACTGCCACTTCAGTGGCAGCAGGCAATTAGATCTGCTCTGTTGCTCTCACCAAATTGCACCTGGAGAAGAGAAGCCTGGAAGCCTACAATGATGATTTGTGTGAGCTGGACCCCTTTTGGAAAAGCAACGCTCTGGGCTTGCCATGTAAAAAGCTCAACTGTGTGCTCTAGCACTTTTTTAATCAAACTATAGAAAATTGCTTTTGTTTCACCATGACCTCTCAATGCTCTAAATTGCACGTCAGATGATTCAGTATGCAATGACATGACTTCTGGGTGATTATTTAAAAAACAAAAAACAGAAAAAGCTGACTATTTCTATCTTGCCTTTGAAATCAGCAGGTTTGATACTACTATGTGTAACATTCCCTTTCCTTGAGGTCTGTTAAAGCCTTTCAGTTGAAAGGTTACATTCAACTATGCAGTGTGTGCGCTTACGAAGTTTCAGTGGTTTGTTCTCTGCTTGCTGTTAGAGTAGTGGTAGGGATGAGAAAGGAGTTTGGAATGTTGAAATGCCCACCAAATAATTATTTTTTTTTCAAAAGTAAGATTAATTTTATCTTGTTGAGCTCTTAAATGTCTCTTTAAAGTAGAAATGAAAATGGAAAGATTAGTCATTATGATGCCATATCGTTAACTTTGGGAGGAAAAAACCTTTTTTCATTAAAACTCAAAAAAGCCTATTGACTGGAATCTAAGAGTTTTCTTCCTTTTCTTTTCTCCCCTCTTCAAATTATGGCTTGATTGGATTAACTGCTAATTTTGCAGTCGCTTCAAGAGACATATCAATTGTTTTTAGAATTGTCAAAACACTTATAAACACTTAAAATGCTTACTTACAAGTAAGTTGTTCTGCTTCAAGTGGTTAATGGGGACATTTGCTTTGGTAAAGAGCAATTGGATTTGTTGATTCTATCTACACAAATATGAGATTTCTTTTCTTAATGAAAGGAACCTCAGAAGCTGAGATCGTTGCTTTCAGTTTACACTTCAGACTTTGTTCACTTGGTACATAAAATATTAAGGGTGCAGTTTATTGGAGAAACAGTGTAAGGTATACCTTAGTTTTGTTTTTTTGACAGCTCTTGGCACATTTGTTTGAATGAGTAAAGGTAAGTGATTGCTCTTCAAAACATTTTAATCAAAGTGTTATAAAACACTAAATGTGTCCTAATTGCCTAGGAAATGTTAAGAACTTACTTTTGTGAACAATGTGCGTAGCAGATTCCTTACTATATGGTTTAGTTCATGTAGTTAGCAATAGACAGGGAGGATGTAGGCACAGAGGCATGAGCAAATAGATGTAACTGCCCGGACTGGAGCTTGAAGAGGCTTTTTTGCAAGAGAAGTACTGTTGTGAAATTTCCAGGCCTGGACCTGAGATTTTAGTGGCGATGTTTTCCTTTAGTCTGGTGAAGGGGAGCTAAGGTATGCTTCCAGGGAGGTGATGCATATTTCAAGGGGAAAAGGATGTTGAACAAGTTGCAGTTTTCTGATGCAAACTTTGAGTTAATGTGACCAAATTAAACTTAAGGACTCTGTGTTGCTGTATTTTGGGAAGTCTGTATGTGCTGTTGTGATTATTATTTGCTGTAGTTTCTTGAAGGGCAAGTCATCACAGGAACTGAGCTGCTTTTGGACTTGCTGGAGAAGCTTAAGAAATAAGTGGGAGTCCTGTAAACCAGAGATAGAGGAGTTAAAGCAGTTGTAGAGCTCAAATATACAAAAAGGATGTTTGGGGGACTCACTTCAAACATACAGGAAGAGACTGTTATAGACATTCTGTGGCCTTTCTAATCACACAGAAATATTTAAAACAACTAAAATGCCTTTCCAGAAATCTTCTGTTGTTGTCATATTATCATTCTGTGTTTGTTCTTCAGATGCTGTTGTTTTTCTGCCTAGGAAGAAGATTAAATTCTTTAAAAGTAGAAGAGGTCTTTCTTGGGGAGAGGGGAACTTCAAAATCGTCTAGTGTTTTTTACACATAATATAAAAACAGATAAGGAATGAAATCCATATTTTATACTTTTAGGAGACTGCTTTAAAAAAACCCAACACCCCTCTCCCCCCCAAAAAAAACCCCAAAACCAAACCCCAAACCAAAACAACCCAAAACCAAAAAAACCTGGAAATTTTATGTTATTGAAGAGAAAGAAGCAGGTGGTCTTCCCTTTCTGTGCCTGATTCTCTTAATAAACACTTTAGTAAAGACTTCTGTCTCTGGCTTTATCAGTTAGTTATGCTTAAGTGTAAAACAATTTATGGATCCCTAAAACGCCATGCTGGAGACGTGGGAATGTTCCATTTCTGTTTAATGTGATTTAGTTGAAACAACCAAATCTGTGCCACTGTATATTCATACTGATTTGAAACTACAGAGAGAAATGTTAATTCAACAGACTTCCAAAAATAAGAAATTCTGAGTAATTTAGTACTTTAAGTGTGTTGTCAGTTTGGTAGTTTCAAGCAAATTTAATTAAAAAACAAACAAACAAACAAACAAGCTGCGAAGACCTTAGTCCTCCAAACAGAGTTGACTAAGCACCTGTTTTTCTATTTAGTTTTACTTTTGTCTTGCACTTCCATAGTTAAAATTTAATGTCAGATATCTAGCTACAATCAAACCTTTTCCTTTGCTGTGAGTTTTGAAACATTTTATAAAAGCAATAAGAAGTTGATGTTCTAATAAATTATAAATTAAAAATATTCCAATTTTTACTTTAACATCTTCATCTGCTTACTGAATCTTGGTTTAATGTTACTTCAACAGCTAATTCTCAGTGTGTAACTGTCATAGTTTATACTGAAATGGTAATAGATCCTTAACTAACACAGTTCAACAGAGCTTTCTAGTGAATGTCTATGAAATGCCACTTGTCTGTGTTTAAAAAAAAAAAAAGGTATAAAAAAATTCATAGGCCATTTTCCTTATTAAAAGTCAAGAAAGTGTGCCAGTGGGCGCCTGAAAGTCATTGAGTGACTTGGATGGGCATCCCATTAAGTTAATTTTTCACTTCATTTGAACAGTTTTAGGTTTTTATCATTCTTAAATTGCTCCTTTTCAAATTATCTGCGCTTCAAAGAAGTCAAAAAGCTTTGGTTAACAGCAATTTTGTCCCTCTCCTTCCTTACAGTGCTGCTAAACTATGCTGGACTAATTTGCTCATTTAGGGCAAGAAATCTTGTTTCCAAATTAGGCTTAAATTCTCCTGTTTGTTTGGGTTTTTGATTTTTTTGCTTAAATGTTATTGCAGAAGGAAATGCAGTCTCAGGATGGGATGGTGGGACAGAAAAAGAACGTTCTAGCTTTTGGCTCCTTGTGCCTTACCCAGGAGAAAGGAACTGAAGTCAGTGATTTTAATCTGCAGCTGCATTTTGGAAGCCACTTTTTGTCGTTTGTTCTTCGTGTTATCTTTGTAATTACACAGCATATGATTCTGTTCTAATAACATGCTGCTCTTGAATCATACTGTTAAGTGTGTGTGTTTCATTTACAGGATTTTACACGGCTGATGCAAGCTAGGTGTGTGGTTTTTTCATGGTTCCATGAGCTCCAGTCGTAACATGGGGAAGGAAGCTGTCTGTGGGGCAAACAGTGGCAGCACAGAAAGCAAGCAGCTTCTCAGAAAGGGAATTCTGGGTATATTTATGTAAGGATAGAGTTTCAAACTTCCCTCAAGTAGCAATGGTGATTCAAGTAGTGTTGTTAAGAGATATTGTCAGACAGGTTCTCTTAAAGCAGACTTCTTGACTTTTTAATACTGGTTTTTGATACCATCTGTTCCATAGGGAATGGACAGAGCTTTAGCAAAGATTATATACAGCTAGCCCATCAGACAAAAACTCGTAAGGCCAGAACATGTTAAGTGTGTGTTGGGATGCTGACAAATTTCTCTCTTTATGTGGCATTGTTTCCAGAAACTTGTGAAATGAGAGGGCTGTTTACAGCAATGAGGGCTGGTTGGTATTTGCAGTGCTTTGGGAGTTGACCAACTCTTCTTCAAATTGAAAGCTCGTCTGATTTAATTTCATTGTGCATGCAGTGTCATTCCTCTAGCTTGGAACTGTATAAATTTGGCTTTTGCCAAATTGTGTGATCAGGATAGGATGTAGACCTCAGAAACGGGCTTTGAAATCTCTCAATAAAGTTATTTGACAGCAGAGTGCATGCAAGGGGTGTCTTTGTCTCTGATCACCTGACGTGATTTAGTTTTATAGAAAGTGAACTCTTCTTTAGAGGGGGTTAATACTCATTGACTTTATTTTCTATTATATATCTATGCTGCTCCACTTGGATGCTCCATCTAATGCCAATAAAACATCCTCCAGAAATAAGTATAAACCTAAAGCTGCCAATTGCTGAAACTGAGATTGGAAGCTAATTGTTGATTTGAATTGCCGAACAGATGAGGATGATTGTTTTTTATTGGAAATCTGTCAGTAGCTATCATTACTAGAAATCTGTGGCTTTTATAATCCTGTCTCATTTTACTATTGGATTAATTTCAGTTCTCTATCTCAGTCCTAATACATTATGGTATGAATTTCTGAGAAAAAAGATAAAAAAAAAAATCAAGGCAAATATACTTTTTTGCCCATTTAAAAAAACCTGTGCAATTATTTCATTGATGCAGGGACCAAACACTGGTGCTGGGGGCTGGCAGTCAGCATGGCAAGAGAGATGCCTGATACTAACTATCCTTGTGATAAATCTACTATATTTGGTTGAATTATGAGAGGCTTAGAACTGCATTTTTCAGAGCCTTGTTGACATGGCATTAAATTTTACAAAGATTGTTCATGTTGAAATTGATGTGTCTGGTTAGAGCTTCCTTTTGCCAAACAGACTAAGCATATCCAGTCCATTTCTGTCTGGTGTTTTCTGTATTTTAGCTTCTGGTGGCTCTAGCAGGTGAAAGATGGTGAAGTGGAAAACAAAATTCGTAATTTTTTTTTTTTCTCATCAGCACTAATACAAAGTCGCCTTCATCCGTACCTTGTCACTATAGATTTTTCTAGTTAGAAACTACTGCAGAAAGAGAACACCTACTTCCTTAATTCATGGGGAAAAAAAAATTCTGAGTCAGAGGTCCGCTTCCTGCAGATAGAAGCTAATGAACCCATGTTGAAATCAGATTGTAGCTTTATAGACTTCTCTTGTAGGTTTTTTGCTGTTGTGTGGCTTTTTTTTTTTTTCCCTGTGCAGACATTGTAGAGCATCCGAAACCAACTTTCTTCCACTTTCTGGCAGATGTTGTCATTTAGTTCTCCATTTGTGTACTAATAGAAAGAACCTGAGTCCTCCAACTTGGAAAACAAAGTTAGAGCAGTGTTACATTTCAGCTCTTCAGAGCTGAGATTCCAAGAAACCAGTGTTTTTCCCTTGCTCTTGGGTTATGTGGAGATGTGGCTTGCGTCAGACTGGGTTGAAGTAGTTCTCCAGTCTTTGCTCTGATGCTCAGCCGTTAAGGATCCCTCAGTAAAGAGATGGGGAAATGCTTAAATTAAGAATCCTTTCAGGCTCAGTTACAGGAGTTTGAAGTATGTTATCTATGCTGCAACACTTTTGGAAACACAGGTGCATGTTGGCTTAAAATCGACTTGTCTCTGCTACCAGAATTTGAATTTTATATGTTTTAATCAAACCATCTCCAGCTTGGTGTCTTGGTTTCTTCTCATAGTTTCTTTGGCCATTGAGTGTGATGTCTGTGAAGGATAGTGCTTCATCCTGTTCTGACAGATTTCTTTGACTGCTGCAATATATATCTGCGTTATCTGAGGAAGACCATGTCCATCTGTTTTATTATATATTGACTGTTAAGACTTGCATGTAACAAGTGGTGTTAGAGGCTTCAAACTTTTCTGCTGAGGAAGGCTTCAAGTGTGCAATTCTGGAAGCAAAAACCAGGACCCTTTGAATTGGGATTGCCAGAATTGAATCCTGGCTATCTGCATCAGCTCAGTGTTTAACTGATTTTCACTTGGCTGGAAGTGACAGGTGATTAAAGAGAAAAAGCAATGCCTTTTCTGTATGTGAATAGTTGGCTGAAAAGTGGTATCATCAGAGAAATAGCTTCTTTAGTCCTAGATTCAGTCAGAATCCCAATGGTCAAGCTAGAGGCACATCTCCTACCTATTTGGTTTTTGGAGTGGCAGGACCCTCATTCCAGGGCTGTATTTGAATAACGTAAAATCTGACCAGGCTTAATTTCATCTGCCAGTAGCAGTGAAGCCTTGACTTGCATCATGGGGGACGTGACAGAATTTGTTTCTACAGATTTCACTTCTCCAAACCTATCTTCCTATGAAAAAACCCTTTCAAGGTTTGGGTCACTCTTCCCCTTTGGGGGTTACGCTGCTTGCTGTAGCAAAAGGATGTAGCCAGTACATACTGTGATGCCCTTTCCTGCTTCCTTTCCTTTGAGAAATGTGGTATAGATGCTTCTCTTTTGAGATGGGAAACCCTTTCTGGTGGCTCAAGAGAAAAATCTTTTTGTATTTTTTCATAAGCTGCCTCATTTAGAGTTGAATCTCTTACACTCATGATATAAAGAGAGGGCTCCGAAAAGAACAGTTGTCTCCTGCAGAGACTGTTGATGTGGGATAGTGGTTTCTGGGGCTGCCAGGCTAGAGTTACCTCGGTCCCATTCCACTAGCTTTAAGAATTCAACATTGGATTTGATGGAAAAATAAACCTGTTTCTGTCAACTGCAGAGCTGTTGCTACTGGATCTGTAAAACTCTTTAGTCTCTGACAAGAAAAGGTTATCAGAGTGGTATCTGAAGTGTGATCTAGAGCTGATGGATTTGTGTTGTGGGTTTTGTTGTTTTTTTTTTCTCTTCCCCCCCATGGCTCTGGAGTCACTGCCTGTATGAAGGACTCTGAAGTCAGCACACGGGTAATTGTGTGGGAGCACTGCTTTGAGTCACCTATTATGTAGCTGAACCTCTACACTATTAGGGGGTATTCAGCAGTTGCCAGAGCTGTTGAATTGTACAGTATATTTACATTTACTTCCTCCTTTTCTTGCGCTCTTGGTAGTAATCCTGCGATCGTGCTCCACCGAGACTCCGTAGTTGAGTAGCAATTAGGGTAACGCTGTGTGTGCTTGCGCCTGTGTATTTGTGTTGAGCACTGGGGTGGGGAGGAAATTGTGAACACCTATTCTTAGGTATGTTAAAACAAAAAAGTATATCTGTTCAAGTGATAAGTTGTCTGTTCTTCTGGTTTGAATGTTTATGCAGGCTGCTTGCTTTGAAGAATTTGGTCTTGCTAACTCTATGGCTTTAGGGTTAGTTTATGGGTTGAAGTGAACAGTGGTGAGATGCTGCGACTCAGATGGTGATTACAGCAATGACTTTAACAAACCAGGCTTTTATGTAAGCTGGACAGGATGCAACCCTGTGTTGTTCTAAGGGACTGCAGCAACTTTGGCCTGGTGAAATTGCCTTACCTGCTTTTGATGAGACCTTTTTTATGGTTATATATGGAACATAGTTTTCCAACCAGTGATTTGTTAAAAGTTTCTATTTTGTTTTAATTGTGTAGGACACCTGATGATCTCTCAAGGCAAATTGTGGCCCTGCAGCAAAGGGAGATTGTACTGAAAGAGCAGAACTCTACCATCACAAACAGGTAAGTGATACCAATAGTGGATGCCGGTAGCAAGACACTGCTATATTAAAGCATATATAAAGAAAATGAGGACTGCAGCCTGAGAGGATGGCTTTTTAGATTTCCCTGCTGCTCCATGGAGCCTTCTATGCTATCACTGTCTCTCCTATGTTGACGAAGAGGTTTTTTGCTTACTTAAATCCTTGCAGGAAGAAAAAGATGAAGAACTGTGGGAGGATGCAATGAAGAGTTTATCCAGCTTTATTTTATGAACTAAAGTGTTTACAAGGGGAAGTAAGCTGCTTTGCCAGACCATCTCATCTGGAAGGGGAATGTGCACAGCAAAATGTGCAAAGTAGTCATCTGGGTATGGGAAAGGAGTAAGAGCCCTGAGGACTGTCATTTGACTGCTTAGAGAACCAGTTTGTACAGATGGTGGTGGAAAAGTATGTTTGCAGTTTTGCTGGCAAAGTACAGCTATGCTTTAGGAGGAGCACTCTGTTTATAGAGTGAGGTATGTATTTGAAACTAGAGGGCGTTTAAGCCTTTGCCCTGGTGTGGGAGTGAATATCTAATAGGGGAAATGAATTTCTGTGCCAGAGCTTGACTTTCCCAACTGTATTCGTTACACATAGCACTTCTTAACACGGTTCCATAGCGTGCCAGAAAGCGCTTCTCATCCTTGGTGCACATATTCTTGCTTCTGACACTGTTTTATTTCCACACATTAGGAAGCTGTTGTCCTTGTTAAAAACAATACCTCTGTCTTTCAGAAAGGCTTTTGGACTGTTTGCGTTGCCAAGGTGTTAGCTGACTTGTCTAAGCAGGAGAAGTGTGGAGAATTTCAACCTTCGGTGTAAACGTGTTGAGTGTAATGCAGTCAAATACTGTGTAATTGAGCACTGGACAAGCACTTTTAGTTTGTCTTGGGCTGCATTTGCTAATGTGTCTCCTGAGGTATGTGGTAGATTTTGGTTCAAGAGATGATCGTGTTCTGGGCTCTGGCTTAGTAATGATGGGCAGGATTCAAGCTGGGTGTTAAAAGCTTCGTGTGGGCTGCTACTGTTAATGAAACTGTTTAGTCAGTTGTAAAATTGTTAGCCAAGTGTAAATTCCCATGAGTGCAGCCGGCCAACTTGTTTTGTGGTTTTTGCTAAGAAGTTTAAAAGGGAGAAAAAATCTCGCCAATATGAATAAGACATTTCATATATTAAAAATAAACCAAGCAAACCCTCAAACTCACAATTGATCAAATGATCGAATAAAAGAATGATGATAATGTTTGAGTTATTGATTATTTTTTTTCAGGCTGCTTCTCTCAGCCTGTCAAAGAAATGCTTTTTCTAAATTTATTACTGGCCAGGGGGAATCATCTGTTGAAAAAGCAGCCTTTTGATAGTGCCTGTTCATGCTGGATGTAATTGTGCCAATTTAGTCTAAAAGTAAAAACATGATTAAGATTACTTTTTGATTTCAAGTGAAATGGGCTGTAAAGCTGCTTAAATTAAATTTCTAACATTTTCCTGATGCAATGCTGTGTGTCATTTCCAAAACTGATAATTTTGGCTTTCTTCTGTCACGTACCTTATTCTGTCTTAAAATGTAGGCAATAAGATACATTTTTAAAAACCTTTCATTACTGATGATTTGAAAGTTCCCAGGAGAAGGTCTTGAGTCTTTGGAAATAAAACCTTGTTAAGGAGGCAAATCTAATTTTCTCTTTTCCCTGAATGACATCCAGATTTAGCTGACGGTCTTCTCTTTTATTTGTTTCATAATTGTGTGCAGAATGGTCTGTACATTACAGTAACTTAATATGTGATCATGACTCCCTCTAGTGATTGAGCCCGGCACTTATTCAGCTTTCTATTGTTTTTTTTCAGCTACAAGTTATTTTGCCTGTAGTTGAAATGTGTTAAGTCTTCAGTACTGATAGTGCTATGTTTGATTTATAGAGTCGGAGGTTATGTGTTTATAGAGCAATGTGCAATATGGAGACAAAAGAATTTTTGCCTACCGTATGAAGCTTTGATTAATTTTCCCCATTAAAATTAATGATGCTTAAGAAAATGTCATCAGAAGTTGGCATCTGAATTTATTTTTGGCAATGAAGCGGAGAGTCACAGATAGTCCTGGTTTACCTGTTGCCGCAGTGCAAAGTTCAGTTTAGTAGAAGAGGTTTTGAGTGTGGTGTTAAAGGTGGTGATATGACCCTCCTCCCTGAATGGCTGGTATTGAGTCTTTGTATGGTGAATGTACGTTTGGTCATCGCTGAGCAAACACAGGCAGAAGAGTGTCTGGAAGGGTTTTTTGCAAACTGATTATTCTTGCTCTTATTTACACTGCAGTCTTGTTGCTGTTTTTTATTCCCAGGGATGGTACCTTTCCTACATTGTTTAGTGACTGTGACAAGCACTTGCCAGTTACTATTTGTCTCACAACCTGAAAAATAGTCCCCCGTTTCTTTTTGATAAGAGGAGATGCTTAGTAGCGAAGCAGGAGTTAATCACTAATGTAGCGGAATATGAGCAGGACTTGACTTCAGAAAACAAACCAGGCATGGAAAAGGTCTCACAAGGGAACATTTGCTGTGTAAGGTCCCATCCATTTCTGTAAACCTGGAGACAGATCTAGCTCAACTGCATCTCAGTGTCCCTTAGTTGATCTAGAATGAAGAGTTATGGTATACAAACACACTGGTAACAACATTTTCCAAATGGCATGTGGGTTTACTAAACAGACTAAATTTATTTTGTCTCATTTTTCCATTCTTGAACTACTTTCCATTTACTACTCTATATTTTTTAGAGCCAGTGTTTGTTATTAAAAAGGCAATAGAAGTCATCACACCATAAAAAGGCTTCATTGTTACAAATCAGCCTTTGCATTGATATTCCCCGTGCTTCTGGCTTGGGGATCTGAGGCGCAATCTGTGTTTTGTGTAACCTGTGCAGTTGCCAGTGTCTCGAGGCCTCCCAGAGATCAAATGATGACGAGTATCATATTTGCTGTTATCACTCAGATTGGATGTTTTTAGACACAGAACCACAGGACTGAATTTCCTGAACAGTGGGTTTAAATCAATTTCTTTTAACAGTGATTATTTATATGTTTGAGTTGTGTAGACTCCTTGGAGCTTTTTGGTAGGGAAGGAAACCTTTCTGTGGTACTAGCATGGGGAAAGAGGGGAGGGTCGCTCTTGCACTGAACACATAACCAGTAACTCACTTCTCTTTGCAACTTCAGGATCGCTGAGTAATGTAGCTGAAAGTGCCATTAATAGCGCGTGATGGAATCTCACTGCTGTTTTGGAGCGTGTTGCTACAAGTTGTGTAAATAGAGTAAATTATACTTTCAGCAGTAAGAGCGGGAAGTATCGTGGAGGTCTGTAACTGCAGGACAAAGATAACAATCCAAAGGTTTAAAGGCTCAAAAGAAGATTGCTTAGGGCCACTTTGATGGCATGAAGTGTACGTGCTCTGCTGCTTAGGACAAGGTAATGAAGGAAAGGTGTTTTATTAGGGGGTCAGTTTAACCATGCAGCTATCATTAGTTTATGCACATTTTTCCCCCCAGACTGTGAATGTTATATATGTGGTATGTTGAACTGTACTTCTTGAAGAAGAGTTGGTAGTTGTAGCTTATCATATGGAAAGTCAGCCAAGAAGTTTATAAGCTTTTGTCTTATGGAAAAATGATGTAGTTGTTACACTATTTTTTTTTTTTTTAAGTGAGGAAAGCTGCATATTTATTTTTCCAACATCCTATCTGCATGTTTGGAGTCTCTGGAGAGATTTCCTAAAACAATCCTGGCAAAGCATTCTAGAATTTGAAATGTAGGGTAAAACTTCCCTTCTCATCAATGTTGTTCTCTGACACTGCTTACAGTTTGATCTTTGCTCCAATTCTGAAAGACAGGCTATGCAAATGTACTTTTTTGGTTACTTGTGGTCCCTCCCAAAGTGATCATTTCTTTTCTTCTTTTGCTCTTGTTGTCTAAGTGTAATACTGACTTTGGACCATTGAGGTATCTTGTAGAAAGTCAAATACAAGGAAACACATAGCTGAAGTTAGTACTGAGCAGGATGAAGGGGACAGAGAAAAACAGAAGAGGAGTAAATCTTTGGTTCTGGTGTTGTGATCCTGGAGCTGATGGCTTATTCTCATCACCTAGTGTCAGAAACTCAGCCATGTGTTTTGACATATAGTTTCATACATGAAAAGGGATACATAGAATAATATTTTCCTTCTCCAAGTGCTTACAGAGTTCTGTTAAGAGACATGGTTGTTTACCACCTTTATTCATATAAATCACGTAAAGCTGATTTACCCAAACAACCTGCTGTGTGTGTTGTCACTTAAAAATGAAATAAAAACCTAAACCATTGAAGGCTGGGGAATGTAGATTGCAAACTGAACAGAAAATGCTTTTGAATTGGGCAGCAGGGATTTTTTTAAATTAAAAAAAAAACAATGAATGAGTGATGATAAGCTCAGAACCGTCTATCTCCGTAAGTGCTGTTAGCTCAGAAGTGTGTTGTAAATCTGTTGCCCATCTTCTCTTTTCCTTGGATATCCCAAGGAGTGTCAGTCACAAATATAAATAGAGCCTGTCAGACTTCTCCTAATCTTCTGGAAAGTTGGGCAGAAGTTTAATTACAGTGAAATGTCTTTTATCTGACAGAGAGAGAAGTGCTAGCTTTTTGATAGGCTTTATCAGTTATTTTGTGATCAAAAGAAGCACTTAATGTCTAATATAGGACAAGGTAGGAATTTTTTTTCTTCTCTTGTTCATCTATATGGCACATTGTGCCTTGATTTATATGTGGAGGTGTGCGTGCACCTAATACCAGACAAATGTTTATTCACAGTGCTTCAGGGCAATATTAGCTGCTGGCAGGTTCTGCATTCCTTTATAGAATAATATTATGAAGAAATGACTAGTAGGTATTGCTTTTTCTTTTCTCCAAATTGGATCTTTCATGCATTTTTATACCAGAAGGTAGCTGATAGTGTCCCATTAAGTGACCAATCTACTCTCTCCAAATAAAAATATTCAAATAGTAAGATTCCAGAGCAACATCTGGTTATTCACAACTCTAATTTGGTAGATACAAAGCTTTTTTTTTTCTATTGTATACTTAATCCCTAGCAGACAACAGGAAGGCAAAAAATAATTTAGCCAAGATACTGACTTCTGCTTCCAATTCTAAAAACATGGGATTTTACCCAGACCTTTGCTTTTCACAATTGTGCCATTTTTAGTCTGATTTCCTGAGGAAGTGAGGCTCATACTGTGCTTTGTGTGTGTAGGTACATGAGATTGCGCCTACCCTACACTTTAGAACTTGCTAGTTGTGTTCTGTATAGTTTGGCAGATGGTAGAGGTCTCAAAAATAGTAAATTCCATCAAGTTCAAGGAAAATGGGTTTCCAACTCCAGGAGAGACATCCTGTTGGTGCAGCTGGAGGTTGTGCCCTGTTAGGTATCAGAGCCCTGCAAGCAAGAGACCCTCACATGGACAGCAAGGCTGCTGCTGGAGATCATGCCTCCTTAGCCACCGCTTACTCTGCCTTGAGAGTGGCAGTGAGCGAGCACTATTCTGAGACCACGGTAATACCACAGTCCATCACTTGTGCTATAGCAAGTTCTCCAAAGGCCCATGGCATTTGTTAGTACAGTGGTAATGTTGTTGGTATCGGTGTCATTTTCATGCTGTTGGTATGAGAAATGGAAGTCTGCTTGAGTCAGTATTCACCTTTGGAGAGAGAAATCCATGGAAAACCAGGCAACTTTGGTTTTTGAAGCTCGTGGAACTAGTCTCTTTTTGTGTTTAAAAGAAAATATACAGAAAAAGCCTAAAGAACAGCCTACAGGGGACAGACGCAGCTGTAATTGTACCATCTCTTCAGCCTGGAGCTCTGTGGAAACTGCACAGTGCAAAACCAGTAAAAATATTAGTTTCTTACCTTATATTTGACTGTGCTTCTTGGAGAACGTTCAAGGAGAATCTGTGGAATGCCTCTAATCACTTTTAATGATTAAAAAAATTGTAGAAGCTAATTAACTCTGTTCTTAGTTTTTTGTTATGTTTTGTTCTGTTTTTTTTTTTTGTCTTGTTCCAGGATGATGATTGACCCTTGTTGTTCCTACTAGCATCCCTGATCTTTGTGCATATTTTTATGACTAGAATGAATAACAACTTTCATTTGTTAGTGCTCCTCTGGAGATGCTGATTCAGCATTCTCTTGGGTGTTGAGGTAGCAGTGTGTATTAACCAGAAAAATGTGTAAAACTAATCAGTTAGTTTGATAGGAAACACAGACTGTTCTTGATAGTGCATTGTACAGCAAACACTCCATGTTTCAACACAGAGCTGCACTGTAAAAGTTATGCAATGAGAAGTCTGCCTAGCGTTTCGTCTATACGTGGCTCACATCTGCACTATAAATCTTTCGTTTCTGGGAGACTAAAATTCCTAAAAATCCGAGATGAAATAGATGTATTTTAATACTGGTCTAGAGTTCTTGGAAACTAGAATGAGTATTTAGAATTATTGAAGTAATTTGAAGTCAAAACTTATTGTTTATTTTCATTATTCGTATTCTTTCATTTTTAGTGGAGAGATGCTATGATCAAATTAATGATTTATGTGAGGCTGATGAGCCACAGGAAGAGTGCCCCACGTCCATATTAATTTGTGATATGAATACAAAAGAGAAAATTATAATCTCAGCTATGTAGTAGGCAGCAGTACAAAAATATTCTACTTTGAAACCAGTACTATTATGTAAAAATCTTGAATTCAGCCTGTTGCTAAGCTTTGTATAGAGCTCTGGGAATTGTAGTGATTTAAGATTTCCAGTGCTTAGGGATTTGTCTTTTATTGCAATGTGGCAGTAAGCCTTGAAAAATTTTATGAGTTGGGAAAGAGGAGAGCCGTTCAGTTTGGTAATATCTTTAGAATCAGTCTTGAATTCATAAGGATTGTCCCATGGATAAGGGAGAAGAATGTGGCCTGAGAAGTGTCTGGAGGAGCTTTGTGTTTGCTTGGGTTCTGCTGAGTCACTTAATATAGTGACCTAACTTTCTCATATTCTCACATGCAGATACAGAAGACCACATGAATGAAAACAAACACTTCTACTCCATATAACCTGTCTAGTCTGCACCTAATTATTTTTAAGGCAAATAAAATACATTAATTCCTATCTCTCTGTACCTGTTAAGATTTTTTTTTGTTTCATTCTCCCCCAAAAGCACACGATAAACATTTGGGTTTTCCCCATATAGTACCTTAAAATTATAGTACTGACCATGGCTCTTGAACTGTTCCTTTGAAGTGTTTTATAAGTCATCAGCAGTCAAACAAGGTTGTGTATAACCATTTTGTCTCTTAATTTGTAATGCTAGAACTGCATTATAGCTTTCCTGAGCAGTCATGAGAAGCCAGAGGAAGATTGGTGGCAGAATGCAGAATGAATTTTCTGTCTTTTTACACTCATGTACCCAAATACCTACTGAGGTTGCTGCAATAACGGGTATCGAAGGCTATGAATTTTTCTGAAGTATTTTAGGGTATTGTTTATACTGTTTATTTTAAACAGATGGATGGTTTCCCAGTGCTTTGGGGGGAGTGGGGACAGCCAGAATACACTGAGGCGTTTTACCAAGGTAAATGTGAATTCTGTAGGATTTTGTTACTGCTGTGAAGTAGTGTCAGTTCAAATACTGCACAGAATAGGGTTACGTCTCAAAAATAGGTTGTCTTGGCTGGGATGTCTCAATCAATTGATCATACCTGCGTGTAAACTTTGTTCAGCTCTATAGCTTGTTTAACAATTTCTCATCTGGATCATGTCAACTCTACCACATGACTTCTTCAGCCTGCTATTATTGGTATTTTCATTATGTATTTTCATGCTAATATTCTCTCTGTCTGCTTGTATGCACATGTGAATGTCTAGACCATGGTGCAACAGAGTAAATGGAGGAAATGCTGTACGTATATTGCTGGTGGTGGTGGGAGTGCATTTTTTAGTTATAAATATTTTTCTAATATCAAAGTTTTATCATCTGTACAAAGACATACTGCTTGAAAAGTTTAATCAAAAATAAAAAGTAAGCTGCCTTGTCTTTTTTAGCTGTGTAAGGCAGAAAAAAAACTTGTCATAAATTGCAGTCAACCCCCCCCTACTAAAAAGCAGCTTTCTTTTGCTGCTCTGAAAGTTAAATGACTAATGTGCATAATTTATTTGAGCATCTGTGCTAAAAACTTGCATACCAAGTTTTAGTTCAATGTGATCAACAATGGCGAAAATTAGGATTTATCATGGAAATGCTGACGGATGTGAACATGTGTAGGCTAAACCGGTGCCTGACAAACCTTCTTATTGTGCAATGCTAATGGTGAAACAATTTTTTTTTTTTTTCCCCCTGCTGTAATTGCATTCC
>VYXH01004461.1:382552-467336 GCA_013397275.1 Burhinus bistriatus | reverse complement strand
TTCTCCTCCCCCCCCCCCCCTTTTCCGTCTGCTTAATTTTCTCCTTTTCAACTGTGGTGGTTTTAGTTGCACTTCATATTTGGATTCCTGCTTTTTCTGGAGTCTGCATAAAACCTCCCAAGTTGTCTTGTGATGGTTCTAAGCGTAAGATCCCCTGAGCGTGGCGGGTGGGCGAGGGAGGAGGATGGCATCCCTGCTGCGGGGGCTGGCCGCTGCTCTGCAGTAACGCGCCCGGGACAGAAGGTGGTGCCGGCAGCCTTGGCAGCTGCTCCGGCTTCCCTCCCCTCCTCCTCCTCCTCTTCTGTCTTGCACAGCCAGGATGCTGTCACCAGGATTATAAATTCTGGAGCCAATTAGCTAAAAAAATGTTACAAGTGAAAGGCAAGAAACGAAAAGCTGCCGAATATCTTGATGGGAATATGCCTGTCTCAGAAACCCTTCCTGTGGAGAGCTCGGATGTGGCCTTTCGCTACCGCTCTGGTGCAGCTTTCGGTGAAGCATCAGATGCTTTTGAGGCATCTGGTTAAGGAAGGAGTAGTTGCTTTGGAGGAGACAAGCTCAGGGAAACAAGGCAAGGCCTTCTTAAGAAATTGGGCTGATAATACAAGGTCTTCTGTTAAACGTTGGAAAGATCCCGAGGGTGTGTTTGTGCCTGGACAGTGTTTCTTCCTTTCTCCATCCTTGTCCACAAGATTTCTTGTAGAAGCAAATATATTGGGGAAAAAAAATTATTTAAAAAATTCTCAAAGTCAGACTGATTGCTTAGTTCTTGCGTGGGCATCACAGAGGAGAAATGTGTTTATAGTCAGCTCCTCTCTCTGTCTCCCTTTTGAGGCAGGAGTGGGTGTGTTTTGGGCCATAGTGGCGCAGCCATGCTCTGTTGTTCAGAAGACACTGGTGATTCCTTGGTGCAGTCATTCTTTTTGCAGGAACGTGTCAATTCTTGGGAAAGGAGATGGGGTAGAGTTGGAGATGGGTTCAGGAGGAGTGATTGGCAACTGGTCCAGTTATCTTGTTGCTGGTGACTTTGGGTATTTTTTTTGTTCTAGCCATATGAGGAAAAACTAGTGGGATCTGACATTCAGAGGGCCCTTTGGGGCTGGATGCAGGGTCAGAAGGCTCAGGCATTATGCTCGGTTAGAGTTCAGAACAGTGTTCTAGCGAAATGTAATTTCCTTTCTGTCATATTTTATGTATGGACTGTTTTTACATATTTTCAATATTTAAAACAATGTTCACATATTCATAAGTTTTAAAATACGTTCTCACTGTTAAAAGATGGAATTCAGTAAAAAAAAAAAAACCACAAAAAAAAATCCCAACAAACAACCCACAGCAAAACCCCCTAGCTTTCCTTTTATTCAAGCAACAGAAATCAAATTCTTATGAGTGAAATAACTACTGAAGAGGCTTTCTGTTTCTCAGCCAGAAAAAGCTTTTGAAATATTTATGGAAATAAACCAAAATGTGTCCCTTTCTGGCTGTACAAATAAGGGATTATCAGATCTAGCTTGTGGCAGTTGCAGTACATAGAGTCCAAGGTATCTACTACTAATAAAAGAGAGTGTATGCTTTAAGAAAACACCGTGAGAGATTTTTTTTTTTAAACGGGACTCTACTGACAAAGTATCAGATATCCATGGGTTATCCTAAAAAAAAAAATAAAAAAAAAATCCTTCCTTTTGCATGTTGCATTGCAGGTAAAATTTGTCACCAAGGCAATTCATTAATTGACTCTTGGAAACCAAATCTATTATTTATGTTGATGCATCTTTATCTAGTTAAAGAGCAAGGCTGAATTCACTTTGTAGCCCTTTCTCTCGTAGCTGGGAGAGTGGAACAGTGCTGCTTACATCCCCTCCAGCTGAAAGAACCTGAATCCTGTGCCACCAAGGATATGACTGCAACACAGGCTGTCTGGCTGTGTCACACTCCCAATTTATTGAGTGAACTTGCTCATCTGGGTCTTGTGCCTTGGTTTTCATTCTACAAATCTTGCACTGGTGTAAGAATTGGAGCTTGTTGAAGTCAGAGTGCATTTTGATCATTCACAGAAGAGTCAGCAAAGCAGGGTTTGTAGGGAGAAGTAATACCTTTTATTAGACCAACTGATAGGATTAGAAGACAGACGTGCGTTTGGGCTCACAGCCAATGCTCAGATCTGATATAGAAGCAAAAGCCTTCAAGCTAAACGCAGGTTGAGAACGATTGCTCCGAGTTTAACTTGATTAATCAATTAGACAATTTGAGAGAGAAGGTAGTGGGCACGTGTGGAACGGGGGGAGGTATCAGAGAGAGGAGATGAAAGGGCTGTTAGCATCTGTGAGAAAGGGAGACTTGGTCTGAATCGTTCTGATACATGACTGCGGTTTGGATACTTTGATAAGACAGACAATTAGTAGTATGAAGTTTCTCCATACAGACGGAGCTTGGAAGCAGATAGACAGTGTGTGTGTCATTTTTGCTGGAGCCATATACCAGTAAATACGGTGTTTCATTGACTCAGCATTGGTGTGTCAGACTTGCAATTAAGAGGCTAAAACGTCAATTTTTATATTAATCAAAAATATTATTTTCTATACTGTCAATAAAATCATTTTATCATATTGTTTGACTTATCTCCTCTGGGCACTCAGCTGCAGCAGCAAGTCTGAACCTGCCATTACAATGACTGTTGAATGAGTTTTGCTTCATTTGTCTGAATGTGTTCTAGGATAAAGCGCGTTTCCAGAGACACAGGATTTCTGCCTCATGCTCTTGTGAGTACTGTGGGCTGTGCTGATGCTGGGAAAGGCCAGCTGTGGATACCGAGTGGGGTGTTGGTGTTCGTGGCAAAATGTGTTGTCAAATTTCAGTAACCATTTGGACTTAATAAGACAGCATAATGTTGCTTATTTCATGTTGGTTTTTTTTTTTAAACTGTGTTCTATTTAATAAAAGTGCATCTGCTGCTGTATTACCTAGTACCATGTGTAGCGTGGTGCACAGCCACGGGTGGTAAGTCTCTAACTCCCCTGTTTGAGAATAACGTATCTTTTAACAGGGTATCTGTCAGATTTTTTTCTTTCCTGATTACATCCAAACCGGGGAAAAAAAATGCTGATAATAGAACTGTGATTATAAAAAAACAAGCAACAGTAAGATAACTTGGGGCAAAGTGGTGCCTAAAAATACTTGATGTTTTTTAAGCTAATTACATTTTACATTGCCAATGACGTTTTGGAAACCTTTCATTTGCATGGATTGCAGATGCCTCCAAAGGAATGCCTTTATGCAAAGAGAAAATGCATTCCAGTCGTCTCCTCAAACCCAGAATACAGGTCTACTGTCTGTAGAACGTGCCCCTTTTCAGAAGAACTTCACAACATGCTTGTCCCGAGCTGTAAGGAGAGCTTTGCTGGGTGGAGAAGATGAGCACCCAGGCTGTGTCATCTTACAAGGCTGCTACTTGAAGGTTGGGGTTCTGTGTATAAACAGCGACACAGGGACATTCTTGAACTTACAGAGGAAGTATTCATTAATACTTAAAGGCAGAGGAAACTTGAAATTCATCCCGACTCCCTTGGGAAATTTGTGGCTCAGTGGAAACTTGTGAATGATGAAATACAGACCTTGTTTCAAATGTACCTGCCAAGTATAAGGCAGAAATTCCTCAGTTTTTGCAGGCTTTCAATTTGGATTTTTAAATTTTGTCTTGATGTAGTTACTTCACCTCTTCCCTGAATTAATGCTGAAGGTCTTGAACTGGATATAGGATAGTGAAGCTGGGTGAAGTTTTAGTAGTTTCTCTTTTCCCATCCTCTGGAGACTGTTGTCTCATTCTTGAATGAGAACTGAAGAAGAGAGAGAAGGGTAGTTGCAGCTCTTGTAGCTAATGTAGCTGTCATTAAGGCTGACAGAAGTTACAGTGTCCTCCTCCTTGTAAACCCAACAGTTCTGGTCAGACAGCCTCAGACTTCATTGGTTTTGATGTTTTAAAAATAAAGTGAGTGGCATCTTTTCTTAACGTGTACAGACTTTGAAGAAGTTCCTAATGTCCTTAAAGAACTGAATCAAGCCAAGGAGTCGGTGTAGATGCTACCATGTCTGATCAGTCAGGCTAGTTTTTAATTCATTTTTTCCACAGCACTTTCAAAGAGTAAGTTCCTTCTCAAGTTAACTTACTTCAAAGAAGCAGAAGACCATCATTGCTTCTGCTGCAAGATATTAAGCCATGTTCTAGAAACATGCCCTGTTTGGAATAGTGCTTTGGGACTCAGGGCTTGGAATCCTCAAAGAGGTCTTTTATTAACCATGTCTCCAAATACAAAACTTTATTGTAGCAGAGGTAGTTACTAAAGTAAGGCTGGCTGTATCCAATACAATTCCTTTTCCATGGTTCACAAAATAAATCTTTCTAACCAACCATCTGAACCAGCACCCGTACAAAAAAAAAAAGTGTTGCATTGTTGTGTTTCTATTTAAAAGACAGGAGAATTGGAGTTGTCGTAAAATCCATGACACTTTGCTGATTGCTACTGATACAGAAGCCATTTATGTATTCCCATCCTGGGGTTTATACCACTATGTACTGTGTCAGGAGAGGCTTATCTGAAGGTTGGGTGGCGTGCAGGAAATTTGGGACCAACTGAAGTCCTACAGCAGAGACAAAACAGGACTTGTAAAAACATTTTTCTTAGGAGGCTGATGGTATGAGTGATGTATGTCTGCTGTGTATTTACACCTGGCCTAGACTGGATCCTCTCTGAAGTACAGTAAATGTTATCTGTGTTCTTTCCAAGTGTACAAGGATATGTGTTTCAGCTTTTTGTCTGTAATGTAGCACTTCTGTAAAGCATTAAAGCTACTTAAGGTAAACAGGATGGAGAGGGTGGATGGAAATTGTGAGACCTGTGTAAGACTGGGCTGCAGAATTATTCAAAACTCAGTGGACCTTTGGAAACAATTTTGTTTCCAGCTCTGGTTCAGACCCAGGACTTGTGTGTGATGTTGAGCAAGTCAGTGATCTGTCCTTTGGCTTGTGGAAGTGGCAGTTAACAAGGCTTATGATAATATTTACTAAAGCCTGTCTTTGTCACCGCTTGTGCAGGGCTTCCCCAGCACACAGTTCATGTTGCTTGCAATTCTTAAAGCTTTTGCTTATGCCCCAAACAGATTTCTCAAATTCTGCTTAATCTAAACATGTTATAAAGCAGATAATTTTTGTTTTGCTTGAATGAGCTTTGTATCCCATTTGTTAAATAGCATCCTGTTAAGAAAACTATGGGAATCCTCCTAAGGAGTGGGAAAAGCTAGCAGTATTTTGTCGTTCTGCAACAGAGTACTATGCAAAGAGACCCTGCCTTAGTCTCCTGGACAGTTCATGCTCGTACTGTAGGAGCGATAGAGGGATAGAACGGTTGTGATAACAGCTTTGTTCTGGCACTACGACAAGAACTTGTTCTGGCAGTCAGAGTTTTGCTTCAGCGTGAATTTGCTGCTTTGCCTTACATATTGTAATGGTATGTATTAAGTGAATGAGAGAGTAGGTAAGGTAGGGAGAAACAGAGAGACAAATCCAAAAATCGTATGTTCCAACTCCATCTTCTGCAGAAAAGGGGTGGAGTGCGAAGTGAAGGGAGAAAGTATGCCATTACTGCAAAACCATCCGCAGCTGAGCAAAAACATGTATGAGAGACGAGTAAATCATTAATATTTTAGATCACCACTTTTATAAACAAATTTTAGAAAGCGAGAATGAAAACCTGAAGAAACAATGCAGAAGAGTGAGTCTGTGTGTGTAATGTCCCTTGAGCCCCTAGCAGGCAGGAGAAAAGGTTGTTTGAGTTTTAAATTGATTTAAATTCCTTTTGATTTTGCAGTCCGTGCCTGTTCTGTGTATATTGTCCCTGGAAAGTGAGCAGAGGATGTTTAAGACTCCCTTATTTTTATGCTTGGCTAATTTTATTGTCCTCCTATATTTTCTAGCTGTAAATGTTGCAGACTTTATTACATTTAAACTGGCTTTAATATAGTAGGTCATAAAAATCTAAGAAACGAGAGGTAGCGTCCACTGCAGAGATGTTTTTAGTGCAGGGAGGATGCTTGCAAGTCACTGAAAGGCTTAAACTGAAACTCTAGGATCATCTGCTTAGTGAAGACAGTTCAGAAATAAAAAAACCTGTCACAGCTGAGAATGAATTTCATTGTTAAAAAATTCCTCCTTTTCCTTTCATCTGGGGAGCTGGTTTACGCTCTGAGGCATCAATCCAAATGTGAGGAGAGGAGGGAGGCTGTTTCCTTCCATCTCATAAAGGGGTTCAGCAAGTTATTATATATATAGCTATACAGTGTACATTATATATAGCTATTATATGGTATAGCTGACTGCTCATTTTTAACCAAGAGCTATGAATGGACCCGTCTTTGTAACTTCTGAGCTACGAGAGACACATGCATATACTGGTGCTATTCCTGCAAGCTCTAAGCCATCAGTAAAGATTTTTTTGCTTTGCAAATTGAGCTGAATGCTGAATATCATTGGAAGCTTGTTCGTACCTTCCTCCCTGGCTTCTTAAAGAAGGACACTTGCTAGGGAAGGAGTAAGCAAGCAGTCTCTGTAGTCCAGGGATTCTCTGCCCAACCCAGGGCTGGGTTACAAATGTAGAGATGAGGAGCAGTTCTGGTTTTTCTGTTAATTGCAATTATTCTTTCTGCAACTTGCAGATCTTTAAAATATGCTTTCATACATCTGCTTTCAGGAGGTCAATTACTCCTGCTGCATTTTAAAGCTAAAACAGCTTGGGAAGATAGGCAGTTACTGGAGGATGGTTCCATGGATATATTTGACATTTCTTGACTGTTGAGTATTCAGCTTTGAAACTTCCTTCAGAGTGGCGCGGCTGGTCTCTGTGATCTCCACATGGGTCAGAACTTCATTTAATACCTTTTGACATTAAAACTGTTTGAGAACTGGTGCCTGTGGTATTGTCTGTTAGTTCTGATTTCATCACAGCTTAACAGATAGTAAATGTTCCTGTAAAATGTTTATGATGATTATATTTCTGCAAGTGACAACTTCAGTTCCCCCATCACAAACTTGTATCTCTTAGCAGCCGGTTCATACTGAGATCCGCATTCAGCACAAACTGGGTGCCACAGAGGAAACGGAGACCGAGTAAGCTTTCTTAGAGCCTTTACCATATTAGAACAGGGACTATTTGTTTTGCTGCTTCTGTTTAAAAACAAACCAACCAAAACCTGTTAATCCATCAGAATTACTAAACCAGTACCTGTTTGTCTAAAATGTCACCAATGGGGAACGGTTTAAAACGTGGTGTCTAACTGAGGCACAGTTAGCATGGTGGAGTCCTCTGTCCACTAACCTGAAACCTCAATGTAAAATTTAATGACTTTACAGGCTGCCAGTAATGTCCATGATAAATAAGTCTGCTTTTTGTTTGTGCAAGTGATTTAATAGTCATGGAACATAGAACTGTGTTAAATAAAATTATTTTAATAATTACTTTATTGCATCCATTTCATCATTCTGGGAGCCAATGCAGATTTGGTTTGGAGTGTGCGAAACGGCTATCCCATCACTCATTCAGCTCTAAGCAAATATCTGAATAGCTAACCTCTTCCTTCTTTCAAACCTGCATTATTTTCCCACTGCTCCTTGATTTCTACAGCAGAAAGAAAGAAATAAAAAAGAAAATTGGAAAGCCTTGACTGTGCGTTCCTGTGTAAATTCTGCGTCATGTTGCATTTGAATTCTTGTACCTTTAACTGTTGTTTTGAAGATAATGGGAAGGAAAAGGTGCCCAATTTGCTGCTCTTTAAAACCTCAATTTTTTTCCTGTTCTAAAAGCTTGCAATTTTTTTTTTAAACATGCAGGTTGTGTCTGCCATATTTACGGAATACACTGTTTGACTAGAAAAATCAGTGAATTTATGATGTAACTTACAGATAGATGAAACTTCAACAATTTGGGGTTTTTGCCTGATTATACCTATTCTCCAACGTATGTTAGTACGATAGTTCACAACTTGAATGGAGTTGGAAAGTCTGTCCTTATTACAAGGGAGCCTTACATCTCTTCATGATTGACATCCTGCCCAACAGAATAGCTGATGCTGCATCTCAGGAATGCAAAAATAATCACCCCCCCAGCATTTAAAGTCAACAAATCTTCTTTCTATTTGCTTTCATTTTGCCAACGCTGCCATTTTATTAAGGTTCTTCTCCGTAAGTATGAAGGTCAGTAACTTACTATGAAAATTGGTTCTGAAATTATTAAAATCCACATCTAGGAACTAGCAGTTTAGAGAAACTATCAAGTACTGTAAGATTTGTGATAAAAGTAGCCAACTTTCACTTATACTGTATAACTTTTTTTCCCATGAGTAAATACGGTATCGTTTCTTAAAAAAACCCAACATTTAACTTTTTGATAGTATCTCAAGCATTCTTACATGTACAAGTGTTGTTAAGGTTCTAATCTTATATTTGAGGTACTTTTGTAACAGAGGATGGCCAGTTATGTGGCTTGATAGACCTATCTCTGAATAGTTCTGCTGCTTAGACAAAATCCTCTTTTTGGAGAGTTTGTCCTTGCAAATGAGGGGACAAAGGAAAACCAAAACCTCCTGGACGAGTTTTGAATTTTAAGCAGTGACCTGTCCAGCCAGCTGTGAGATCTGGTGTGTTCCCACCTTGCACAGCTGTGCTCCTGGCGTGTCTGTGTGCAACGGTAGGCTCTGCTGAGCAGAAAACTAGCATGAATTGGAGAGGAGTCCGAAGTCTCTTCATCCAGGAATCGATCCAGTACTCAGATTTTCGTACCTTTTTCTCTTCCTGGCAACCCCAGCATTGGCCACTGGAAAGGAGAAAAGAGGCTTGAGTTAAGCCTGAGTGTGTATAAAAGGTACTAAAATAATGTCTTTTGCAGCAGGTATTTTGGCAAGATGAGTTAATGTGTTTTACTGCTCCACAGTACAAGTCACAGATTTCACTCAGGCTCTTTCATCTGTCTTTAAATTGTGTTCACGATTTCAGTTTTTTCTCTTTTTTCATTCCTTTCTTTTTGTCCTTTTGTTTTTTTAGCCCTTCATCAGTCCCATACAACTTAAAGGTCTGCAATACCTTATACAACCTCTTTGAAATAAGCTGTGTCTCATGGAGAAATTACCAGCAGGGAGACCATTGGATGCCATTTAGCATTCATTTCTCTGCTGCATTGGGTAATGATTTCCTGGTTCCAGGAGCAGGAGATTAAAATTCTGGTGAGGATTTGCCCCCTTCCCCACTCAGCAAGGCCCCCGTGCCAGGGCTCAATCACTCCCTCTGTAGCAGCAGGAGCAGAGGGAATGTGATACTGTGGTCATTCAATCAGAGGTAGAAATGCTTTAATCTCTTCTATTCTGTCTGATAAATGCTTTCTTCTTTGTTCTGCATTCAGATAGGTAGTGTTCCTATTGTTGCAGGGATTGGGGGAGAAAAGAGATCATCCTGTCCAGTTAAGTGTTCGGTGATGATGCCTTCCTTTATTCCCAGAGCTACTTTGTGATTTAGTTAGAAAAGTGCAATTGTGGGAAGGGCAGAAAAAGCATAGGGAAGAAGGTGGGACTGTCTGGTAAATCCCAGCAGAGTTTGTAATTTTCCTAAAACAAGGGCAGCTTGTATGGTGAGTGACTTTTGTTTGCGAAAGCATGGTAGAGATCAGAGCAACTTCGGCTTCAGCGTGTGGTCTTTGCTCTGAATAGTCGGGATGCTCCATGGTAATTTGGCAGGTGAACTTCTGACCTGTGCAGCCACTTCCTTGGTTTCATGAGCCACAGGAAAGCGATGCTGTGGTTGCATCTGATGCCACGCGGGGCTGGAGGGTGGGGGCAGCTCCCTAAGGCTTCTTTGATTTTGACCTATCTGTTCCTCTTCATTGCAGCGGTTGTGCAAAAATGTGATGGATGACTATCGACTTTGCTGCTTTATTTTGCTCCCTTTGCTATATTGACATGAGTTAATAGGGCAGAAGCAGAAGACAGACTTGGTACAAAGTGGAAAGAGATTTTATGTCAATAGGGATTGTAAGATAAGAAATACAGCATTCAGGGTGAACACACAAGAGAGTTAATAGCTAACCAAAGCACTCGATGTGCCTGCAGGAGAAAGACAGTGACCCAGAGCCATAAACTCTTTCTCGATGGAAATGTTTTCTTGTTTTTTGTGATATATTCTGTGATACTAGTAATTGGATTTTTCTCAGTGCTGTCAAATTGCTGAAAGGCTGAGGTTGTTGTCTTTTGTAATGCTGTTAAAATGTTTCATAATGTTGGCTTTATGAGTTTTTGCTTGATTAGTTGATCACACTATTAAAAGAGAGAGCCTCCATTTTTAATAATTGTACTAGGTCCATATGGTTCCTCGATTTGGCCATATTAAAAGTGGAAATGAGTGTGTTAAGTGAAATTTAAGCTTGAAGGTGATTGGAAGTGGAAGGCAGAACAAATTCTGATGGAGTAATAGTAGTTCACCCAGACTCAAAAGGATGTAGATCATTTAAGCTACTTAATAAATGGAGTGTGTATTTGAGAATTTTAAACCAGTTTTTAGTGAGTAAGGAGCCCATTGGAAAGATACTCTGGCTGTATACCCAGATGAAGAAAAACCATTTTAGGTGTTCTTGTGTTCAGTGGTTCAAAAAAGTCATTCTGATATGTAGCAGTAGTTTGAAAGGCTGAAGAAATACTCTCATTGGTATCAGGGAACAATTTGAACATCTTAAAATAAGTGATTACTGCTGCTGTACAATGCATTGTTGGATCCTTAGAATGTCACTGAATTACAGAAAGGAGACTGCCAGGGGCAAGAAGCAGCCCTGGATGACAAATTGCAGCAGGTATTTGGAAACTAGCTAAATACATGTTCACTGAAAGATGAAAGGAGACTCTTAGTATCTCTTACAATTATGAAAGAGATGAGTTCTGCTGCTGGCAAAGTTATTTAGATGGGCTGACAACTGAAAAATGGGTAGTTTAGTTATAGGAAAGATAGAAATGAATGAGAGTGCTTAGACCAAGTTAGATTATGCATGGATGTGTGCTATAGGTATGGGGGAAAAAAATGTAAGGAGTAAGGAAAGCTGTGTTTACCTGAGCAAGTTTTCAGTTGGCTTTTGTTTGAGAGCTGTTTTCTTATGAGAAGGATGTTCTGTAGTTTTCAGCTGATTAGTATCTGTGGTATTTTAATGTTCATTGAAAATGGGCCTCTGCATTCATTTCTAAAGGGGCCCTGCCTAGTTTGGCTCATAAAGCTCTTCTGCTTTTGCACTGGGCTTGGGTAGAACTAGAAGAAGGAAAAAGCTCAATTCAGTGCACTGCAAGCCAGAATATTAAACCCATGCTACAGACGAATAATGACGTAAGCTGAAGAGTTCCCAAGAGAGAACCTTTCCTTTGTGATCTTCTCAGGAGGAGGGAAGGAAAGGAAACGTCTTTCTCTTCCTGCTTCAGATCTCGTTTTTCCTTTGGGTTAAACTCTTCATACCTAAATGTGCAATAAATGCATTCCTGCCTGGTTGGTCTGGAAATATGAAATCTGTTGGTGAAGGACATAGTTACGTGGGCGAGTACCGTGGTGAGGATACATCTGACACTGAATTTCAAATGAGATCCTGGCAAGTTAAGCTGAAGGCTTTATTGGCAGATACTTGCTTTTTGTCTTTGGAAAACTTTTCTTGCTGCTAGACAAACAGCATGTAGAAGTAGTGTAAAAAAAAAAAAAAAAAGAGCTGCAGTAAAGTCAGCCGCAAGATGGCAAGCTAAATATCCCAACTCTGTAAACCCTCAGTGTGGTTTCTTTTCGCCTGTTGGTGTGTAAATTCTCTTCCATGTTTTCTGGAGAAGGTTGATATGTTTTTGGTTTGTCTGACATATTTTGATATATCACTGTAGTTTGGAAAGTCACTGTGAAATCCTAACTTATTCCTAAAATTCCTTTTGTCTTCAAATACTAACTAGTATTTCTGTTTGCCCTTTCTGGATGTTATGGGAAGTATGGGTAGCTGGGCAGCTGCTGTCCTCCATGAAAGAGCGGATGCGCCGTAGAAAACTCCAGCCAGTTGTTACAAGTGTGGTACATCACAGTTAATCCAGCTGTCGAAAGTCTTCGTGGGCGGATGGAGGCTGTTCTGGCTGGAGGTCAGGCCACTTTGGGGCCAAGAGAAATGGTGATTTCAGAATTCTCAGATGTGTTGTGCATATGAGTATGACAAATACTACTTTTGTTTCTCGTTTCGCATCTTTACCAAATGTTACCTGACAAGGTACTGATTGGTTGATAATCACAGTTAGAGTCAGCATAGCTGGAAGAAGCGAGTTCTTTCTTTAAAAGAATCGAAGAATAGCGATTTCTATTGAGATCTTTGATCTTGGCCAAACAGCTATTGTTCATCTGAAATATCTTATCAAGGAAGAGTGTTGGGATGAATTTATTTTCAGGGCTGCCAGCAGTTTTTGGGGTGTAAGCAAGTTCAAACAGAGGAGGCCTTGTGTGAGCTTCTCATAGCTGCTAAATAACCCTATCTCAGTCCACTGACTGGGACAACATAATTATTTGATTTCTGGGTCTCTTTGCCAAATAAATGCTGAAAGCGACGTTCTGCTGTTAGGTACCCTGACAATTAAGCTGTTAATCATAGTGGAGTTTGAATGGGACATTTACCTGTGAAAAGCTTTTCTATCCTTCTGTTAATTTACCTGGATTATTCATCTCTTGGTGTCTTCCGTGAGAAGACACGGTGCATGTTCATTCTCGTGTGGAGTCTCCATCTGCTTTTACAATGTCATGCTGAGATTAGCATCTTTGTTTCCAGATTTAATAGGAGATCAAAGTTTTGTTAAATCTCAGACTTGGGTTTGTAGATGACAGGAGCTTGAACCTTTGACTGTTTAAAATGGATGATTGTTTTTTTTTGTACCAGGCTCCAGTTTTAACACCACTTTTGTGAAGAGATGCAGAGATGTTGAGGTATTTGCACTGAATGGACTGCATTGTTGCAGGATTTTTTCTAGGCTGCCAGACCAGCTTCGCTATTTAAAAACAGAAGAAACATTTATTTTTGCAGTATTTTCATAAGGCTATGAACTTTGTGGTGTTCATTGGTCTGTGGCCCTCCCTTCTCAGCCTCTTGGCTAGCTTGGTCAAACTGGAGAGAGGGACAGGTCTTTTGAAGCCGGGAAGTTTTGTGCAAACCAGCAAAGGAGGGAGCAAGTATATTGCTTTCACTCAAGCAAAATGCAAAGACAACTGCCTTGCTCTGCTTAGTTTGAGAGTGGCAAGGAGAAGAGTATGGGCTTTCTTTAGCCCACACGTTCATAAGTAGTAGAGAATTTAGAGAGAAAGTGTGGGGAGGTGAGGGAAGAGGAAGCGTGGACGACGTAGGGCTGATGAGGGTGATGTGGGAGGACGTTTGGTTTATTACCTTGTGGGAAGAATTAGTAGATGTACAACAAAAATCCAAAGGAAATTGGGCTTTACTAATTGAGTGGTTTTGTGGACTACAGAAGTATCTCTGTGTGCGTAAGATAATTTCATGTGGGCAGAGAAGGCTGCCTGTAAGGTGCCTGGCTTAATAACAGCTGTTGAAAGAGAGTTGTATTTTTCTCCTGAAATGCATTTTGTGACTGAGCAGGTTAAGACCATAATTGATTTTCTTAAACCCTCTTTTTCCTAATGACTGTGCAGCTAAAGAGAGACATTTCAGTCTGGAGAATTTAATTTTGTGTCTTCCAAAGTTGTATCCATTGATTTTTCTGAGGATTAACAGGCGTGGTGGTGTGCTAAGTATAAAGAACTTCGTGGCAGAAAATTGCAAAAGAGAGACTATTGCAGTGGGTGGACTCAAATGTACTCTGTGTTTTTGAACTGAAGTCCTATGGCTTTAACTCATATCTTAAATGTTGCATTCCTTTCTCTTTGGCTCCAAATTGCCAATTCAGCTGTGGACCAAAATGACTGCACAGCTTCCTTCACCACGTCTAGGTTGTGGTCTCAGTAGGAAATTCAGACATTTGCTATCTGTTCCAAGTAAGAGTGTTAGAAATGTCAAGAAGGGACAGATACATGGACAGAATTGAGAGGGGGAAAATTCGGGGGTGGGGTGGGTTTGGTCCTTCAGATATGCCTATGACTGGGATTGGATGGGTTTGATTTCAATTTAATAATTAAATTCTTGCACTGCCTCTCTCCCCTGAACCTACTTATGTATAATTTCCGGTAAACATTCTCTCTTCATTGGCATCCGTCCCTCCTCCCCTTTTGCATCCCTTGTGCTTATCTCACTTCTCCGGGGCAATTAAAGTTTTTGGTTTCCTCTCTGGCAGCCTCAGTATTGCCTCTGCCATCGGGATCCACCTGCTTCGTGTGGCAGAAAGGGAAGCTAAAGTGACTAGAAATTAGAGCTGAGCTAAGTGCCAGCAACCAAAAATAACCTCCAGTTTTAACTGTTGACTTTTAAAAATCAGACTCTTTCCTTAAAAATAAGTGCTGAATACTGCCAAGTCTTACGATAACATACACGGCTTTGTTAGATGTCAAATACAATTTTGTTGTTTAAAAAGGAAAAAGGCTTCTGTAGCCTTTTACTGAGCCTCTTGCAGTAACTCATAAAATGTGTGCTTACCGTTAGAGGTTGCAATGTTACTTTTGAAGTTTATTTTTACTGTTTTAGGGAGGGACACACACACTAATATAGGAAGCCATGAAACTGCTGTTCTGTTTATTCTGATTATTCTGTTGGAAAATTTCTGGAGGAGGATACATAGAATTATATCTATTAATCACTTCTACCCAGAATAGCAATTTATGAAATCTAATAAACAATAAAATTAGATCAATCCCCAAAACAATAAGTTGTCTTTCTTGAAGTGATGCCTAGGGCAAACACAGAATCCTTGGGAATCAGTAAGTAAAATGTCATCTGTGCAGATGTGTCCTTTATTTACTAGAAGATGCCTGGGTCCATGCGTGCAGACCTTTCTCACTTAGATCTAACAAGAGAGGTTTTCCAATTAAATTGACTTTTTTTTTGAAAAACAGGCTTATGAAACCATTTTTTATGTGAAAATGTTACACTATTCAGTCACTGCTGTAGGCGTGCTGTAAGACTGACATTCAAACAGTGCTCCCACTAGTGAGTTGGATTTTCTTTGCCCTCATCCAAGTATTCAAACCTAATTTGTTTCAGGAAAGTGGGAGTGGAATGAGTGTTTGTTTTGCTCAAGCTGTTTAACCAAAGTAGTTGAGTACTTGTGTGCTCCTCCTAAACGCTGCTGCGGCCTCAGTATTAGGCTTGTACTTGGTGCCGAAGACTCATGAAAGATGACAGAAATGAAACGCTTCTGGCTTTCTGCATGAGAGCTTGCTGAAATGATGCTGGGTACATCATACGTCTTGGAAGTCTTCTGTCTGCCTTAATGATCACCCTTCACGTTCACTGGAAAAATACTTGGTCCTACCAAATGAGGAAAGGCCCTGTACATCACGTGGCTGTACGCTGGCTTCTTTAATGCTGTGTTATACATCTAAAGACATTAAACTTCATCTCTGGGGTAGCTAAGTTACTGTTTGGCTCCTTATTACCCTGAGTCCATCAGAGACAAGAGGGATCTCATTGTTTCAGTTGCTTAACAAAACCACAAATGGTTATTATCTTAATTAGTTTGGAATGTAACTTAATTGAAGATGTAACAAGTGGGTATAAAAACAAGTGGTAGGGGAAAACAGGAAGGAATGATAAGCCTCGCTGAGCAGACTATAGCGAGTATATCTAGATGGTTTTTAGTTGCTTAACTGTTTTGAATGTTGAAATCCCTTGTCTGGCAAAAGCTCTTTTATAGACACGACAGCTGCGACAGAGTTTAAATAGGGTTAAACAAGCTGGGTTTAGAGCTTTGGCCAAGCAGTACTGATTCGGTTTTCATTTTGCATCACAACGATACAGTTCTTAATAAAGTGCTCAGTAAACATTGACGTATTTATTGTCTTCGTGTCTGTTTCCCTTCGGCTGAGAGGGTGATGGATAATAATAGAAGCAATGGCTAAATTCAGATTCAGTCATTCTTTTCTGGAGAGTTGTTGCTTTGTGTCTTCTGCTTTGTAATAGACGTTTTCTTATGCTGATGTTTTGAGCTGAGTTTGTACCTCTTCTGAGCCCGAGGCTCAACTCCCAAGAGACTGTTGGATTTCACTAATCCTGTATAGTTAATTCAGGTTATTTTTATTCCTCTTTAATCTCTCTCACAGGATTGAAGAAGTCCAGAACTGATTCCTTGCCAAATGATTCTAAAGGTGGTTTATGATAAAAACCCCAATTTGGTATTTCTCCTTTCATTTCCCTTCAAAGGCTGTACCTTTCTTTGCCAGATATGAAGGCCTTGTACAAAATTAAGCCTCTATTTCCATTTTTGGGTACATAACAATACGGGAGGTGTGTACTTAATGGCTTTGTATATTCCCTGGATGGTTGCAGTAGCTCGGCTGCGTCAAAGGTTGGCGTTTAGCAGACCAAGTCCAGTGTAGACTGGATCAATGCAGTGCCGAAGTGAAGTTGGTGGAGTTGGATGTAAACATGGTTCTCTCTCCATAACAATTAAAAGTGCGTTTTTTCTGAAGATCCAGATTGCAACTGTGCTTAAATACATTAGATTAGGTCTCCAGTTCATCAGTTGTCCAGTACTTGGAACAGATAGGTACCAGTTAACTTTTCTACAGTGATGAAGTAATTTTAACCAAACTTTTCAGATGTAAGATGCACAATATTGCTGTGTCTGTGTCCCTCATGCATTTGAGTAATGCTTGTTTATATCAGATGTTTTCTTGTTTGTGCGCATTGCTGGCATATTATTGCTACACAAAGTTGTCAGACTCACCCTCATTTTTTTTTTTCTTTTAATGGAGTGTGACCGCTACAATTGGCTGTTGGGTCCTCTGCTGTTAATATCATGCACTAAGGAAAACTTAGGGTGTTGTGTAGTGTTGAATTTCATTTATTTATTTATTCCAGGATTGTAAACAGATTTGCTCCCTGTGTGGGAGTAGAGCGAGGCACTTGCTTGATTGATTCGTTACTTGCAGGGACACAGAACCAGGGGGATCTATCGATTCCCCGCAGCGAGCTGAACCCAGTTTGTAATATACTTAATTGCTCTTTAACAGACTTCACTTTACCCAATCTAACTTTAGAAAGAATGTTCTGAGTTTGCAGCAGTATTTAAGACGTGTGCATTATGGCAGACTTACTGCTCCTTTTAACCCTTTCAGAGATGAAGCAGGTACTAACGCTGTGCCAAGTCTCCATCTTGTCCATTTGTCCATCTGAGAGTCCTGTCTTTAGATTCCAGGTGGTTCCTTCAGACTGGCCTTTCCAGCCTGGACTGCACAGTTTTTCCTGCTCTGACATCTTCTGAACAGGCTGCCATTTGTTCCTGTTCTTTGATTTTTCTTTTTTTTTTTGGTGGTGTGTCTGTGCACACAATCTGCTACAGATTTAGCTATTTTTATCAAGTGACTTTTGGCAAAGTCCCAGATTTGCAGTCTCTGTTTTGTCCAGTGTTGTTGGTGATATTTGGGATTATCTCTTTTTTCCTGTCTTTATGGAGATTTAAGGTACCTCATATGGAAACTCATTACAGAACTAATTTGTGTAAGCACTCATTGTACTTAGGCTTTGATCTTATTTTTTCCAGAGCTAGGATTTTGCTTAATGATGACCTGGAAAGACTGTAAGTAAAGATCTTTGTGCACAGCCTTGTGAAAGGTGTATAAATAAGCCTAAAGAGTCATAACTTTCCTGCTACTTGACCAACAGCCCTCACCCCCAACTTGCCCTGCATTTAAAAATAATGTTTCTGAGTTTAGTGACAAACTTTGATATGATAACTGATTATAAGGCCACAGGAGTACTGAATGTTTACCAAAAGAAACAGCATTGCTTCGTGTGTCTGCTTTGTGCCAGAGTGAAATAATTAACATGATATCTGGAGTTTAAACTGTATGGTAGTCTTGTTGTAGTTGACTCAACGTAGTCATCTGATAATTTTAAAATATTATTAACAGATGACTGTTTAGAGGAATTGCTGTAAAGGCTTGTCTAATTACTTGTTCAATGCCTTGTGGAGTCAACTGAGTTGCTGCAGTTCCCTTGCTGCCTCGCCTCTGGCATGGTGACACCCTAAACTATTCCAGCCGTGTCAGCAATGACGTCACGACTGTGGCCTCAGTTTCTCTCATGTCATGTCGTAATTTCACTCCTTGCTGGTCTTCAAGCCCTTCATGGTAGCAAAGATCTGCTTCTAAGGTATATTAAAAAAAAAAAAAAAATCCAAATTTTTCAACAATTTTGAAAAATGCTTTTGTCAACTCTAAGATTTTTCTTTTTACAGCATTCACTTGGTGTTATTTTCCATTTCCAAGTCCCCTTTAGACAAATACAGAGTAGACCATCATGATTGATTGGGACTGTGGGCTGCTTCTCCTTTCTCCTACCCCCAGGTGCAATGTCACCTGGGGTGTATTATCGTATTCTTGATTGTTTGTGTCCTTTGTTCTGGTGCTAGTTGATGTAAAGAATAAAGTAGTTTGTTAGATAAAATTCCAACTTTTTATCTGCCAAACAGTCCAGCCTTGGGCATTATGGATAAAGCAGTTTGGAAAACAGGAAGATGTCTGCTTTTTTTCTCTGAAAGGCTCCTGCTGAGGTTGGTAGAAGGACATTCTAACAATAGTCCGTTCTGTAGGAGGTGAATTTGTGTTATGCTATCTATATTTCAGTAGCGAAAGATAGGATTGAATAGTCATAAGACTAAAACGCATCGTAGAAAGATCCATTAGTTAGAAATAGCCTTTGAGGCACACAGCTTCTGTCGTAAAGGCTGTGGTAGAAGCCAGTGAATAGCTGTAGCTTCTCACCCATTTATTTTCATGTGGAAACGCAGCGATTCGGAAACATCTGATTTCTTTTACCTGGAAAACTGACAATTTCCATCAGCATCCAGACCCCCCCGGATGTGCTGCAATCCCTTCCCAACACTTCCCGCTTGAGATACGGTCCTTCAGCAGGAGAATTTCTTAGCAGTAAATGAATTTGCTAATGAGCTTTCCTCCCAAAACAGCGAGGAGATGCCAAGTGACATGTTGGGAAGTGCCAAGCAGGAGGGAAATGGCTCTTCTGTGCCGACTGTCACAAACAGGATGTGTTTTGTTTACAGTCCTCACTTGATCTCTGTAGTCCCCCTGTCAGGGCTGCGCTCGGGTGAGACTCCCGCAATGGCCTGGAGAAATACGAGGTTTCTGAGCCAATATCAAATATTGTGTCAGAGGAGAAAGTGGCTTCGGGCGAAGGAGCAAACAAAATTAAGCAGTGTATCTTGGATTCTTCTGTGCTTTTCTGGGGTATTTATCATTCTGACTGCGCAGCTGCGTTGCAGTTGACTACAGAGCAGAGGGAATTTAATAAACTGTGGGGATAACTGTTGGGTGACTAATTTTAAGAGGAGATGCGTTGAAAAGCCTTTGTAGCGGGATAGTTCTGGAATAGTGACAACAGTTTAAGAGGTACGTTAGAAGAAAACAGTCTTGCGAGTTGTAAAAAGAATAAGATAGAATAGTTCGGGTGGAAGGGACCTGCAACGATCATCTAGTCCAACTGCCAAGAAAAGAACTTCATTTTTTTTTTTCCTGTCACCCTAAAAAATCCAAATAAAATCCTTGGCATTGGTTGGGCCGGCTCTTAGCACTATCTGAGGGGTGCTGCTGACCCTCTCGAATCTCTTTGGTCCCGGTGCTGCCCAAGCACAGCAGAGGGTTAGTGTTAGAAAGCGTGATCAGAGCAACGTGGAGGAAAGTAAAGGACCTTTGGCTCTTGCCATTGGTGCTCTTGACACTTAGGTCTGCTGAACCACGGCACATAAACTACTCCGTATACAGTAACATGATGATGATCTGCTGTTTTATAAGTGAAACTTCCCCTTGCAGTAGTAGAGAGAATACACCTGAGGTTCAATGGCTGTTGGTATGGCATGTGCTTCTCTTGCAGGAAAGACACTGGGAACAATCTAATTAGGGCAAGTTTTATTCTCTTAGGCTTTACTGCCAATAAAAGTTCCTCACTAGCAGAATAAAATTGAGCTGTAGCCCAGAGTAATGTGATTTGCATTAGAGCAGATTGTGAACATAAGGTAAATTTTTAAGTATCAAAGTAATTTAGAGACCAAAGTTTTACAGAAGTTCTGTGATACTTAAACATTTTGGGACTATCTCTCATAGTTTTCCAAGACAAGGCTCTGATGTTTGGGTGTTGATGTTCTCTGTTTTTCTACATAGATGGATCTCTTCCTGCATATGCCCTTATACAACATGAATAATTCAGTGCTTGTAAATAGATAGGGGAAAGTGTTGAGATGGTAAGTCATGGGTTGGTTTGTTGGTAGTCATGTATTTTAGTTAAAGAGGTGTTTAAAAAAAAAAAAAAACAACCAAAAAACAAACAAACAAAAAAACAAACCAAAAAGAACCAAAAACCAAAACAAAAGAAGAGTTAAAGTAACACTGTTCGCACCACCCCGGGAGCGTGCGTGTTCACTTGTTTATCTGTTCCTCTCAAATATTTCATTGCGCTTTAAACTCAGTTCCTTAATTCCTTGTCATTAAGTTACCAGCTCAAGTTTATCCAAAAGGCTGAGGGACATGCAGGCTGCGTTGTGTTTTTGGGGGTCGCAAAGACCGCCAATGTTCCCTACAAGCAGCTTGCTTTTTCAGACAGCCTACCACTGCTTTGGCTGGTTTTGGTAATGCATTAGTATTCCCAGTTTTCTGTTTGCCACCCATGAAGCTGACAACTGAAAAGGCTGATTGGTATAAGCAGTAGGGAAGAAAGGAAAATATCAAAACTCAGACAATAAATTAAATGAATTTTTTTGGTGTATGAGTTGTGTTGTGAAGCGGGGCTATTTGTGTAGAATTTCTCATTTTGAAATCAAGAAACAACTTGCTTTCAGCATAGGAATAAATCATTCATATAGAGTTTATCTAAACTCCCAGTGGCTGCAGACTGTTTTTAAGGATTTGTGGAGGGATTTAGTGGTGTGGCCTGACCCGTCGTGATCCACGTGACTGCGGAAGTGAGAACTGATGACTTTAAGCTGCCATACATTGGTATGCTTTTTGGTTTTGAGTCACCACTCATTATTGAGGAAAATGGGGTGAGGAGTCACTGCTTATATAATTTGTAGAATTAAAAATCAAATGTCATTTACAAACTGAGGCTCCAGTGCAGGACTGATGAATATTTCAGGAAGCAAAGTCATGACTTAAGTGTTAACAGACACTGAGGATTTCTAGTGTAAACTGAAAGGGTGATTGTAGCAAGCCAGCACTTCCTAATCTCACAAGAACAAATGGGTGTTGTATTTAACCCTTAAATCTGTGACTCTGAAAGTATTTGCGTTTCCCATTTTACCTTGCTATTGTGCTTTCCCCTCCTCATCTGCAGGAAAAAAGGTTGGTTCAGTAAGAGAAGAGTTACTACAAAATAAAAGCCTACAAAAGTGAAACCATCAGCCCAGCATGGAGCAATCCTTTAGACAAACACCATTTAGCTGTAAGAAATACAGACTTCACCTCTTTGTACAGAAAATGTAGGTAGTTGCAATCTACGGAGGGGAATATGAATCCAGCTGTTTGTATTATCATTATTATTTCTCTTTGATTATAGGCTGTTCATGTCCAAGGAGAACAGCCAAGCTGAGGAATGGATGTGCATTGTGCTGGGAAATCCTGTTTGGTACTTTGTCCCAGGCGAAAGGAGGGTGACAGCCATACTAATGGAAAAAAATCCCAAAACTGAAGGGAATAAGAAATGTTTTCCTAGCAGCATCCAGGAAGCTAGAACTTGATGGTGTGTTCTTGAAACCTTTTTTCTAGCATACTAAGGTTTTCAAGGGCTTCTTGTTATTTAATTTTTAAGATGCTGTATTTATAACATGCAAGGTATAAAAGACCTAGCTGATCAGAGGGTGTTGGGAGATCCAGTAACTATTGTGTCATCAATATATTCTGCAAATAAGTCTCATTGACTTATTAATAAACCATATGTGGGAGAATGTGGGAGGTGTTTCTTTCTGAAAAAAATACTGTGTACTGCAGCTCCTCAGAGCTCTCAAAAACTATATGCTGCGGTCCCGTATCTGTACCCTGTACATGGTCCTACTGAGATGTCGAAGTGCTGTGTCCAATTTACTGTGTGCTTTTTTTATCATTGGTGCAACATATGTACCGGGGATCTGACATTTCTCACAAGCATCAAAATTACCTACATGTGCTGCACAACACATGCCTTGACTTGTTTGTCCTTCTCTCGTGGGTCTCTTGGCTGCGACAGATAGCAGCCTAGTCCTGTCTGTCGCTTTTCCCCAAAGTGCTGTTTCAGGTGCAGGCAATGAGCTGGAGGAATCGTTGCATGTGTGGCGTCTTGCTTTTCAGCCTTCTTTCTCAGGAGCTTGTAATTTCTTCCTGATATGTATTTTGATTCTGTTACGTGAAGGTAGAGGAGCCCACGTAGAAAATGGGCACTCTCTGGGAGCTCTCTGCTGCTGTCAGGAGACCTCATTCAGCCCAAGCTCCATCGTGGGAGATGTGGGATGATGTGAGATTTGTCTGGACAGATTTAACATCTCCCAGGGGGCTACTTACATAGGGATGGGGAACGTGGAGGTGCAGACTTCACTTGTACCTCCTGAAATGACCCTAGTTCCAATTCCTGGGATCATATGACCTGAAAGTGTGCATTTCAAACAAGTGTGCAAGTATGTGATTTTATTCACCCTTAAGTCAATGGAGACTAGTGGATGCAACTGTCCTCCACACTGGTTTGATCTTACCATTGTGATTTGTACCATTAAAGGATTAATCAGTCTCTGCCCTTAAATGGCTTCTGCTCTGAAGTCATGAAAATTTTAGCATTGTCAGAGACGAAGCATCATGACATTGTACCCTGAGAGCATCAGAGATCCCTTGGTCCTTGATGAAAAGTGAGTGTTCTGGATGTGTTCACAGGGAACAGTGGAAAGGCTTTTGACACTGGTGAGGGCCTGAAAGTTCTTAAAGAAAATCACAAGTGAAAAAATAGCCCACAGCACTGCTTACTCCATCAAGTGATTCACCAAAGGGGTTATCAAACATTGGAACAGGCTGCCCAGGGCAGTGGTGGAGTGGTGGAGTCACCATCCCTAGAGGTATTTAAAAGCCGAGTAGACGTGGTGCTGAGGGACATGGGTTAGTGGTGGGTTTGGCAGTGTCAGGTTGATGGTTGGACTCGATCTTCAAGGTCTCTGCTAACCTAGACAATTCTATTATCCATTGTAGACATAGGACTCTGCTCAAGTTTGCTAAAAGTGAGAAACATCTTTAACATAGACGGTCCAGAGAACGTTAAGGTGATCCATGTGAGGAGAAGATGTAACCTGTAGACTGGCTCTCCCCATACACCTCAACCCTGGACACCAAAAGTGGCTTTTGGAAATTAATATTTGAACTCTAATATAGAAGGGAGAGCATTCCTCATTGCACTCCAGCTGTCGAGGTACCTGGAAAATGGCCAGGCAGAAAGTCAGTGGATGGATGTGTGCAATTTTTCACATTACGAGAATGTATGTGTTGAAGCTTGTCAAATTTTCTGTTCCTACAGTATTTCCAGTTCGGATTTTTTTTGGATAATGTTCTGTTATATTGTGGTTTTGCATGGTTTTACGCTGATAGGTTGGGATTTTTTTGTGTTGTATTTTCACTTTTGAGAAAATAAATACTAGTTTTGTGGAACTGTCTTTGATACATTTTTCATGATGGCTCACTAATAGAACTACTATGAAAGCATCCTTCCCAACAATGTAGTGTGATTTCCATACAAGAGGGGGGGAACGCCAAATGTTTTGATGTTTCATTAAAATTTAAAGAAATATTATATGCAATTCTCCCTGGCATTTCTAGAAAAGATTTTTTAATTTTTTTCTGGCATAGTACACATGGTGTTAAAAAGGAAAAAAAAAAAAAAACTTTATAAATCACCAGGCTGCTTTTCTTCTCAGCAAGGACTGATCAAGACACCAGGAGGGAGGCCTGACCAAGCACCTCGAGCGATTATCACGCGGGATGTGGTCTTTATGTTGTTCTGTACATTAAGTCTTTGCACCTGCGCTTTCCATTTCCGCAGAGAATATTCTTCCTTCCGTAGCTGGGGTTTTGCAGAGCACGGTGTGTGGGTATGTCCAGGCAGGTACTGCTCAGCCCCTTGCAGCTTGGTCATGGCTGTCATGGAAATGAAGGAACTGGCAAGAACCTCTTGGATTCTAGACCAGACCCCAAATTTGTAGGGATCATGTCATATCCTTTTAATTGATTTATTGAGATTTTGAATATTGCATTTTGTCCTCTGATCTGTGTTTGAGGGAAAGACCAATATGGTTGTGTCACAATCCATGACGTTTAAATTTTTGATATATCCCCAAATGACTATAGGTACTTTTTTTCTGGAGTAGAACAGTTGGCCTATTGTTGATTTAATTTGATTATCTATAATGAAAGCTTCAATAAAATATTTAAAAGTTATATACCCGGTACTGTAGCCAAGAACTGACTTACAGGGTAGCGCCTGCCAGATCCTTTGAGTTTTTATCCTAGGCAGTATTAACATAAATTCTGTTTAGTCATAGAATTTTCTCTCAGTTCTGCTGTTTATTTTTTACTTCAATGTTGCCTTCTGCCAATCACAGCTAAAAATACCTGATACCAAAATATTTTGCTTTATGATTTAATGTTGTATTCCTTTTTTTTTTTTTTTTTTTGAGTCTCATATTCTGTGATGCCGTACCTGAAGTTTCAAAATGATCTCTTAGGAGCTCTTAGGAAATACTTGTTACAGCTCCTGTCCTGCATAAGGGGCTGCAGTGGGATTGCTTTTAATAGCAGTAGTTGAAAATTACCTAAATGTGGTTCTCTGTTTGCTTTCAGTACACCTGACTTTTCCCTAATCTTTTCTGTTACCTATTCAATACCCAGCTCTACCTCCTGATGTTGCTGGAAAATTGATTGCTCACATAGGTGGTATTCTAGTTTATCTTCCTCATATACAGGTAGAGCACTCTGTGCCTATATAAAGAAGCGTTTTCCTCATCCCTGGTAAAATTACCGTTAGATACACAACTATTTCTTTTCTCCTGTCTCTGTATGCTGTTTTCTGAAGATAACTGTTGATCTTACCTTTTTCTTCTTTGACTGCAGTTACTAGCATTACCAGTCCTCTACATTTCCATTTTCCTTGTGTTAAGCAACCTTCCCTGTGCGCTGTTCTCTGCCTCCCTGCCTCGCTTCATTGATTTTTCACGCCGTTTTAGCGTGTTTGATTTTACAGGAAAGACCGGTTGGTAGCCTCCCCGGCTGTACATTAAAAACTTCTCATGTGCTCACATTTACTTTACCATGAATCCTAGACAAGTTGTCTTTGAAGAGTTAGATATTTAAAGAGCAAGCTTAAAATTCTTATTTGAAGTCCAGATTTGCATGACTTCTCTATGTACCGTCTGTGCATGCCTGTGTAGTCTCTTACCTAAATCTTACTTATTGCAAGTTCATTAATTCTTCAGCAGCTAAACTGCATGGCTTTTGATTTTCACAGAAATCTACTTTTATTAAGATGGGTGGTTCACTTGGCACCTGTGACCTGTATGTGGCATTTAGGAACAGTTTAGCTGATGCGTTTTTGCTTCTTGATGAACTTAGGGACAAGGGCAGGAGTGAGTTGTGAGCCGTGTGAGTTCTTTCAGTAGTCCACTCCCTGCAGCTTTCTTCCTGCCCTTCACAAAGGCTTGTGGCTGTCCCGTGTTGGACCCGTGTTATCTCACCTGAGGAGTGTGTGCGTGGGCTTCCGATCACGTCATGGGGAATGGCTACCTTATGGCTATGCCATACTCCTTCTGCTTTGGGCACCTATCTGCCGTGTGACGAGAAGTAGAGAGTTGCCATCTCCTGAGCAGAGTATTTCCTACCTTCAGGTGCTTTGTAACAGGTCACTGAGACCTGTGCTCACCACGAGATTGTGCAATGCGAAATAAGCACCATTGCTAATGTTGATCAGGGAACTCAAAGTACAACCTGCTGGGGTCCAGAGACAAGGAACGTACAGTCCAGCGTCCCAAGTAAGACAACCCTTCGCTGACGTACAATGAAGTATATGGGATTCTGCTGAGAAGACTTGATGTGGTTTGACAGGATAAATGCTAGACCCTGTCAAAAGCACAGTCACAGAAGATATAAAAATACGCAACTGGCATTGAGGATAATTTAGAGTTTTATGGCATCTCTTATTTGAATGAAGATGGCGATGCAAGTTAACGTCGTGCTTTTTCTGAGGGTTGAGATTTGCAATAATCATTTTAGTGACATTATTTTGCTTGTGTTCTTACGGTTTTACTTCATACCATATGCTGCTTTTGATTTTATGTATGAAGGAAAAACAAATGTTTTTAGATAACCTGGATGACTTTGATATGAAAATATTTAATTATGGAAAATAACTATTGCAAAAGCAGGTGGCTTTAAAACTGTTTATATTCTAACTGCGCTGTATGGTCATAAATGCAACAGTGAAGTAAAACCACAGATTTTTGGATGCTTTCCTAAGCCTAGAGGGTCATATGTTGTTTATAAGTTTTGAATGCTAAACATGATGGCATTGCTGGAGATAAGTTCTAGCTTCCAAGTTACAGTTGCATGAAATAAACAGGCTTTTATTACTGGCAATCAATGAATACATTTTGTTTTGTATTAAATCTGACTTAGTTGAAGATAAACCTGAAATGAGCTTCTCCTTGACCGGCTTCTGCTGCTTTTATGCTTTTCCTGTGTATGTTAGTAGAGAAGGGAAGACCAGCGATGCGTAATGCTGCCTCCAGGTAGTGTGGGTCTCAGTCCAAAGAAGAATTGGACCACTTGTGTGTTTGGGTTTAAACTGGGTAAGATGATCGAGCATATGCTTAAATGTCTCTGAACTCGGGGCCTGAGATTTCTCAGGCCTCTGGGAAAAGTACTTTTTAAGCTTAAGTATGTCAAATATTGAACAGACCTTTTAGCAGCTCTTATCAGAAAGACCAAACAAGTAGTTTCGTGAGCAATGAAAAAGCCTTAATTTCCTATGGATTTCTCCGTCTTGGTTAATTAGGTTTCTTTAAACTGAATTGTGCTTAATTTTTCTGTTGATTCTTCATTAGCGTGGAAAACCACCATCCTTTTCTCCCCGTTGCTCTTTTCCTACCGAGTATTTTGGATAGCAGCCTGTGAGCTGCTATATTCAACATCAGGGACTAAAGAATTAAGGGTAAATTTGTGAATTCCAAATTGTCACCTCACTAGCTGCTTATTTTCACAAAATTCGTAGCAAGAGAATTATCCTTGAGATGCCTGCAGTCTAGCATATGTAGATGAAATTCTCAAGCAGGTATTACAGGGGAGGAAAAAGATGCACAGAATGATTGTCTAACCTTACTTTTAAATAATAATGATTAAAAAAACCCCTAAAAACATGAGGTTTGCACCCAGATTTGCTTATAGTTATGTTACGTTTTTTTAATGAGAATAATTTAGAACTTTTATCCTTTGCATACAAAGTGATACAGTAACATTTAATGTTCTTTTCCTTTCAGAAGATGATAAAGGTGGAGTGTTGTGTGTATGTACCTGCTAGGGGGAATTTGCATTGTGATTCCTAAGGCCACGTCATCATTAACTGGTTATTATTTAAAAGACACCAGTATTTTTTTGTGAATACTGTGTCTGTGCTTTTATTAAAGATTTTTCATCACACTGACTTGGACCAGAACCTTTTACACGATCTTTTTAATTAGTTTGTGAATGGGTTACTCAGGGTGCATTTGGATGTTATATTCCAATCACCTGTAATGAATTAAGAGCCACCATTGCCTACAGTATCAGTGACTTCATAGAGGTACTTCTGCTTGCTTCTTTGGATGCACCTTTGAATCAGTCGTCATTATTAGGCATTCTGAATAATAAATCTTAATTCCCTAATTACACATGTACCTGCTACTCTAAATTGTGTCACATTTACCTGATGCCATGCAATTAGGAAATTACAGAATTTATACAATAGATGTTGTATTTGTCATGTTTCCTCGTTGGGGAAAATATAATAGGAAATGGCTTAATAGGTATATTTCAACTTCCAAAGTATTTTCACCAGTAATCACTTAAGAAAGCTTACCTAATTTTTAGTAACGAGATCTATACTTATGATTTACTTCCTCACAAGGGCCATGAAATGGGGGGTACGGCACTACCAAAATGAATGTTAAAACTGACAGTTTGGGCAAATACTCAGGCCGCGTCACTGAGCCTTTTTCTTAATGCGCAATAATATTTGGTTAAGAATCCTTATTGAATGACTCAGCTGACATCCTTGTTTCCTGTAGCTGCTTTGAACCTAAATATTAATTAAAATAGCATATCTTATACAAATATTCTGTCTGGAAACTGTCAGTATTAGAGAGGACCCATCTGATCACAAAATTCAAGAATGGTTGATTTGCTGTCAATTAAAATATGATGCTGATTAGTTGTGGTTTTCATTAATGGGGGTTTGTGTCTGTAGCTGGGGAAGGGGGAAAAATTGTTTGCAAATGGCCGTTTGGAAACCCCTCTTCTGTCTTCCCTTATTTACCTTGAATACAAGAAGCCCATGCAATTAGTAAAACATTTGTTGCTTTTGTTGTTTGACATCTGAGAAGTGATGCAATTTTTTTCCTTTAAAAGAGAACCTAGAGCAAAAACACCCCTAGATTACTTTGAAAGCCAGGCCTTTCCTGGTAATCAAGTGTTTACAGAAAGATGCTTTGTTCAAACCTTTTCTGGGGCTCTGTATGCTTAAACAAAGGGCTTTTAGACTTAAACACAGCTGTTCATTTGAAAATGAAAAATCAAATTAAGCAGAGCCAGCTTTTGAAAGTTAATGTTGTATAGCAACTGAAACAAAAGAAGAAAATACTGTGTTTTACGTTTCACTTAAATAACTTTTTTTAACATAAAGTTTTTAACTAAAAAGTGTGGTTTCAAAGCTGCTCATCTCTTGCTCTATCCCGCAATAGAACATCTGCGTTCATTCTGACGCGGATGAATGACATGAATTAAACTAAAACCGTTGAAGTGCTGTTTTTAACATAATTACACCTTGTTCATTTTGGAGACACAATGCAGGGATGAAATGCCAATTAAGCCTGGTATGTTAATGAGATTGAGACTGAATAGGGGATTAGAGCGGACACAAATCCCGGTGGAATTGATTTGATATAATCCCTCAAGTTTGTTCTGTTTTCAAATGTACAATAACATTTCTATTAAAATTTCCAGGCATAGAGTAAAAACAAAAAAGAATATCCCTAAACATGTTCGATTTGGGGATATGGTTAAGGAAGCTGTAGACTGGGTCTCACTTTTGGTAATCGTGGTTTTATTGTCTGTGTTCATGTCGGATTGAAAGAAAACTTTGTAGTTGTTTGATTTCTTTGTCTGTCAGCTCAGACTTCTCTTGCATGTTCGGGCCATGTCTGTGTCATGGAGTTCTACGATATATAAATATTACTTTACTACTGATCCCCCAGGCTTGTGAGATCAAGGTGTGGAGCATGTGGAGGTCATGATGTAAATATATGTGTGTGTATACATGTAAGTATATTTATATATAAAATAAACAATGTAGTATTATAGAAACATTATATATTTTTAATGTTTTATAATATAGTGTGTGGGTAAAATAATTAAAAAAAAAAACCCAAACAAATGAATGGATGCTTTCTCCTTATAAAGATTCCCTCTAATGTCTAATACTATCACTTTTAAATTATATTCTTTGGCATGATCACCCAAAACAATGGGTTGGCAGGAGGGCGAAGGATTGCTGGGTAGATCAAGCAGTTCAGAGTGTAACATCGCAGCTGGTGATCAGGAAGAGGAGACCAGAGGTAGTTGCCAGTTGCTTGTAGTAGCTAGGTTGGTAAGCTGCGCCTATGAGTGAAGAAATACTACTGTATTTAGAGATAGGAGACACTTAAAAAAACCCAAAACCAACAAACCCACAAAAGATGTTGTGAAGGCGTAATTCTATTTCCTAGAAAACTTGGTAGTTTATCTACTAGAAAGCCCTAAGGCAAAAGATTTGGTCTCTGATGGATCCTAGCAGAGACCAATAGGGCCTTGGAACACAGTCTAACCATCTCCTCAGGTTCATGTCCGATTTTATTACCGTGAAATGCCATATTAGTACCGGTAATTGATTCCTGTGTTTCTATTAAGTGGCTTCTGGTGACAGATTGAGAACTCGTATGCTACAAGTATGTGGAGGACAGCTGGCTCCTTAGCTGGGATCAGAATCGGAGAGACTTCAAGTCAGAGCGCTTCAAATGGACTTAGATCCTCAACAGGAAACTAGAGAAGGTCCCCTTACAATGCTGTGTGAAGGTCCTTGTTGCATGCTGAAGCTCAGGATGAAAAGGCGTTGCCTGGTCTTTTCAGATTACCAGTAAATATCCAACTCAGTGTTGGGTTTATTTTCTCTGTCATACAAGTAGAAATGTTTTGTCCGCATGACTGAGGACTTACTGTATTGACAGTCACCAAGGGTAAAGCTATCAAGGGAAGGTTCACAGACATAATAGAAAAGAAAGGAGAAAATTTCTTTCTATTCTTCCGGTACAGTTTAATTTATTCTTGTATTACTCATAGGTGGAAGCCCTTGGGGCTTTTTTTACTTGTCCTATATTATAAGGTGTATTAAAGTCTGGGTTCTCCTTGTGGCAGGGAGTTCAGTTGTTTAAACAAGTATAATTCTTGTCTTTTGAGGGTGTTCGTACATTTTTTTTAGTAGAATTTTGGAAATGTTAAATGCTAACTATTACCCTGTTTTGACACCTTATGATTAGCTGACCTCTGCAGATCAGAAAAGCTATATGCTGAAAAATAACTGCTTGAATTAATAAAAATATTGTCTTTCAGTAGTGGATTGAACCTCTTAGAGAATGGGTTGTGTTCTATGTGTTTTTCTTTTGCTACTTCTGTTAGCTCATGGCAGCACCATTTGTCTTCAGTCTGTCTCCATATTTGCCTTAAAGCAACTCCTGGGTTAACAGCTAATAATAAAATGAATTATTAATATTGCTAGAGATAATGCTGACTTGCAGGCTAAAGTATTTGGGAAGAGTCTGGAGCTATGGTACAGCCTCCTGTGTATTTCAGGCTGAGTTATACCTACAGCAGTTTTCCTGGTCTGTTTGCTTAAGCCAAAATTCTGTTTCGGTCTTGGTAAGCGTTGTGTTCTACTCTGAATGGGAGGTAAGAGACTCTTGTGACCAGCTGGGTGGCAACCTGTCCTCATTCATACGTGCCTCTGTAATTTCTTGACTGAGCTAGAATATACAGTAATTCACTGAAGTGTGATTCTGTCCTGGGATTACAAAATGCAGCTGTTCCAGGCTTATCTGCACGGTCTGTGGCACAGAGATCAAATCTACTGTTAAATCTTTGTACTCGCCTCCCAGAGAAACCGAAGGTCTCAATGGTTTTATTCACTGCTCTAATTATCGGTGCCTGAGATATCTAAAAGACGTCTTGTAATGACATCTCTGCTCTTCATGTAGAACAAAACTTTCTTAGGTTAAAGATCACTTTGAAGATATTCTGTTTTCTTCAGGTTGTTAAAAAATTAAACTCTTTATGGATCTAAACCCACCATATAGCTCCTCCTTTCTCCTCTGAACGTATATTATATAGAATCAAAATACTTTACCAATTCTGTTTCAAATAGTTTGAAAAACGGGTAATGAATTAAAACTGCCCGCTTCTTCAGGGATGGGAAGAAGGAAAGAAACCCATAAGCTGTGTGTCATATGTCAAAGTTGTAACGCTGCTACTGTAGTGGAACATACTTGGTGCCATGGTGATAGCGTAGGTGCGAGAACCCGAGCGGAATGTGTTACGGAGGGGAGGAATCATGTCTCTTGCTCGGCGCTGCGTGCACTACTGCAAAATTTGCTGGCCACTGTGTCATTGTGCTGGATCTAATTCAAAGCGGGATTAATCTTTTCACTTACAAGATGCTGGCATTTTGACTTCATTTCTTACAGATGAGGCTAAATCTTTTTCCATCTGGGTAGGAAAGCATCAAAGTGTTGCAGCCTGCGGCTGCTGCCTGTGAGCAGGATAAAGAAGGAGTCCCAATTCTGGGATACTAATTCCCTGTAATGCTCCAGAAGCTGGGACCTTCCAGCATCCATATCACATTTAAAAAAAACCCAAACCAAAACAACAAAAAACACAAAAAAGCCCCCAAAACCAACCAAAAAAACTCAAACAAAACAATAAAAAACCAAAAAACCTCAAACCCAAAAAACCCAAAAAGGATGTTGCTGGTTACTGTCTGGATTTGCTGATCATACATAGCCAGCCAGATTTGGATTCATCTGGTTTCTGAGATTTGGAAGTTGTCTTTTATATTAAATGTATTGGGAACGCTGGAATTAGATGTATAAGAATAAAGCTATGACATTTGTAAGTTGAGACCTTATCCAGGTACGAAGTCATTTACCAAGACAGTTGGATTAGCAGAACTGCCTGATTATAAAATATCTAACTGGAGCTTTCTTCCTGACATTCATTTAATTATTTTATATAAAGCTCTTTCAAGAGAGAAATTATAGCTGAAATGATTCTGAACTCCAGTTTAGCTGTTTCGATTGTCCTGTCCTCCAGAACAACATCCCTTAGGACGACGTCTGAACCTCACGCCTGTATTTGTTGGGCCGCTCACACCTTGTTATGCACCCCAGCCTTGTGTCACGTCTCTTCTTAGTTTCTGCTCACATTTTCCAGCAGTGCTTCGATGTAAATCTTGTTTCTATTTTTTTTTAATAGATGAGGAAAATGAATGATATTTTATTAACATGTAGAATCTTTCCAGGATTTGTTTTCTTGCTGTTGTGTCCCGGATAGACAGTTTACACCCAGTGCTGGAACCTGCCGCTGATGAGCTGGGGTTAAAGCACTGTGCACATGAGTGCTCCCACACTGTCATCCTGTCTGCCGTTCCTCCCACCTTCCCTTAAAATGGGGGGATGATCCGTATTTGTTCCGTACGGCTTTCTTGTAATCGGACTTCAGTGACTGTAATAACAGATACTGCCTATCACGCAGTTGGATGGGGATGCTCTGATCATTACTTATCTGAGCGGAGATGTTTTGCCCCAGGCAGCTGGTTAGATAAATTCCTATCTTTTAGTTTTCTAGATGTTAGCAGCACGCTCCTTTCTGTGTGATACTTCTCTTGGAAGCTTTTGCTCTGAAGATTGTCTGTAGTGGTTACTTAGTCTTGCACGGTATCGGTCTAGGCATCTAGAAAGGATGTGCAATTTGAGTTTAGCCGGATAAAGCTGCGGCTACTGCTGCAGCTTTACGATGTCGGTGAGCGAGATGTTGTCAGTGTTTTCAGTTTACAGGGGCAAACGGGAGTGAGATTGAAATTAGCGGTGCCCTTTGCCTCTCAGCATCTTTCCCGCTCGAGCACAGCGGAGGTTCTCACTGTCAGGGGCGCTGCCTAGAAGCCCATTTTGGTGGCAGATTTCTTTTTACTAATAATTTACCATCCTGACAACTACTTAAGGAGCCCATCGTTTGTATTAGCTCTGCTAGAATGTGTAATCAGGGCTGGTTTTACCCACGACGTGTCTCCCGTTTGTTCAGTTCCGAGGATGGGTTAGAATGACTCGAGGAGGGAGGTGAGGTGCGAAGCACCAACCTGACTGTAAATCTATAATTTAAGATTCTGAGACAGAGCGCTAGCAAAAAAAAAAATGTGGTTTTTAAAATTCCCTCATATCCCAAATAAAACTATACTCGGCAAAGTAAAAAGGTAAAGTTTCTACCTAGCTGAAAAAAATTAAAGGCTTTTCCTAATAATTTTATTCAGATTGCCCGTAAGTTACAGAAAGGGAGTTGTTTACTTGTTTGCTCTAGCCATATTCTTATGGTTTTGTCATTAATAATGTATTGTGAATATCACTTAAAAGCTAAGCAGACATTCCGACTTTTCTCAGAGCCAATTGAAAATGAAACGTTGTTGCAAAGGAATATTTTCCTAATTTAAGGAGGGGGGGGAAGCCCAAAGATTCAAATCTGGTGTGTGAGAAATCTTAATAATTAGAAAATGATTCTTCCAACTCACAGCTGACAGGGGATGGTGAGTCTCACACATACAAAAAGAAAGAAGAGAAGGAGTGGAAAGCAAACTGGTAACCCCCCGTTCCTTCACTGGTGGGGAAAGCAGGTAATTAGGTGATTTCTCTCGTCCTCTGACGTGTGTAACTGAGAGTCTACTAATAACAGACCTGTAACAAAAATGATAAAAATGAAAGCAAACAACCTGTCAAGTATGGTCTGAGTATGAAAGTGAATCTGCGGGCGATGCTGTAAGGCGAATACTCTCAGATAACCCCGCCTGAGCTGTGCGGCCAGGTCAGCGCTGTCTCCTCAGGAGCCCCCCCGCAGGTCACTAAGGTGTCCATGGCAGTGAGCAGCGCGTCCTTTGGTGCAGCCCCTTAGATGTAGGTAATAGTTTTCTGGGTAGGGGATGTGTATACGTGGCTTTGAAGTGAAGTCAAAACAAGGGACTGACTCTCCAGTTGCCTCCTTTGTCACAGACACAAGTCTTGCTGCGGTGGGATGATCACTGGCAGCCCAGCCCGTACCGAGTGTTGACGGGGCCATCCGAGACCTGCCCCTGCTGCGCGCCGGCTGTGAAGGGCGCTCCGTGCAGTGGCAGGGTTTGAGGGACGTCACTGAAGTCACGCCACTGAGATAGCCAGCTGCTCTTGGATGGGATGCCTCGCTCTTTTTCCAGATAGTGGAGCTGAGCCCGAATTCTGTTGCCTTTGGGCAGAAAAGGAAGGGGCTGTGTCACTGCTGGACTTGGGAATGCTCAGAGGTCGAACCCCATCTTCTTGGCTTTTCCTGATGGATTTGGCTTTTGTAAGCTGGGAAAAAGGATTCATGACTGCGTATCTTAAGCACTTGCTTTGTTTTCCTCAACAAAAAGGAAAACAATTTGATGAGTATCATGAGAGCCAGCACTCCGTTTCTCAATGAAAAATACTTCCCCTCGGTATGTCTGCTGGGGCTTTGTCTGAGTTGGTCAGTGCTGGTGAGGGGCTGTGGACCACTGCAGAGCTCGTGCTCCTCCGAGCTCAGCCTGTGCCTTGTTTCCGTAGCGGGGCTATCGGCAGCTCTAGGACTGGTGGGTGTTAGTCAGGCCTTTCCTTTTCCTGTTTGCACTCCGCTCCATTTTCCTATTAAATGTGATTGCACATTGTTGAAGAAGGCAGTCAAGTGTAAATTTCATTTTTTGCTTCAGCTAATGTTGCTGTTAGAGGTGGCTTTGCACATCTGTGAATATTCCCTGAAGGAGGAGGAGGAGGAAAATCAATGGATGTAGCTAAAATGTTAAAAAAAAAAAAAAGCAGTGGGGGAGATTTTGAGGTAGAGGAAACTCACTGTTTTGGTAGGGAAACAACTTCTGGTTTCTTCTGCTCATACAGGCTTCCGATTATTTTGCTCTGTGAATTCAGAGATGGAAAGCAGTAGAAGACACTTTTCTTTTGAATAAAGGAATTTAAGTGGGAATGAAATCTTCCTTTGTGTCTTTTATTTGGATTCTTATTTAAGTAAATGAGAGGGGGTGGATTTGGTTTGGGCTGAAGGTTTCTTAAGCCGCTTCTCTCGTACGTCCTGTGAATTCACAGTGCATTAACCTTTGTGATGGGGATTCAATATAAGGTGTTAGTGCATCCTGTCGATGCAAGATCATTCCCCATTGTATGTTCCTGAGTCTCCCTTCATAATGTTGCAGAAGAAACCATGTACCACTTCCTTCAGTACCACTTCCTTCCGCTGCTTTGGGGGAATGTTCTTTATGAAGCAGGAAGCACCAGGTATGCTTTGTCCTCCCTTTTTTGGCTGCCCTGACAATATGTTCCTGTAAAGCTCATGAGTTCAGCGTGACTTTGTGTTACCCAGAGGGACTTTTGTAACTTCTCAACTGCAGCATTGCTTCTTGACTGGCGCTCAAATTTCAGTAGCAACTGTTGGTTTATTTTTTTTTGTAACATATATTTCACTCATGGCTAGTTTCCTTTTATTATCACCTTTTTGTTTCATAGAATCATAGACTGAGGTTGGAAGGGACCTTGAAGGTCATGTAGTTCCACCCTCCTGCCATGGACAGGGACACCTCCCACTAGACCAGGTTGCTCCAAGCCCCGTCCAACCTGGCCTTGAACACCTCCAGGGATGGGGCAGCCACAGCTTCTCTGGCAGCCTGGACCAGTGTCTCACCACCCTCCCAGTCAAGAATTTCTTCCTAATACCTCATCTGAATCTCCCCTCTTTCAGTGCAAAACCGTTCCCCCTCATCCTATGGCTCCACTCCCTGATCCGGAGTCCCTGCCCAGCTTTCCTGGAGCCCCTTTAGGGAGTGGAAGGGGCTCTAAGGTCTCCCTGGAGCCTTCTCTTCTCCAGGCTGAACACCCCCAGCTCTCTCAGCCTGGCCTCCCAGCAGAGGGGCTCCAGCCCTCTGATTTGCACTGAAGTCTTTGAGGTGCTTATATTGCTGAGATTCTTCTTCCCTTCTGTTTTTCTCATCCTTTTGCACAAACATTTTAGTCTTGTAGTCCCTTCTGTTTGTCATTTGTCTTCCTTGCTTAAAATCCAGGTGCTGGTTAGTTTCTGGATGCTGCAACCCCCAACCCCCCTTTTTAGCTGTAAGCATGACTAAGGACAATAAGACAATATATATTTTCCTTTTTCCATCCATTCTGTTTATATTCATTTATTATCCTGTCTTTTAAATAGAAGGTGTTCTGTGCAGCTGCTGTTTCCTCTGTCTCATAAAACTTCTCCAGGACTTGAGGCTATAAAAACTAGTTGTAATCTGGTTTGGGATTTTCTTTAGAGATTTGTTATCGGTGTGCTACCAGTAAAAAATGTGTTGAAACAATTTAATTTGTAGGGAATTTTTGTTCATTTCTATGCAGTAGCTCCTGCAGCTAGGTAGAATATCTGCTTAGTGAAGAATTGTCTGTCTCTTCACAGTGTGGATGTGCATCTTTATCACCTCAGCTTCTTTTGCATGCTTTCTTGTTACTGTCTTTTTGCGTTCAGGATAACTCACAGTTTTCTCTGATGTGTGTCCCTCTGCTCTACAGGAACTAGGGACCAGCAAATAAAATTTGCAGGCTTAAACCAGTGCAGTCACGATGAGCAGTGATTAAGCTTTGGGATAGCACACCACAGGATGTTGTAGAAGTTCAAAAAAGGAGTGAAAACATTCAAGAAAAAAAATGTGTTTGGATTTATTATTACAAAATTACCACATTTGATTCAAAAAGAACCTAAGCACTAAGTTGCTGGAGAAATAGAGAATATTCTGCAAAAGTTTTGCTGTGCCTTTGTCCTGCTTTTGTATTTTTCGAAAGGCATGTGCCTTGGCTGCCGCTGAAGACAGAGTACTAGGCTGGATTAAATTTGGTCTGACCCGGGGTGACTGCTGTGAGTAGTGTTTTTGGGGGAATAGCAACAGTCTTTAAAAATGGAATATGCCTGTATTCAGTGCAAAGTGTGGCGGTATATAAATGTTAATAATAATGCAGGTGAGTGTTCAGGAAATTCATCTTCTGCATGACAAGACAGTTAAACAACTTTCTGTACACCAGGAATATTCAAATAAACTGCAAATTATCGACGGAGCAAATTCACTGTACTTCAGAACCTGCTGGGTTTGAATCTCTAAGTCACCTTGCCATTCACAACATGAATGTGTGTTTAATTCACTAACTGTTTAAATATGTCATTCTTCACGAAGAAACCTTAGCAGTCAAAGCCTTTGCGCATGTTAAATTTTCATGGAACATCTTCGATTAAAATGAAGCTTTTGGAGCTCACACTGTTTATATGCAAAAAATGGTTATCGTCATAAAAATCCCAGGAGGGGAGCAGAAAAATGCAATAAAATTTCACACTGTTTAATGTTCATCACCCTCGGGTATCTAGTAGATTTCCACTAACTAAATGTGAATGTGAATTCCATTTGCTTTAGTAGCTGAATCTGCTTTATCAGCCAACTTGCTTGTGCTGCTGCCCATGGAGAGTCTGTTATGAGTATCTTCTTTTGAAATGCATTCGTATTTGTTCAGATTTCTCTCTTTACTTAAATGAGCTGCGTTTCTTTAGAGTGGTTTATTTCCAGTGACATGCCTGAACATCTTCCGTTGGTTCATTTGATCAGTTCTTGGCTGCCTTTCCTCCTTATCTCTGGACAGAAGTTGCTTTGTGGAAGGTCTGTAAGGAAGCAGAAGTGCAGGTCTTTGCTTTGCATTCCCGTCTCATCCCTACTAGATTGCTAAATCACAGCCATATATTGGGAAATCTAATATATGGCTCAGCCCTGTAAGGTAAATCTGTTTTATCTGATAAAATACGCTGTATGTTATTACCTGTCATCCTTGACCACAGGTTACTGAAAGTACTGAGGTTATCAGAAAGCTGCTGATTTTTACTTTTGGCTTTGTCACCATCGCTCAAAATCCACCCCCTCCTCTGTGTCCTGGACTCCTCTGCCAGGACCGTGTCCAGATTTCCCTTTGCAAAGGACAGATAGAAAATAAAAATGCTTCTGCTGAAGATACCACTATGCTGGCCACTAAGCGACACCTCCTGCTTGCCACTTCGGTTTCCCCTTTGGAAACGGCAGGCACTGTGTGTTGCCTCCAGCATGGCTCCTTCTGTCACGGCAGGGCATAGCCGATTTCCCCATCCGTAACACTGGAGCAGAACCGGCTGGTTTTGTCTCCTTTCATTTCTCTTTGCTTATCTGAAATTAAGGTGATTTTTCCCTCTGAGCTGGCTGTCTGCATCTCAGACCTATATCTCTCATTTATTGTACTCTTGCATTGGGGCTACTGATACTGAGAGAAGGCTTTGCTATGTCTTCTTTCTGACAGTTCTTTTATGACAATTTCTGGGCTTTTGGGAGATATGGGGTTTTTTACCCTCTTTTAGAGGGGAGATATTATTTGTGCTCTGAAGGTTCTGTTGAGAAATGTTTGAGTTTTGAGTCTTCTGTGTGTCTATAGATACTCGCGGAGATCCTAGTGCCAGAATTTTTTGCATGTTTATCATATTAACACTGTAGATAAGAAGCATTGTGACGTTCTTATTAAATGCAGTGTTGTATAGATGAGTAACGGAGGTACGGTGGAGGTTAAATGAATTGCCCAAGGTTAAGCTGAAAGCCTGAGGCTCAATGAGGCTTTGAACTTAGATCTGCTGAATCCCAGATAAAAGCCCTAACCTGTTAATTTTCCTTCTTACATGTGTTGCTGTTGCAATTAATTTATAACTGTATCATCAAACACAAAATATTTCAGTGACTAAACACAAAAGAATTGTTTTATCAATTTTAGATGGAATTTACTTTTAAGAACTGGACAACCACTAATAAATATTTTCAAAGTATTACAGAAAGTGGAAAATAAATTGCTTTTAAGTCTGAAGTCTGTCTTCAGGCTAAAGATATCCCTGTTTTAACCGTGTACATGCAGTTACCTGGGAGATTTTATATGCTGTTTTGATTTCTTGAGACTGAAGGTGACCACTTTGCAGAGACCTCTCTCCCATGGTGACTGTTGTGAAAGCCTCTTGTATCCGCTGTATTGTTCTTTGGTCAAAATATGTGACTGGTTTTTCTAAGATAGGCTAAACTACGAACACCGGCGTTCAGCGGCGTTCGGCGTTCAGGGATTTGGAAATCTCCTTAAATTTTTTCTGTCTTTTTTTGGGGTTGTTTTTTTTTTTTCCTTATTTTCTTTTTTTTTCCCCTTCATTTTTAAAAGAATAGCTTTCTTTGCTTCCAAAGTGTAATTTTGGTGTTAATTGCTTCTCTCCTGAAGCCTAGTGCAAGAGGTAGTTGGCTAAGACTCGACTCTAGAAGCCGATCGCTCAGTGTGTACCAAAGTCTTCTCATGATAAAAACCGCAGGAAATATCCATTTAAATGTGCCCTCCAATAACTTTTTAAATTCTTTGTCACAATGTTTTCAAAGATACGAAGTTCTGACTAGTCTCGTGAAAACCAGCATCTGAATGGAGGAGAGGGAAGTTGGGAATTTTTTGTCGGAGGGGAAGAAGCGTGCTGAGCGCAAACCTTGAAAAACTCCTGTGAATGCGGAGTAGGAGCCTTTATAATGCGGAAGTGCCCTAGTCAGTAATAGAGTTTCTATTAAAGCTCGCATCATCCTCGCTGCAAAGTCGATCAAATATTAAACACCAATGTGTGGAGAGCCAGGCTGTCCTAGTTCTGGTGCTCGGGGAGGCGTATGCTTTCCCACGCTGCCGTCCACTGCGCGCCTGCTGCAAACTCCTGGGCTTTCGTGGAAGAGGAGGAGCAGCAGCAGCTCCAAGACATGTGTGCAGTCCATTCAGTGCCAGGGAAGCCTTTCTAGAACAAAGTCGCAAATTGGGGAAAGCGTCAAGGAGGATATCAACACTTTGCTCTTCTGAGGGTGAAATTATTGTAATATTGTTGGTCTCAGTGTGTAAAAGGGGTTTGTATGCAGCGTCAGTGTCTCTTATTAGACCATTTAATGGTCTTGGTAAAACCAGACAAGCTTTCAGACATTGCAAAAAGGCTGAAGTGTCTGAAAGCTTTTCTCCTTCCCAGACCTGTATCAAAGATGTCACAAGTTTTACTCTGTCTTTTGGGGAATGTTTCCTCTGTGGCAAGGAAATCGCTTTGCAAGCCAGCTCAGTGGCGTTACTGCGTTATGAAGACACTGAAATGAAGGCTCAGGATCATAAAAGAGGGTATCTGGAACTGCATTTTGAGAATGATGTTTCTTAAAACAAGTCGCCTGTGCTGGCGTTTGGAATTCAGGACATTTGGCTGAGAAATGGTGGGTACATTTATGGTCTTTTTTTAGGCAGACATGTACAAGCTTTTGCCCATACTTCAAGATGGCCAGAACCCATCTTAGTCCTCAACATTCCACGTCCTGCTGAGATGCAAGCTCTCCCGGATTTAGGCTTGTAATGGCCGCGACACAACTTCTTTGTTAGCTCAGAGCACCTGTGAAATGCCCGCTTGTCTGGCTTTGGGTACTATAGAAGAATTCACTGTCGTTTGTGATGTTGGGAGTTTTGGTACCGAGTTTTCAATGTTCAGAATGAAATGATGCAATAGAGTGATGCTGGAGGCTTGAATTTCTTAGTTGTTCATATGCATTAACCTCTTTTTATAAATACTTCCTGTGTGTCAAAAATATATCACTGGAAATATACTATCAAAGATCCTTTTCCTGTATGAATGTTACTAGCAGCTGTCTGTTGTGGGATGGAAGTATCAGACTCAGTTATGATTTAGCAGCCGTTCAGTTTTATTTGTGATTTGAGGCAGATCAAGAGATTGAGTTTTAGCAGCACTTAATCATTAACTGATTTAAGGATTTGCAAAATGATTTAACTAAATAAATGAACAGTGACTTGATTACAGATTCGAAGATGACAAGATTCACACTAACTTACTATAAGGTATCCCAAACCAGTAAGTATACATATGAGAGCAAAGCACAGATTTCAGATTAATGTATGTACATATAAACAAAGCATATGAGTACGCACACACCGCAGTTTNGTACACTAAGGTGTCGCCGTAGTGTTCTAGTCCATTGCTCTTCACCCTTTCTTCCTTCAATGTTAGACCATTATGTATTGTTCTGGTCATGGTATTATTATGTGGCCCAGACGGGGAGGGAATCACGGCAAGTATCGAGAGGCCTGAGAGTGGCAGGGGGCGTTGCACCACCACACTCTCATATATAGTATAAAAACTATAGAGGTAATTTAGCTTGGTCCGGCGTTTCTGTTCTCTCTCTATCCCCAGTCTGCCAGTTCCTTCCCATTTAAGAAATTACAGTGGGATTGTGTACTTTATTACTTATAGTTGGGTAGAGGATGGAATTCTTCAGCCGTTGTTCAGTCTGGGGAGCTTCAGAGGCGTTGTGGTCTGGAGCAAGAGATTTGCAGCAGTGTTTTGTTTGGATGACTGCTGGCTGGGCGGTCGTTACAGTGGGGTTTAATGCCCTTGCACCTTAGCTCCCGGCATGGAAATAACGTGCTGTTTCACAAAGATGAAAGAGGAGGAAAATGGATTTGTAATGTTTCTGCAAGAAGAGATTCTCCTTGAAAACTGAGATGCGGAATTTGTGACTATGAAGGGCTTTTAGTGTTTCAGCCTAGAGTGGCTTTTCGTTTCGTGTTAGCGGGGCTGCATCGCCTGCTGTCTTTGAGCGTCACAAATATAAAGAGAGGATTCTTGAATCTGTATATTGTAAAGTTGTATTTCAAACCTGGCTCTGTGTTCATTTGGAAAGTCCGAATATTGTTTTTTAAAGTGCGAAGTATTGGTTTTGGTCTGTTTCTCACAGATTAAATATGGCATAGCAGGGACCTAAGAAAAGTCTGGAAGTTTTTTACCTTCAATTTCAATCTCTTCATAGTTTTTCATGTACAGAAAAAATAAGAAGAAAAAAAAAGAGGAAAAAGAGGCAAAATATACCAAGCTTGAAGAGTATTGCCAAGAAAGCATTAGGACAGAACTAATTGGGGGTGGTGTATCTTGGTCTTACCGTGCCGGCAGAAGGATTTCCCCTGCAGACAGTGTGCTGGCTGCCTTGGCTGGCTGGCAGCCGCTAGCAGGCGGCTCACGGCACAGCAGCACTTCGCACAGCACCTTATTTCCCCCCAGAAAATCTCTTTTCAGTTTCCCGGGTTGGTACAGAAATACAGGGGATTAGCACTGTTCTTGCCAGGTCTGGTAAAGCCCTTAGTCATGAACTGCAGAGCTCTGAAACGAATGGCTCTAAGACTTTGTGCTTCGGATCATCTGATCCGCAGGTTTCTCTGGTCAGGAAAGGCATTGTCCCTTTTCGGAGAGAAGTTGCCATGTGTGAGTGCGAAACACAGCCAGAAATACCCTGAACGTGACGGTAAGAGCCTAACCATGAGCCAGACCAGTAGTATGGTGGACTGTAGATGTAAGACAAAGTAAATTCTCCCCTTTCCTACTGATTTTTTCCATATCCGAACAATTTCACGCTGATCGGACTGAAAGGGTCACTATCTAATTCTTTTAATTGCTGTGATTCAGAGGCAGTTTTGGAAGCGTCTTCTGTACTCAGCATACTGTGATGCCATTCTTTGCTTTTCAGGCTTAATGTATCTTGAATGGAAGCGATGCAAAAATGTTTATGTTATTTTCTTTGATGTTTGCACACCAATGTCTGTGGATGAATGCTATCAGTGAGGCTCTGTATGTGGAGCGGTGATGTTTAACTGTTATTGCGGGCTTACGGATGATTTAAAACTTAAATTCCCTTTTTCCTAAGCTGTGCTGTTATCTCTAAATGTCATACTTCATGACTTTATGTGCATATGTACATCATACATGCACACACACACTTTGAATTAGAGAATAAAATGCGTAATTGCTGGTAAGTTCACAGTAGATGCTCAAGCCCCTCGGTCAGCCAGCAGCCCTCTCTCTGGTTAGGGGTGTCCTTCCTAGTCGGACACGGCAGCTGCCACAATTTGTGTAGCAGTTTTTCTCAAGGAGTCCGTTTCCTCGTGCACGGGGGTTAGGGAATGAATACGTTTGCAGAATATTCAGAATTAGAGGGTGGAAAATGCCCGGTTCTAGTCTCAATTCCAGGTACAAACCGGTTTCAGGACAGCTGGATGTTTCCACTGAAATTATCCATTATGAAATTAATTTACATCTCTCTGGTTAATTATCACTGCTATCCGCAGCAAGCGCATGAAATGAATAGGAAATTTTCCCTCTTGTTTTTGAACTGTATCTGCAGGCTGTGTAAAACAGCAGAGATCCCGTGTTTGGCAGGGGACCCTCCCAAGCAGATGAGCTCTGAATTTAATGGATTTGAAATTCTTTGAGAAGAGGCATGGCTGGATGAGAAATGTCAGTGTCTCCTGCAAACCACTTTGGGCTGAAACTTCATCTGAATTGTTCAGGGGAAAGGCAACCCGCCCCAGCACGTCCCCTGTAGACAACACAAAAAAGAGTGGAAAAAGCCTACTTGAGATATGACCTTTGCTTGAAGATTCAAATAGAAACTAAGCTGCTCAGCTGTTCTTTAAGAGCAGATGAAGCTTTGTATTAACACAGTCACAGTTTATGGGACCCAGCGGAGAGCAAACAGGAGACTTAGAACCTGCCTTTAAAAATAAATTAGATGTTCCTAAAGGCAAGACATTTACAGCTATTACAGTTTCGTATTTATTTGTAGTCTCTTTTTCCTTGCGTTTACATTTAGATCTACTACTATGCTATTAAATGTAATCATTAGGTGTTTTCACCGTATTTTTTGGAGACATTGGATTTTCAGATTGATTTTTAAAAATGCAGAGCTACCAGCAGAGCCCTGTAGTTGATTACACTCAATATTTCAGATTTTTTTTTTTTTTTAAAAAATCAATGCACACTGAATCTTGTGCAAAACCATGCTAATTTCTTCTAATGAAACTGTAAGTTTGGCACCTCTAATCTTCTCGGCAATCCAGATTTTACCTTCCGAGGTCAGCACTCTGCTGCACGCAGTGTCAGTAACCTCTGCCGCCCAGGATTTCTGTCTAGCCCTCGCTTAGAAAGATGATGAGAATAACCACAATTAGTTGATGTCAAATTGATCTTGGTTTTCAAGATTCATCGGGGAGTCTCGTGAAGGCAGGCGCGGATTGTTCAGGCGGCTGTATGGATTAGTTTATGTCTGTCTTCAGGGCTCTCTCCTGGCTGAGAGGTTTGTCATGGGATGTCAGTGAAAAAAGGCATTGTAATTAGCTTTATATAAATAGATTTCATGTTATTTAATGCGATTGCTTACGCTGTTTTTATAGAAGCTTGAAGAAAAAAATGGAATAAATACTGGAATTTGTTTGAATATTCAATATTGATGCTTTGTCTTTTGGTCTTTCTCACGGAGCGAAGGCCAGCGCGTCTGCTCACGTCGCTTCCCTGCTCTGCACCAGCACTTACCAGTGCAGAAACCTACAAAGTGCTAAAAGCATCATTTTCTACTTAACTTGTTGTAAGACCTCATAGGAAGCTTAGATATGTTTGTTCAAACTAAATTGCCAGCGCTTTTCTTAGGGGATAAAAAAAGCATTTTCAAAAAAAAAAAACCCACCAAAAATAAAACTTGGGAATGTGCCAACCTAGGCCATAAAGGCTGCGAACTAAATCTGTGCCCCACATTTAAAATAAATGCTGAAGACTTGGTTAAATTTAGTCTTCAGTTTTGGGTAAAACTGAAGAAATTCCTTTTATGTGCCTTAGGTTAAAGCAGTTACATTTTCTGCTTTGGGAGTAAATAAACGCTGGTTAGTAAAATACGGACGCAGTAGTTCCCTGTGCTGAAGCAGGCTCGGAGAAGTGAGATGTCTGGTAACCAAAGGAAAATCACATAAATTTGATAGCGTACAAATGTTTCATGATTTACTGGTAGTTCACGAGACATTATTCTTTCAGCGTGTTTAAAAGCTGGGTGTTACTTCATGCATTGAGTCACGGTTGTTAGTGCTTATACATGACAGTTTTACTGGAATTCTGGGTGTCGTGTGGTTAACTTGGGAAAGAATATGGTTTTAGTTTCAGATGCAATCTTTTGTTTCAGTTTAATAGTTGAATTCAGCCTTAAAAAAAACACTCCAAGGAGCTGACAGACAAAATCTTTTTACACTTTACTGTTGACAATGGTGGCAGGAACCCAAATCTAAGTTTCTCATCCTGTTTAAAAAATACCAGCTTGCTGAGGCAGTCTTTGCAGGAATTCACCGTGCTGTGGTTAACATCGGTGGTTTGAAAGGTCAGTGCAATGTAAACGTTGGATTGTACCTTAATTCTCCTTCATTCCAGCGCAATGCTTTTATCCCACGTACTGCACCACAGGTGGATGAAATGAGCTGTTTCAGAAACGCAATTAAAAAAATCGATGAACTTGTGAAACTGTGGTTTTAATCTGTAAACACTACTGGTAAACTACAAGCGTTAAATTTATGGGTTTTTTTTTCAAAAAGGCTTTTTAATAACTTACAATCGACAGAAATGTTGCCATACATTTTTATAAAACCATGAAAACTGTTGTTTCGCTAGACTGTCTTGCCTTAATAGAAACGCAAATATTGGAACACCAAGACCCCGAAGATGAGAGCATGAACAGCCTTGGAATGAATTGATTGTCATTGTCTAGACGTGGAGAAGTATCAGAAAAGCACTAATGAAATCAGCTAGATTAGGCTTTTAAAATACTCCTGTATGAAGTTTGTAACAAGTAATTACAGGCTTACGGATTTTTAAATCGTTCTCAGGTTGTTAAAGATATATATACTATCAGTAAATAGTAGCTGGAGCTATGGAATCAATAATCTTTAAATATATTAATGAATTCACCTGAAATTGATTGGCTGTTTGTTAGACTGATTTGTAGACTTCTCAATATATACTCGTTTTGAGATATTAAAATTGTCATAAAAATTAGCTAGGCATCGGAAAATATTTACTCTTTTAAGCATGTATGTCATTATAGCATGATACTATACAGTATAGTATATTTGAAAACTTTTATAGATTTGGGGTTTTGCTATTTACGGTTTTTATTCAATTAGAGAATAACTTTGAACAGCCATAACATCAAAGAAAAATCTTTCCCAGGTTAGCAGTCTGTCAGTTCAGGCAGCGTACGTGCACAAAATAACCTTCCTAAAATCCTGATGGTCGTATGTATGACTTTAGTATTCTGTCCTTTTTGTTTTGTTTTCTTGGTGGTTGGTTCCTTTTTTTTTTTATTTATTTATTTTATTTTATTTTTAACCTTTTACCAAGAATGATGGCCATATGTGGCTGCTCTGCAAGGTATCTTTTGTATATAATCTCATCTTTATGTAGCAATTTAGAAAGCCTGTGAAGCACTCCCTGGCTGTTCCTAGCTGACACTTGCGTGTAACGGAGTACCTGCAAATGTTCTTTGCTTTGGAACATCGCTTACGGCTGGTACATCTGCTCTGTTTAAAGCGTCACCAAACAGCAGTCCATCCACAGGTAACTCTGCTGGCATTCAAGGGTGACATTGTTCGTTGCTCTTCGTGGAATTGGATCTTTTCTGTATTCTTACAAGCTGCTTGTGAATTTGTAAAGGTCTATTTGCAATAAAATGACCGGATTTCTGCTCAAATTCCTTTTTAAAGTTTTTAGGAAAAGACAATTTAAAAAATTTTTTTCCTCACTGTGTCAATGAATTTGGTGAGAGGGTTTGCTTAAGGTATTCATGCAAAATTGACAAGAATTTCAACAATTACAATTTTTTTGGGTTTTTTTTTTGCATTGCTCCCTATTAACACGTCCACCCGGACTAATACTGCACAGATGTTAGAGGAGGGACGTGCACAGTGGCACACTTTGTTGGCAAGCATCGTCAGAGGGTCTGGTACCTCCCGCCTTTGGGAACGGTGCAGCTGGGAGTACTTCAATGGCACATCCAGAAGCAGCATTGCTTTAACGGCAACTTTCCCCTTTCTAACCATCCTGCTTTCTCCAGTTCGTTGAGTGAGGTGGTTGGTTTTTTATTTTTTTCTTTTTTTTCCAGATTCAACGGTCTGTTATTGCAATATATGAGTCAAAGTCCTTATGGTAAGGATGGATTCCCTGTTTTCGGCAAAAGCCTTGCTTAGCTTTGCGCTGTGCTGCTAGAAGCTAGCTTACACAATGCACTAGTAAGATTATTTATTGTGCCTTGTCTAGGACTGCTGACACTTCTTTATCCTTTAGTAAACTTTGTTTTCTGTATTGTTGCATGAAATCTGGGGGAAAATTCTGCCCTTTATTCTGCGTCGCTGGGTACATTTCTGCTGGAATACCTGGAGTCACCAAAGTGGATGCGACTTGTAAATTCTCCTACCTCTGACTGAATTAAATGGCAAAGGAGAGAGCTGCCAAATGTGGGTTCGTGATCACTTCTTTCTTCTTTTTCTCTCTCAGTGTTCTTCAAAAAATAAATAGAATAGAAAAATTCCCTATCTGACTTAAGGTAATCTCTCCTGAAAGTTAGATCTGGGAACATACGGGTTAGGAGTATGTAAACAAGCGGTGCCTCAACTCTTAAGTCTCAAGTTTTACACGGGCCAGTGCCTTTCCCCCCTCCCTTTGTTGTCCTTCCAAAGATCTAATAGACTCTTGAATAAAGAATGCAAAATTGTTTATTCTTTATCATCTAGTTCTTCATCTTTCTTGGTTCATTCAAAGATATTTTTCTGATCTGTGCTCATGTTATCGTTTGCTCCCGTAGGAGTGATTAGATTGTGCCAAAGCAGAGAGAGCAGAGTCCTTGAAGCAACTGAACGAGGAAGATGACTTACTACAAGAAAAATGCCCTGGGACATGAATTGCTTTAATTAAAACCTCTGGGCAAAAGTTAGAAGTCTCAAAGTACATCTCATGTAAATAAGATGGCAGTTTCTTCCTGCTTTTTAATGTCATTTGATGTGTATTACAGTCGAGCAAATCTGTTTTGCAGTAGTTATACACCTACCGTATAAATTTGTATTTTTGTATTTTCACATTGCCACACAGATATTAAGAAGCCTGTTTATGCACAAGAGTCAGATTCCCAAATGCAGTATTCTGCGCATGAAAGCAACAGTTGGAGGCTAAATACTGTTAAATTGACCGTTAAAAGGAGTGATTGTACAGTAACTTTGAAAGTGGGAGTCTCTCATGCATTGCAGGAGTGAACAGGTTTCTCTGAGACCCCTGGTGATTATATGCATGGGAAAAGCCCCATCAGAGAGATCAGTCAGTATTTAGAGAAATAAAAAAAAATTAATCCTAATACTTGCCTCTTTTGCGACGCTATGTAGGATAAAATGCTATGGGCATTTTTTTTTTACTATGCATTGATAACTACTGTGTGCTTGTATCTATATATATACACACACATATAAATATACAGATGTTTCAGGTACAGGAATTTTCGAAGTCCCCACTAGCGGTGAGATGCCAAGCTTTCATTTGAGAGTTTCTACTCAATATCCCACTGATGCTGCGGTTCTTTGTCAAGCCTCCAGTTGCACTGGAGAGCAAAACACCGCTCCCCATCTCTTCTTCCCCCCTACTTTTTCTTGAGGCATACTGCCTGGTACTAAACCTTAGGAATAATGACAGAAATGATTCATTATTAATAAGTTAACCTAGACTATATAGGGCTTGAATTCTTCTCTCTGCCTTGGTGAGTTTGCTGTGTACTCTCCTTCCAGAGAAAAAGAAAAAGTAAATTCTGCACAGAATAGCCATGGGGTTCTCTTTATAAAATGTCTGCTTCTGCTTAAGTGGGCTGATGGTAGATTGGAAGCATTTCATTGCTGCTGATGGCAAAATGATACTTCATACTTCGCTGGAGATTCCTGAACTCCAGCAGTCCTTTACTGCTAGGAGTCAGCATGGCATGGTAGATGAAGATCAAGCCTAGAAATACAATATAATTAAAAAAAAAAAAAAAAATCTAAATTTTGACCCTAACTCTGTGATTTTTCTGCCTAGCAGTGGAAAGCTCGCTCACCTTCTGCATTAATGTTTTGCCATTATTGAAATGGCGACGTCTGCCTTCCTTACAGAGTGAGAAACAGGTGAATACTTTTGCAGTGTTTGGGATAAATGTAGTATAATTTGCATATCTTGGTTTAATGTACAGGTTTAGGCACGGGCCTTCCTGTCAGCAGGGCACTTTGTGTCTTTAAATGATGTTCAGCTAAGTGTCATTATTAGCACACAAGCAAACTAAACTTATTTGTCTCCACTGTATTCCCATACCCATTAGCATCCCAGATACTTGCTTTGTGAATTTCCTTTATCAAAACTCCTAAGTTATCCTCTGCTGCCACAAAATCCTTCAGTTGCTGCCACAAAATCCTTCAATTGCCTTTCTTTGGACATCTGGCGGTATTAATTGTGTGGTGGACCTCAGACAAGAATATTCTGCCCAGTTACGTTTCTGGCTACTAGCATGGCCGCAAGTATTATTAGTAGTTATTGTTGCGCATTGATTTGCATTTTCAAACTGCCTTTCATCGAAGACTGGTAATGAGCCATGTGGTGATTCGTTTCTTTTTCAGCAGCTTCAGCAGAGGTGGATGTAAGCAAAGTCACGACAACCAGCTAGACGTCCCAAAAGAGGAGCCCTGGTATCTTGCCGTGTCCCACTGGCAGCAGGCCTGCGGGCTGTTCTGTAGTCTGGGCTGGTGATGTGACTTAGGCACGAGTTAGCAGGTGTACTTAATTTTGGTTGTGCCTGCGCTGCTTCCTTGTGATGGAAGATCAAGTGCCTCGAGGTTATGAATACTGGTGTAGCGTCTCTCCTGGGTGTATATATAAGGTCATTGGTTTATGGCGGTAACATAGTTAGTCTTCCCCTCTCGATGTAGACAAGCTAGGTCCCCAGGTTCTCCAGTCTTGTGAGTCTTGTGGCTGATGGAACACGGTATTCTTCTTGCCTCTGGTGAGAAAGGGGTGTTTGCACAGGAGATTTGCTCAGTACCTTGCTGTGCTGTGTAAGCAAAGAATCCTTCTATCAATTCATACAAGAACTAACCCTGCCTTTTTAAAGGTCACTTCTGTCTCAGTCAGCTCTTAAAGTTCAAGAGGAAATAAACTGCTTAGAGTTGGCATTTTTCAAGTCAAGTGTCAACTTCCCAAGCCCCCAAGCCAGCGAATGCGGAGGAAGGAGAGATTAATAAGTGAGCTGCTTGGTTGATACAGTGATTGTGCAGAAACGTTCCCTTTTTTCTTTCCTCTTTATGGGGCTTTGGAATGAAATGGAACATCGTTGAAATATCTCACTTTCTCCTTTTCACTTTGCAATGCAAAAGTATCCAAAGCTCTTTAGAAGTGCTTCTTTTCTCATTAGTCCGCTGACAGCAAGCAGGGAGTTTGTCAGCTCTGGTGAAGTAGGACACAAGGAACATTTTATGACAATGCCAATACCTAAAAGCTCCTTTAACCACAGAATCTTATTATCCAGTGAGAATAAAATGCACTTTCAGAAAGTAGCTGAAGGGTGAAGTCTCCAAGCAGGTGCTTGCCCTTAACTGCATTGACGCCTTTTTCCCATGCAGGAGACAGTGGATCGATAAGGAAATAAACAGGAAGAATGGGCTTTATTAATGAGGTACAATGGAGGCAGCAGGGGAGATGATAATGGAAGACGGTGGCAATCGAAGGGCATGCTGAGCGTAGACCATCTATTGGCTGCCAAAGTGCCTATATTGAATGTGGGAGACGTAGGCTGCGGGGCGACCAGCACTGCTAATTGTGATGTTGGGTAGCTCCAGAGAGCGAGCTGTGCATCCCATTCATTGTCTTGGGTTTTTAGTTTCGGTCTTGGCAACTTTTCCCTTCTGTATTTGTTTTGCTGGCCCGTATAAGCTCTCATTGAAGGTTTTCCACCTAAAAATTTCTTCTTTCCTTCATAAAGGAGTTTGCAAAAATGAACACATCAGCAGCATTATCTTTCTTGCTTTGCTTTGAAAAACAAAAAAGTGCCATGCTACAAACTATTTTTTTAAAGTGATAGATAAATCAGCCTTGCCAAGTATCTCTGCGTTTTCCAGTTGCATGTTCTTAACCTTCTTGTTTTGGCTGGTACAGCTATGAAGTCTTAATGTGGGAATTCTCTGCCTGCCCATCATATTGTGGAAAATGGTGGTGATAGTGTATTAAGGGCTGCATTTCCAAATGGCTTTAAAATAGGAATAATTTTCTGGTTTTCTCTGTATGCAGGTGGCCACTTGAGGTGAAATCACACATGTTGTTATTTTTTATGCCCTTTGGGTTTTTAGGTAGTTTATGTTTGGTTTCTCTAGATACATATTTAAAAGAAGAGCTCTTTGGAAAATTTGGGTCTTGGAAATTTTTTGTGTGGTAGTCCTACTTGTTACTGTCACCTGAGATCGCAGAAAATGAATATTGCGTGTCTGTTAACCAGAAGAAAGATCCAAAGCAGATCCCTTCTCCTTGCGTGAGAAGTTGATTCATGATCCTTTTAATTCCTATTCGCGTTACGACAAATACTTGAAGAAGGTGCTGTGAAAGAGTCCTGGCCAGCGAGACAGGGCGAGGTGAGGATCAGCCTGATCGTTCTGGTCTGTAGCATCTGCTGCTCCGGTCACCTCCTTTTATGTCCATCAAGCAGCACAGATTATGCACCTCAACCTTATCTTTGTATGCATCCGTGGGACGCCTGTGATCTGCAGCCACTTTTTATCTCCTCTTTGATTCATGATCCTTTGTTGCTGTCCTCTGCAGAAGCTGCACCTTTGGAATAGCAAAGTCATGATCTAGTTGGAGCTGTGTAGTGCGGTGGCCGTTGGCCTGCAACGTAGTGCTAAGGGAACGAAGCAGTTCTCTGTGGAAATGCTCTGTCTGTTCCAAACACTGAGAGAACCTGGACACAAGTCTGTTCAAATACAATAGATAGTTACGGCCTTAATTCTTACATATTAGGACATTTTTGGCAGTTTTTGAATCTTTTTTTCCATGGGAAGCTTATGGTAGCAGAGACTGGCCAGCTGGACCACTTGCTGCCGTAGCCAAGAGCTGGCAAACTGCACCTGTGAGAATAGGAATTTTTTTTCCAGCTGTAGCTTGGAAATTGAATATGACTCGTGTATGGAAGAGATTAAATGACAACATATTCACCTAAGACAATACAACAAAAATGTGCACCTGAGTAAAATTTAGGGTAGATGAAATCTGTTGGTGTGTGTTAAAAATAAGCAAACCCTCTCTTTTAACTCATTTCCCCAAATTTGCAGTGAGATCAAAAATCAACCTAAACCAATGAATCAATGCCAGAAGCTTTGGGAAAGTCTAATAAAGGAGCAAATGTGCAGTGATACTTCTCACTTTTTTCCCTCAGTTTGAAGCTTAAGGATTTCTTGAGCCAAAGGTGATACCTTTTTGTATTTACTAGCTCATGATTAATTTCCCTCCGTTAATTTGTTTAGTTCTTCTATTCAAGGAGACAGTGAACAATTGTTCCTTCTTCACCTCCTGCCACCCATCATTTTGCAGACTCCCGATTGTTTTCAGTCTTCTCAGACTGCTGTAGCAGAATATAGTGCAGCTAGACATCTAATTTTCTGCATCAAATCAGTTTTTCCTAGTTATGGAGTACTGGCCAGAGTAACATCTGACAGGGCCATGAGAGTTTGGGTGGTAAAGATTGATCAAGGCTGGTCTTCATTATTCTCCTTTAAATGGAGAGGGGAGAAATGATGCCAGTATGGTCAGGTGAGTATTAAAAGGCAGAATGGGAGCAAGGGTGATTGCTGTGTTAGAAATGCGTGCCCAAATCGTCATGGGCTGGGAGCTGGGAAACGAGCAGATGAAGCAGAACCCATGCTGGTGTGACTGGAGAGGGTCTGACAGATGCCATCCCTTCCTGGGAGTGACACAACACTTGGTGTCGCTTTGCATTGCGGGAAGCCGTGTTTGCTAACAGCACTGGTATCCCACAAAGTACCTCTGTAACTGGGTGTTGATTTTGCTATGGAGAGACTCCCACAAAGGTGAAAAAAGGCTGTGCTTCTTCCACATCCCAGGAGAGAGAAATGAAGAGTGTTGAGTCAACCACTGTGTCCAAAACTGTCTCATAAGCAATTCCGCAGGAAACTGAGGCAGATGAGCCCAAAGGGAGCTTTCATGTGACCTAAATTAGTGGCTGTTGTGTGACTTCAATGGTGCTGGTGTTTGTCTTGGAAAGGCAGAGGTGAGTTCCACATCCCTCTGGATACAGACGTGGTGCTCCCGATGTAGGTGCGACGGTATGAGCCGTTACAAACCCTACAGCTGGGACACTCACTGATTGTGCAAGGACCCCTACTGCGTTTGAATCCAGTGTAAAACTGCTGGGTTAAAAGCACCACAGAAACGGTCTGAGTGCTTGTGTGATGAATTAACGATGCTGCACTGGTGAGGGAGGAAACTCTTCACACCGTACCTGTTGAGTCCACGCTGGACTACCTTCTTTTCCCTCCAACTTCTCCACGTTGGCCCATGGAGCTGGTTGATGCGTGATTTGTGGTACCAAATGGCTGAAACCAAATTACATTGAACAGAACTGTTCTTTTATGAGTGGTACAGAAACAAAATGACTTGGGTGCCATGTCTTTAAATTCATTTCCCTATCGTAACTTCACCCCAAAATAAAGCATCTGACCTCTCTGCTCATCTAGTGATTTTGAAACCTGGAACTGCTGCATAAAGTCAATTTACTTGTCCACCTGACTGGTTTCTGTATAAAGTATTCATTACAAAAAGATTGCATAGCATGTAGTATTGTTTTATTAAACATTTAAAAATATTGATGCAGGAGAACTGATGTAACAGGGCTATAAATGTAGTTGTTCTGGCAGTTCTCCTTCCACAGTGACAGCTTTATTCCTCTTGCCTTATATTGGTTTAAGGGTTCTTTGAGCTAATTTTGGGGACAGAAATTAGAGAAAAGTAGGTCTCTGTGCCCTGCAGGTAAGTCCTAATAGTGTCAGCAGTCCAATGGAAGATTCACATAGTGCTGTGGATTTCTCAGTGGTAACAGGGAAAACAAACATCCACAGAATGTTTTAGGAATAAGGTTAGCAGGACTTCATTAGTACGTCTGATGTGGGCATTTCCTTTTCATGGGGAGAAATCGCTGCTTCAAAACAGGGTCTGAAAAATCAGTTTACCTCTGCCTGGCTGCCCAAGCGTCCCGGCTGAGCAGAGCGAGGGTGTGCAATCGTACAGTATTTCTTGGGCTTGCAGAGAGTGGGGCTGCAGAGCCACTGCAAAGGGAACGGCGAGTATTCATGGTGTGACAGTCTAGCTTGGAAAGATCCCAGTCTCTTTAGTCTCATTATCTGACAGCAGATGGCTGGAGACCAGCTCTTCTCTGCTTTGTGGGTCTGTGTTTGCTTATATACATGCCCAAAATGGAAGTATTCGAGAATGAAAAGTAATTTAACGGGGATGAAGTTCATCCCACACTGGATGTTTTGGGGAGGCAGCTTCAGGTAACTCTGCTGTTTCTCCTCATTCTTGTTCATAGATATGCGCTATTGCTTTTACTTTTTTTTTCAATTTTAAAAAAATATTTGCCCCCTATGAAAAATAGGTACTTGGAAGGCAACGTCAGGGTTGCAAGGTGAAGCTCTCAGAGGGTCGGAAATGCCAGAATTCAAGTCACCTTAGTCTAGTTTCCTGTACCACACGGGATGCTTGTTTCACTTGGCAGAGATGGTGGATTATGTTGACTTAATGAGCAGCTATTCATGTTTTTCTACAGAAAAATTTAATAATTTATTAGTTATTTCTTATGCTAGCCCTGTTATACCAGATGCAAACCAAGGAGAAAGTGTTAGCTTTATTTTGGGAATGCCATTCTGGAACATTTAGAACTTGTTCTTTCAAAACACTTAGCATTACTCAGCGCTGGTGAGGCCCCACCTCGAATACTGTGTTCAGTTTTGAGCCCCTCACTCCAAGACAGACATTGGGGTGCTGGAGCGTGTCCAGAGAAGGGCAATGAAGCTGGTGAGGGGTCTGGAGCACAAGTCTTGTGAGGAGCGGCTGAGGGAACTGGGGTTGTTCAGCCTGGAGAAGAGGAGGCTGAGGGGAGACCTTCTCGCTCTCTACAACTGCCTGAGAGGAGGGTGTAGCCAGGTGGGTGTTGGTCTTTTCTCCCAAGTAACAAGCGACAGGACAAGAGGAAATGGCCTCAAGTTGCACCAGGGGAGGTTTAGATTGGATATTAGGAAGAATTTCTTCACCAAAAGGGTTATCAAACATTGGAATGGGCTTGCCCAGGGAAGTGGTGGAGTCGCCATCCCTGGAGGTATTTAAAAGCTGGGTAGATGTGGTGCTGAGGGACATGGGTTAGTGGTGGACATGGCAGTGTTGGGTTGACAGTTGGACTCGATGATCTTAAAGATCTCTTCCAACCAAAATGGTTCCATGAGTCTATGTTATGAGTAGCTGCTGTTGATTTCAGCAGTAGTGTCAGTGCCCAGCACTTGAGCTCAGCGTGAGGGACTGCCTAATGACTAAGCACCAAGGGACAACCTTTGAAAAGTTCATGGCATCGGCTAGGAGCTCTGGCATAGGCAACAATTGGAACCAGGTGTTTTGGGATGCTTTCAGTTGCCTTAATGTGCGACCATTCTCTTTAAGCAATTTCTTTGCTTCGTTAATACTCCAAGTTCTGCAGCAAATGAAGCAGAGAACTTGCAGAAAACAGATGCAGTGAGCAGCAAATCCTGATTTATTATTAGAGCATGGTAGAAAAGATCATACAGTACCATATCACATTGTTTATGGCCAAAGACACGGTGGCACTTGACAAATCCATGGTTACAGGTCAGGTTATTTGGTCATGGAATTTATAAGACCTTTGCAGTCTTAATATGCTTCCGTATTTTGGATTTAACGGTTAGCAGGTCTGTTACAATGCTGTGCTTAATATGGCTTGGATCATGATAGACTACTTTGACGTAAGTTGAGTTGAAGCAGGTGGGAGGCGGATATGAGATGAAGTTAAATTGGTGCTTGTGAGAAAGAAAAGCCAAGAACAGGAGTCTGTCGGAGCGCTTGTCATGGATAGCTCAGGGACTTCCCGGCCATTCCTTTCCTTTTATCTGTGCCAGTGTCCCATGGGTAGGTGCTAGGAGGTAGTACTTAATTGTTTGGGTTTAGTTGTTGTCAACAAGTATCTGTTATGAATTCTCTTCTGAGTCTTCAGTGAAAGCCTAGGCAGGTTTTTATCACATAACCTGGGGGGGGTTTCACTGACAAAAGCCTGATGCTGGAATGATGAATTTTAGTGAGAATTACGGTGGGGGTCCATCACGGAATTGTTCTGCAAGAAATATTTTAGACAATTGTGTTTGTGTAAATTCATTCAGGTAGTCTCAGATTCAGATATTAAAAAAAGGAAAGTGACTGAACAGTAATACTCATTTCAATACTCATTTTGCTGTGGAGTACAGTAATGCACGCTGGAAATGAGGTCTCATTGGAAAAGGTCATTTGAAACAGATCCGCAGAACCTTCACGAAGCTGTAATGAGTCACGAGTCTGCGAGGGCTCACTTGTTATATTGCAATGGAGGGTTTAATGTTTTGTTTTTCTCATCTAAACACTTTGATCCTCTTTATTTTATTAAGAAAAGCTATTATCTAACTGTCAAGAGCCTAGAATTTCAGCAGATTTGTTTGCTGACAAGTTGGTTCAGCACAACCATTCTCCCACTCACTTCTTCCCCTACTTCAAGCAAATTTTCCTTGTTTCACTCCTCTTTCAGTCCTTTATCCTTTACAGCTCCTCAGCTCTCATGCTGCCTATTCCCAGATGACTTTTCCGCTCTCATGACAACTGTTGGACTGAATGTGTAACAGAAATTGGAAGTATTCTGAGGCACTCGTGATGTTCACGTCACCAGGTGTCTGCTGTGTTGCTGCGCATCGCACCAGTGCTGGAGAGTTTGACCGGTGACTTGACAGCTTGCTGGGAGGGGGAATACTTACTGAATTTAGAGCATTTACAGGAGATTTTTTACAATGCCCGTAACACTGAATTGGGCTGAGAAAACAATGCAATGCCTCCATCTCACTTCCCACTTTTGACCATGCAACAAATTGAAACCCTTCAGGCACGTGTATTTGGGGGCAAGTGGGGCTGGTGGGGAAGGATGGAGGTAGAGGCTTAAACTCTATAGTGAGGGAGACGCAGAAAAAGACTAGTACAAAAGGAATGAGAAGTTTTAACTTTCTTCATCGTATTTAGGCATGGCCGTGAGTTCATCCAGCCCACAAGTGTGATTATAGATTGGTAACTGATGGGGCCAACTGCATTATTCATTATGGTTCAGATTGAAATGAAATCATGGAGGGCAATTTTCTGTCTCACACTTCAAGGTCAGATGAGAGTATTTATTATTCCCTCTCTGTTTATCTGTGAATGCAAATTGAATTTAGTGATTCAAATTGATGAAATGTTAGAAATATAAAACTCATCAGAGCTGACACGAAGAGAAATTACTGGTTAGAGCTGGCCAGTGACTTCACCATCCCATGTACAGGCCTCTGCTTTGATTAGTAATTATTTCAATCTTTGCGTTTTCTCATTCCCAGTTTTGTTTCAGTTGTTGTCATTTTTGTTTTCAAAGAAAAAAGTGTAATAACACTTTGAAGCATTTAGAATTTGAATTAGATGATGTAAATAAAGCCAGCTGCAGAGACGATGCTTCGATCCTGGCTGGAGAAAAGGTTTTCTTTCAAAATTCTTCCTTGGGGTTGTTTTTTTGGGGCTTGTTTGTTTGTTTTCCTCCCCTCCTATGACAGTTCCCTTTCCTCCCGTATTTTGCACTGAATGTTCAAAGCTGGCGTGGGGTGTGATGGGGAAGGGAGCAGCCCTTCGCCATCTTCTGGTGCTGAAGCTCCATGCGTTTCCTTGCTGACGTATCGCCCACGGGCTGACCTTCTTCACCAGCCAGGGCTGTCAGGAGAGCCAAAACTGGGACCTGCAAAGGGGACCAAATGAGCGGCACTCCAACTGAAAGAATGAGAAGGGAGCTGTTCTCTTCCCAGCTGTTGTGGTTTGGGCTGGATCGGCCCAATCAGGCAGAAAGATGGATGCTCTGTCTCCTACCCCGCTTTGAAGGGAGGCAGGAGAGAAAGAGACTTATGAGTTTAGAAGGAACTAAACTACTCTAATGAAATATTAATAATAAAATAAAAAGAAAATAATGAAATACATAGAATATGTACAAAACTGTATCGAGCTCCCAGGATGACGATCATGTCACTGTCAGGCACTGGGAAAGTCCCAGACTGGACTCAGTAACGTATGGGAACTGGATTCTGGATCTGGATTCAGGAATGCACGAATCGGGATCAAAGGCAGACGAACAGACAGAGTCCTTCTCGGACGCCAGCCATTGAAGAAAGAGGCCAACTCTTTGATCCCTTGGCTTTTATACCGAGCACGGTGCAGATGGGATGGAATACCCTGTGGGTGAGTTTTGGGTCACCTGCCCTGTCCCCTCCTCCCCGCAGGTGTAACCCCTCTGCGCTTTTCCGCTTCCGACTCTCCAGCGGGTTAACTGACCTTATAGAATCGTAGAATCACCGAGGTTGGAAGAGACCTTTAAGATCATCGAGTTTTGTGACAGCACTAAGTCTAAGCAAAAGCCTCTCTGCACACCATTCCTTGGCATAAATTAGAAACAATCAGGTCTTTCCTCTCTGGAAGCAACCAGTTTCTGCACAACATTCTGCCAATTTCAGCAGTTAGAAGAGGCCTAGCTAAAAAGCAAAGTTACTGAAAAAAATTGGTCCTGTTTTACCTCGAACCAGAACGCCAACTCCCAGTAATGCATTTTGAACAATTTAGTGAACATCTTTGCTCGGCTTGGTGTACCAGGCTGTGGTCAGAAGGCATTGCCGTGCTGCGCGTCCTGTTCTCTGCAGGGCTGGAAAGACACTTGTAACGTGTACGGTGGGGATTATTCTTATCTCGGAGTGGGAGTGGAAAATCCTTATCAGTGAACGCTCTTTAAAAACAGGCTGTCCTCCATAATTGCCAAATGCCACACACAAAATTATGATACAAAGATAGATGGTACATGCTGTACAGGCTATATGCTGTGTTAGTAATCGTACAGGACTGCTGGTTTTAACTCCTTCTTAATTACTTGCATTTAATTAAGAACGTTTAGTATTTGCTTCTCTCCTAAGCGCTGCAAAGGGAATCGGTTGGCTCAGGGTGCAAGTGTTTCTGACTTACTGTTGATTCAGAACAAGAGCCATGAGCATTTGGACACACCGAAAGCCCTTAATAGATTTGTCTACATAAGGTGTTATAAATCACTTTGTGTATTCAACTATCAGCTTGATTTCTCCTGGAGCCAGTGTTACTGAAGACGGCAGCATTTTCAAGTTAGTAAGCGTACAATAAACAGTGTGGGTTTGGTGGTTTTTAAATACCAGTAAAAGTTTTATTCATCAAATAAATGCCTTTGATAGAAGCTTTGGCCTTATGAACGCTCCAGGTTTGGTGGCTTAGAAAAAGAGCCCTTAACGCCTGTCGTTATCTCACGCTTGAAATATTCTACATTCCAGAAGTCAGCGGTGGATGCATTTGACGAACTATTCATGTTTCAACTTAAAACCAAAACAAACCACAGAAGTCTCTCATTTATTCATTAAGACATTGCTTTCATTCTCATCTTGATGGTGGATGTGGAAAGCATGTTTATGAGCGTGACAGTACGTCTGGCATCGAGTGGTGGGTTAAATACCGGTTGAGATGGAGCCCCACTGGCCTTTGCATTCTGGCATCGTTGCCGTCGTTGCTCCCTTTGGGTTGCTGCGGTCAGCAAAGCCGGGCGCGTGGCAGCGAGCGCGTCGGCCCCGTAATGAAGGGAAGCAGGGAGTGCCTGATGTGAATTTCTTTGAGTAAATTCAAACTCCTGCCAGTCAATTATGGCTATTGTAGCAGGGCCGGGACAGAAAATTGGTGTGATTGTTGTTCTGTAACCGTTCACTTTGAAGGAACTGCATTTCTGAGCCTGATATTTATGCTGCTGGTTAGGGAGTAAAATTAAATACTGTCTCAATGATAAAACATATTGTCAGTGTACCAATAAAGCTCCAAACGTCTGTCTGCTTTGTACCCATTTTGACTGTCCACGCTAGCAAAAGAATTCTCTTTACGTTGTTCCCTCAGTATAAATTCAGTATAATTCAAGTCTTCTGTGTATGGAGAGCAGCAACGTGACGTGTGAACTGCTTATTTTTGAATGATTTGTGGAAGCCTGGTGATGGTGAATTATGTAAAAGGTCTTTGAGAAAGTAGAAAGTGTGAACCAAGAGAAAGCTTGCAGGTGTTTGCTGAAGACTTGGGAGAAATAAACGGCAAGAAAGCTTGTTTTCCTGCCGACTCTCTGTAGACTGTTTCCTGTAGTCTTTCTGCAGCAGTACTTCGTGTGGCTCTATAAGGCACAGTGAAAGCTTTACATAAAATAAGGTCTGTGTGATAACTTTCACTAAAGACGTTAATATTTGTTATCCTTGCTCCTTCTGAACATAGTAACCCAAGAAGAGCTGACGTGGAAGTGCTGGCCTCCACCGTTCCCGCCTGCGCGTCGCAGGGACGGATGCTGCCGCTTCTGTGCCTTCGCAGTTCCGTATACGGAGAAGAAAGGAAGCAGAATAAGATGCCAAACAACCTTATTTTAGTAAAACTTAGCACCCAAACCTTTGACTTCTGAGCTGAAATACTTGTAGCACTAAAATAATCTCCTCCTTCCCGATGGTTGTTTTCCTAGTTTACCTGCCTTAAATCTATCAGCATAGGCAGCTCCGTTCTGTAGCAGTGTTCTCAGAGCTCCCATCCCGCTTTTCAGCAGCATTGTTGAATGGATCCATTTTTTTCCTTTTTAACGAAAGGTGGCAGTTTTTCTGTTTCGCCAAGCTCCACCTTTTCTTTCGTGTGTCCTGTCGCTTTTTAAGTCAGACTGGTTTTGTCATCCTCTTCTCCCTTCTGTTTTTCCATTTTAATTCCTGTCCCAGACGTGGTGGTTCCTGTCGAGGCAGGTTAGGCAGAGGCTGAGGGGGGCAGAAATCCGTGCCAGAAACCGGAGGTTGGAAAGAACCTTGAGGGCACAGACAGGGATCTTCTGCCGCAATCCACTGGACAATATGAAGACATGCTGGAGTTACCCTGTTGCTGCTTATGCCTTCACGTTGGCTTATGAAACCTGGGGGAGAAGAACTGGAATGAAAAATGACATTTTTGTTCCGGCTCTCTGTTTATCAGTTTCCAGTGTGGTTTATGTCTTTGTGTGTACTGTCTATAAATGTGAAGCTACGTTGAAAAGGCGGTGGGTTGTCAAGCCTCAGGAACGGGTGTGCTTTTCTTCATCCAAATGTCTACAAAACAATTTCCCTCGCTCCTTTTTGCCTCATTAGCTTGTGTGCTAACCTTTTTATTTTGGACTCTGGCATGAGGATGTTGATAGCTGCAGTGGGTTTCTTTTTTCTGTTATACATGTGCAATAGCACTGTCATTGTGTCTTCCCTCTGCGCATCTTCAGTGTTCTTCCCATCCACGCTCCCTGGGTTTCGGTGCTTTCTCTTGGATGTGATCCTCGTTTCTGACAGTTGGCCCTGGAACGTGCAGGTGTCTCGTCTTCTCCTGAGTTGCAACATGACCCAGACAGCGTTGCTCTTCTAATTGTCTCTGTGCCGCCGCGGACCTCTTGTTTTCCTCTCAGGCTGATACACAGACTGGTTCTGGCATCCTCTTTGCTTTCCCTGTTATTTTATTAGTACCTCTGAGGTGGTAACTTGGCTACTGAAAGGATGGAATGATTAAAATAATGTTTTATGGATCATTGGGGCTGGGGGGAAGCTGTCAGCTGCTTTTGTAATTTTTGGAAGGAGATTATTAAAATGTATCTTACAGCTTCAGCATTCACTCTCAGCCGTCATTGTTCTCAGTGTTTCAAAGAACATTCTGGAAAATGAAGTTTTATCATTAAGATTACATTAAAGTGGATTACAGAAGGGAAGAGCAAAATATGAAGAGTCTCAGCAGCTCAGAACAGAAAGATGTTGGCATCTCATTCACTGGGATGTGGACCAAGGAACATTAATAGGCTGATAAACAGAAATGACTTTTTCTCTTTAAGGCTTAAAAGGTTTACTTTGAACTTGCAAAGATTTAAAAAAATGCCAGTTCTCCAAGCTTATGTTGAATGGAGAACTTTGGGTCTATTTTATTTTTTTTTTTTTTTAATGCTCATTTTGAGTGAGCGATTACTTTTGAAAAGCCATAGGTGTCATCAGTGTGGAAGAAGAGTGCCCACATCTAATTTTCCAATCCTGTTTTGTGTCAATAGGGAATATAACTTTCTTTTTGGATTTTTTTTCTTATAGAGATGGTTTATGTTGTATTTGGTGCAGTTTCTGGAAGAATTATCAATCTGTCATAAGAGGAAGAAACGATCTCAATAATTTGCTTTGGCGTGGTGTGGAGAGTTGTAAGAAAGTTGAATTTCACACTTCTTATAGCAAGGAAACTTATGGTAACAGCATCAGTTCAGAGAGTTCAACTATTGTCTCTGCTTTCATAGGCATCTCTGGCATTTAAATTTTATCTACATTAATATCCCACTTGATCTGAGGCTGAAATATAAGCAGATGATGGTGTTCTTTCCAAACACCATGCAATGGCTGAGGAAATTGTCCATTTGTCTCCCTTGGCTTAATCCTTCTCATGTTTTAAAATGCTAATTTTCCAACCTAGCTTGAGGTATGTGTGTGTCTGAATGTCTGGGTTGTCCATGAGATGTGAATTTCAAATATTTTTCATTATTTCAAGAAGGAAACCTAGCACATAGCTCATTTTTCTTTGTGAATGTTAACTCAATCCTAATCTATCAGTCCACTCAGAATTTATAGAAATAGGTCACAATATTGGAAGATTAAGAAAAAAAGATTTCTCTATTGTCCTATCAAAATGTTTTGCAATAATCAAATGCGAGTTTCTGGCTACTTTGTAGTATTTAATCTTATGTTTGCATTTTTTCTTCAGTTCTGACTCTAATCAGGACTATGTTTCTCTGATAGAGCAAATAATATCTGCAGTAAGGTTTCTGTAGTGCCATTTGATTTGCTGTAACACAGTTGATGAGGTTTTTGTACTTATATTTACCCTATACCTAAAAAAAGAATATTGTTGAGTATTTTTGAACTCTAATGAATCTTAAGGCAGTGGCTGAGGTTACCCGGTCTCACCCGTCCGTGCTGCCCTGGACTGGAGGCTGCCCTGTTGCAAACCTGGCAGGCTGGCACGTATGCATGGCCGTAACGTCTGTCTTGGCACAAGCTTAGCCAAGTCTCCCAACATAAAGGGGGAGAAGTGTTGGAAGCCGAGGATTTGGAGAGGCACGGTGTGATGGATCTTCCTGTTACATCTTAAGATGTCGCCCAAGTTGTGTCCATCTACTGGAAATTACGGTCAGCCTGACCTGCCCCTGAAGGGGTGTTGAAGGGGTGGGATGTTGTATCGGGAACCGAGCAGCCGAGGGGTGAGCACACGCGTGAGGTTGGTAGCTACGCTGCAAAGCGGTAACCTCCAACGAAATGATGGGCTGGAGAGCCGTGGTGGGGAGCTTTACAATTTGACAGCTGTAACTTTCTGAATGATGTGGGGTTTGTACACTGCAAGTGATCACTTCTTGAGTGACATATACGTGCTTGTGACATTTGACGTCTCGGCTATACTGCTTCATTTTGTCCCATATTCCACAATATGCCAGGACTCAACCTATTTGTCATCTTTGGATGTTGGCTTCCAGGAAATTTTTTAATATAGATTTATTTTGTAGAATCCGACGAAAGTTGGTTCTCTACTTTATCCTCTGGATATTCTTGCATTGTTCAATAAGGAAGAGGCTAGTGTTTCTGTTAAGTAGCCACGAGACTGAATTTGAGATGTTTGCTGAGGTTGGGATGGGGAAGGGAGCATCTGGTGCAAGGCTGGCGCCGCTTCATGTTCCGTCACTGTAGATACTGCTCTTGGGCATAGGTTCCCTTTTTAACTGATTAAAACAGAACCAAGGAAGTAGTGGTGCCCTGGGAATGAAATTATCCATTCTCAAATGCAGATTGGAAGCCCTCTTGATGAACTTTCCCACCTGAATACAACAATGAAGAGCCTGTTTCACAGTCCCTGATTATTAAATTGGTCTGTGAACGGTTCAGAAGTGACCTGGAGCTTTCAACAGGCTTCTAATTCATCCAGTGTTTTAAAATGTGTATTTTTGTTCAAGGAGGAGGATTTTGAGGTAGGGAGCCAGCTGCTTGGGGATTTTGGTGAATTCCTACCTAAATTTCCCAAGAAGTACAATTTGGTGACCTGGCAGTGCAGGATATATTTGATTTATGCCGAGTGTCTTTTAAAGCAGTGTTCCCTTTCAGATCTATCTGAACAGTACCTTAACAGTAGTGCTATTTTATTTGAAAGCATTTTTATTTATTTTCTTTTAATTATAATGATAAAGAATACCCCTCTGAAGCATTCATAAATTTTCCAGTGTTGTTTTTAGCATCAGAGAAACAAAGATCTTCTGTTCCTGAGTAAGGTAGAGATGTTGGTTTTGATCTTTCTAGCTTGCTTGGGGGTTTTTGACTTGTGTGCAGTACTTTTCTTCATGTCCTGCTCATTCTTTAAATACTTAAAGTTAGTGCAGTCTCAGATAAACTTGTTGTACTTAAATTACGAACCGACTCTTAACAATCAGAAGAATTATTTCACTCTTATGTTGTTATTGATCAAGTACTTTGCCACCATACTTGATCTGTGATGAGCTGCTTGATGAGTGCGTTGGAACAGCTGTCCATTAGTGTCCCAGCAGCAGACCGCGTGCCTGAAGGGCATGATGAAGAACATCTCCAGGAATACACGGATAATTGTGCATCACCGTGTCATGCTGCACAGAGAGCTGAGAAGAGGGACGAAGCTATTCTGGCTTAATGGAGAATCGTGTCCACATTGCAAAAGAAGTGCTAATCACCTGGCCTCAGATGACATTTCTCTTCCAATATAGGTTGCTGGCAAGAACATTGTGCAGGTGGTGGCTATAATTACTTTCTAAGTATTATCTGTCTGTCAAAGCAGATCATATTAAACCTCAGTTTTACTTCTACTTTGTTAGAAAAAGATTAAAAGATACAGTAGAACCCGAGATCGTGTGTCGTTTGTTGAAAACAAGCCATCTTCTCAAAGGCAAACCGCTTGATTTTGAAATAGATATGCAATTATTTAAATGCTTCGTATATGTGAGGTTCCAGTAATTTTCTCATGCTGAAGAAGGCGGCTGTCACCAGAATGGTTCTACTCTCATCTCTTTTTCTGAGAACAGCTGATAACGAGACTGCAGCTACTTGGTTTCCAGTGGTGCAGCCGTAAGATGAAATGGCACCAGCCCCAGTGTCCTGATATCATGGTGATGCTTCTCTCAGGTTTTTCTGATCTGACTAAGAGGCAGTGGTCAGGATTTCACAGGTCTGTATTATCTTTTTTTAGTGCCCGAATACTGGAGAAGGCCCGGCAGCAGCTACAGGAAGAAATACTACGGATTCAGAGCCAGCTCTTGGATGAGAAGAAGAAGCGTGAGCAGCACGAAGCACTGGTCAGACGGCTGCAGAAACGTGTACTGCTGCTCACCAAGGTGAGTTCCTAGAGAATATTTGGAAAAGCCCATGTCCTTATTTCTTTCCTCCAGGTATAGTCGTTGCTATTTCTTCTTTGTTCACCCTTGTAACTGGTACTACAAAGTTGCTATGGGGTCTTTGCATAGCAGGTGCTCTAAGAGACATGAAACTTGTCTTTAGGGCTGCGTTAGAATAAAAGTACTAGTGCGTCCTAAGGCTTTGCTAGTGTTCCCCCCACCTGGGCTCACACTGTGTTGGCAATATGTAGCTTCGTCTCAGGCTTGGCATTTGTGCGAGGGCAGAGAATTGAATCATGTTGTCGCTAGAGTGTTTTGAGCCACTGAAGGGAATTTATAATGGCTTTGGCTGCATCGCCTCCTTTCCTAAAGAGAATGAAACGACAGCACCTTGTCAACTGTTCCTGTGGAAAAACAATTTACAGAGAGTAAGAGATTCGCCTTCCTCTTACGCTGGAAGTCTGTTCGAATGTAATGGTAGGCACTAGACCAGTAAATTGAAAATACGTTTTAAGATTCTTTCTATAGGATATATCAAAGAAGTCTGCATTATCCTATATCAGGTGTGCTCTCGTGATGAAATTCTATACAATAATTTTGAAGTCTGTAGAGCATTGAAAACTTTATATTAAATTCTGAGAGCGCTCTTTACCCAAAGGGAATAATAATTCTCTGTAGTCAGAATGATAGGTACTTCACTTTCCAAGAATACTCCTCACAGCACTTCCCTCATCTGAGCAATCTCCCTGACATTACAAAGCTGCTCACGTAAGTAAGCTTATGGGTGTGCACAAGGTCAGACTCGAGTAGTTCGAGCGAGCGAGAGGGAGCCAGGCACACCACTGCGTACGGGGAGGAAAGATGCTGGTATGGGAGTGTCTGAGCAAGAGGGAAAGGGGCTGTTCTCTTGCTTGCGCTTTAGCCTTTAATTTTCAGTATCAGCCAGAGCATTTTCATCGGTTTTAATTGTGCTGCACCGAGTTCTTTGTACTTCTGTGTCATTGTTAAGCCAAAGAGTCTGAGACGTGTGGTGCGGTAAGCAGGGCTTCTTGAAGCCTGAAGCAACTGCTTTACAGGAGGGTATTCTGTCAGATCTTCTGGCTGGAGAATTTGATGCCATGGAGAGTCACGTAAGCGAGAAGAGAAAAATGACATCAGTACTTTCTGCTTTGCGCTGAGGCAGGTGCTACAGTCAGGGTGGATGGACCAAACTCTCTCCATGGAAGCAGAAAAGGCATCTCTTCCCGGTCTTCCTACTACCCCTAGCAGCAGCCAGCCCTGCATACTGTTCTAGTTTGGTACTGGCATGGCTGAACAGGACACAGGTGGATACTGAACCCGATAAAAATCCTTCCTTTCCAACCTTCTCAGCTGTCTAGCATTGTGTTGGGCTGCTCAGCCCTGAAGGGAGTTTCTCAGATAATTCCTAAAATATTCCCTTTGTTAACTTATTTACAGTCCTCAGCAGAAACACATTCTGCCATAGAACACAAAATATCATTACTTTTCTTTAGGTAGTGGACCAAAAGACAACAGTGCTTTGTCATGTAATGGATTGTCCCCTAATTTATAGAGACAGACAGAGCCTTTGCTTCGTTTGCTGTCCTCCCCCTGAAGAGGAGTAGAGGAAAAGCTGGAAATCTCTTTCATCAGACCAGAGCAAATAAACTTGTGTTTTGACAGTGGAAGTTTTCAGTGTGCTCAATGATTCCTCAAATGACCTGTTTTAAAGGAATAAAGACTTTGCTGTTGTCTGAAAATTTATATTCCATCCAGGGAATGCGAGGGGTCCTTTGGGAAAAGTACATGCATTATGGTACTTGGGCAATCTGTCCTTGGCACTGTTTCTCCTACTGGTTGCTCTTCTCTTGCAAAATCAGAAGAAGGAATTTCATTTAATTAAAAAAGTATGATATTGTGATTTAAAAAGAGATTGAGCAAATATACTGCCTGTTAAAAATAATTATTTTACATTGAAAGCGTATCTCCTAGAATGGTATTTAATCATCTAATTAGTGGCATCAGTAGTACAGTGTGCTTCTATGTAATTTGAGAATGGAAAAGATGAGGTCTCTCTGTTGAATCTTTGTCTTGTTAAACAGGACTGTGAAAATCTAATTTGGGGGAGACAATTATATATATATGATTGAATTGCTATTGCTTTTGATAGTGTGATTTTTGCATTTGTGTATATTTGACCCTGTGGTAGGGCAGGGAATCTGTTCCTGTATGCTGAGCGAATACGGACTGAAAGGCATCAGGCATGTTTAACAGTGCAAGTGTAATGCAGTAACAGCTACCCTTTCTTTGGGCTCAAATGGTAACCTGGGAATCTCAGGCCTTGAATATGTTTTAAAAGATCAGTAGAAAGCGATAAGCTGTTCTTAGTTTGATAACGGTAGTACCTAATATTTCGGTAGTAAACATACTCTCTTCAGGAGGTACTTGCTTTGCTGATCTGCTTCCTTCTCAGCTTACTTTTATGGCTATTGAATTTTTTTCCTCAAGATTCAAACTGTATTTTTTGGCTTTCACAGATTGCCTGTCTCACTTGTTCAGTCTTGTTCATTTTCTACTTGCCACAGTCTCTGTCTTTCTTGGTTGCTCTCATATTTCCATTTCAGTGCATTTAACTTCTCCCTCCATTGCTTGCTTCCTCGCCTCATTTACTTCTTTTGGGCTTTCTTGACCTTACTTTGGCCTTTCCAGTTGGTTTACTGTTTGGAACAGGCACAATTGTCAGCCTAGGATAGTTTGGTGAGTCACTACAAACCTCCCTTCCCTGGCAGACTTGAAGAACAGTGGTCTCCGGTCTTTGACGTACTAGTGCAGTGGTCCAGCCCAACCGATTCCACCCCTGACAGCGGGCTGGCGCAGGAGCTGCGACCCGGTTATTCCTGTTGACAAACTTCTGTTTGGAACACGTTAGTTGATTACTTTCTCCCATATGTCCTTGTCAATCAAGGCAGTACTTAAGTTTTCTGATCTACATGTTTTCAGTGAAACAGAAGACTAGATTTGGATGCCCTGGAGGTTTTCAGACATTGATGGCTTGAAGGTATCTCCTGGAGTGTCACTTTAGTCATTTAAGGTGATGAAAAAGAAATTGATGTTTGAAGGGATGTATTCACTTGCTCTTTTAGAAATCCACTTGGCTGAGTTCGCGGACTGTTGTGCTGTCTTTTTGCTTTGGCTTTGCTCAGAGTTTAGGGAAAACTTTAATCTCTGCTTTGTTATCTGAGGTAGTTCTGATACAGCAGTAGTGGGAGATAGCCGAAATGCTGGGGGAAGACCTAGCCCACCTCTGCCATTTTTCCTGTTTGATTTACTGTTGTATTGGCTTTGAATGCCATGTTTACCTACACAGTTTTGTACTTGACTTTTGTGTTGTTCTTAAGCTTGGGAGTATTTTTCTGAGAGCTTTGCACACAACTCCTGGTCTTTATTTAGGGAGTAGGTTTGTTAAAAACAGTCCATTCTGCTACTAAATGGCTACAATTTGAATCTCTTAGGAAATTTGATATGACATGTAGGTCTCCCAAAATGAAAAACCCATTCTGAAATTCCTTATCGGAGTGCAAGCAGCTGATTGAATCAGTATTTAATGGAAAGAAAGCTCTGGTCTGTTTGTTTGCAGAGGGCAGCTTTCAGGAGGCACAAATGGACCTTGGGCAGGAGAAGTGAGGCTGGAGGAAAGCAAGGAAGGCACACTGAAGGGTTCCCAAAGCCTTCTGATGTGGAGGGACAGAAGTTGGCTTGCATGGGTCTTTTTAGGGTTGGAACCTCCTCCTCTCCTCGTGTGATTTTGCCTGGTGGCGCTCAGCCCTTGGCTATGTTCGTTATTTAGCTGCTGTTAGGGTTCAGACCTGCCAGCCTCCTCTCCTGCAGTTCAGTTACTCCTTAAAACAGTTATTTCTTCTGTGCACAGAGCTGGTGGACGTAACTGCCTATAGCAGGGGCGGTGGATTTGACCGGAGAGCAAACGCCCTGCTTGCTTGCAGCCGGTGCGTGGTCCTTCCCAGGAAGCTCTTGCCTATTTGCATACACAAGAACTCCAAATGGGAAGTACAATTTCGTTTACTTCTTGTAACTTAGCCCAAACGAGTCCAATTTGCTTCTCAAATTATAGGCTTTGTGGGTGTACGCTGTCCTAATTGCATCCCTTGCTCTCGTATAAGGCATAAGGCAGCAAATGAATTAATCTGATTGTACTGGATGTTGTGGTTTTGCTGTTTATTTCCCGTCTGTGCATTTGTCTGCCTTTGGGTGCTCCGCTGCCCGGAGAAGAGCCTGAAAATTTCCATTTTGTTTTCTGAGCGTTCGACCACATCATGTGATCTGATAGGAAATCTGTTTCTATTGAGACGTAATTTAGGCCATCACCATAAAAGCTGGTGATTAAACAAGTATTGATTAAGCAACTCCAGCTGACTGTTCACACCACGTGTTCCCTGCGATATCTTCGCAAGAGTCAGTGCGAAGTGTGTAAGTGACTCCCAGAGCCCAGAATGGCAGAGATGCATCAGAAATGGGACTAGGTAATTAAACTGTTCATTAAGCATGGCAGATGCAGAGTTCATGGCTTGATTTGCCATCTGCTTTGTTTTGTAATCAGTAAAGATTTAAAATAATGGTGAAGGTTTCTCTGTCGTATTGGGTCCTGCATTATGTTTTTTTCCTAGGAGGTAGACGATTTTCAAGTACAAGGAAGGATCTTAAAGTTCTGGGGGTTCAGCGAGGGAGGTGGATTAACCCTTTTTCTGGGATACATAAAAATTTTACTGTAAGTTTTGCACTTAATGTTGCTCTCGGTAGCAACGAAACCAGCCAGTCTGGCCAACAGATGCCTTGCATGGACCTTCTTTTGGGTCCTACACCCTGTGCTCTCCTCCAGGTAGCGTGGACAGATTCGGGGCAGCGCTGAGCTGCGTTACGGGCAGTAGCGAATGCTTTTCCCTGCCTGTTATTGTTGTCCCAAAACGGGGTCGTTTACCCGGTGTGCAAGATGCCAGTGTACACACAGAGGTATTTATTTAAAGCATTTCTGCGCAGAGGTGGGTGCTAGGTGGTAATCCACAAAGCCAGCACGCTGGCCTACAAACTCTTCGGAATATTTATATGGTTCAAACCACAGAAATACACACCCTTAATTATAATTATTGGTCAGTACCTTGTCTTAACAATTTCTGTTGGTTAGTACAGTCTCTCGCTTTCGTTTAAAGTTACAATGTCCTTTCATTGAAGAGCGCGTGCTCCAGTACAGTGGGGGGGGTGGTTCTGTTCAGTCTCTAATTGAGTTGGTGGTCGCCATCTCCCGCTGCCACCTTTAGCTTTCCCCCAGTTGCTGCAAATCTTTGTTGACTTTGGGCCTCTTCCAGCAGCTGTCTGGTTTTCAGCCGGTTTCGGCACCCTCCGTGCCGGGATGTTCCCTTGCTATCAGTCTTCTGTTCTTCTTCCAGAGCGCTTTCATTAGCAAGGCACGCATTGCTTATACAGTGTCCTGTTTCACAAGGCCTTGGCAACCTTTTTACGACTTTTTGCTTCTGCTTAGTGAGAATTTCTACCTTCTAACATATATTCTACCTTTTTAAAGTACATCGTTATGACATGATGCTTCTTCCTTCCTGCCATCCACTTCATGACTCCGTGTGTATCGTTTAAGCAGTGCCGTCGCTCCTGCATCACCAGCTGCGCTGCCGCCCTGCGCCCGGTTCTTAGCAGCTCTCAGCCTGACCCTTGCCGATCCTTTCCCTCTGCTCACCGCCTCTCCCCTTCATAGATTTTTATAAACCCAGGGAAGTTATTTTCCTCTTTGTGCCTGCAAATAAATGCATTTTAAAGCGATTCCGCTGCTCCCTCTCCCGTGGTTCGGCAAGGCAGGTGGGGTGGGGTGGGGTGAGGCTGTCCTTGCTGGATCAGCCTGCGGCATGCGAAGAGGGGAGACGAGGCACTCCGGGTTTGGAAGAGACTCAACAGCCTTTTAGATTGAGCACAGTTCCCTTTAATTTCAACTTGATTATATTAATCAGTTAAATAATATCAGAGAAAAGCTGATTGGTAGTTATGGGCGGAGGGGGATGATAGCAAGGGAAGAGAGAAGGTCATTAATCGCTATGGGACAGGGCAGAAGAGGTCACTGCTGCCTGTGGAGTACGGGGAGGTTGAGCTGGTCCGTGCTGAATTGTAATTTTTACTATCCAGTAGGGTCATGAATTTTAATTCCCAGGCTCCTCTTGTAGGGTGCATTTTTTAAAGGATGAGGACCAAGAGGTCTGGGTTACTGGATAAAGCGTGCTAAGTTTTGTGAGGAGAAAGTGGGATTTGGGGGGTTGATGACTGCTGCTGTAGACATTTTCTGTTGGGGTTGAGGAAATACCATGTTTTATGTTTGCTTCTGTTGGTCTCTGACAGCCGTGTGTCTTGCGAGGTGGAGGCACTTCAGGGAAAGAGAGTTCTGGGAGGATTTGTTTTAACACTAGTTGGTCCCGTTCCCCCCTCTCGCCCCCCACATAACCCAAATTTGTTGTGATTTTATTGAGTAACAACTTCTAGTTCCTTACTGTGTCATGTTTTAGTCCTGATCCAGCTCACCACCTTCTGGAGCTCAGGCAGCTGCCTCCCAAACGTAGCAGCGATGGAGGTGATTTGCTGTACCCCTCTTCGCCTGCAATGGATGCTCTACAAGGAGATTCTGCAAATATTTATTCTGACAACACTTTTCCCGTCTGTTGGGTTTTTTAAATGGCTGTCACCGGTCTACTTCACCTTTCTTAATCACCTTGCTGTCTGCATTATAAGGACCTTTAAGCCCTGCTCTTGCCTTCCATATGTCCCAGCTTTCTGGGATCTATCGGCCTCATTTCAAATATCTCTAGATCTCAGAGTTTGAGTGTGATTTTCCTCCTTTGTCTGTACCCCCTAATTTGTCTGCTGCTGGGTTTTGTTTAACTTGTAGTGGAATGGTCTGACTCTAGTTTTCATGGAAGTTGCTACAGAAAATACAGAAGAATAAATGTAGTTTCTTATCAGCCTCACCATAGTCTCCACTGCCTTACACGAGCCACTGGGCTCTGCAGCCACAGAACCATGGCAGGGTTGGTGGCTCCCCTGCCTTTCCCATGAACCAGTCGTAACGGTTAATGAAATGGTTTCGTGGGTGGTGCCGGTGCTGCCATTCTGTAGCGTGCTGATCAGAGCCCCGCAATACTCTAACGGCAGGTTTTGCCGAGATTTGTACAATGACAGACTAACTTTGTGCCGACTTGATGCTTCGTTATATTCATTACGAGATCTTATTTGCCTGCTTGACATTTAAAAATATTGTGTTTGGAATGTGTTATTTATTTTGAGACCTTTATTAAGCAACCTCAGTCTAAGGGTTTAATTGTTACTGATAGCTAAGAGTATAATTACCTCAGTAAAATATCATGACTATATTAAGCAAATGGAAATTGTCTTCCAGAATAAAGTGAGTACAAGCCATTTTCCTTTGAAACAGGCTGTTCCGTGAGGCCTGCTAATATCATTTGCTAATGCAATTGCAGGATCTCTCTATAAAGAATGAATAAGGAGAGCTGAAATGGATGTGTTTGGAGAAGAGGCCATCCGTGGTGGTTTCGAAGCAGTGCACAAAGACCATTTGGAAGGAGGAAGTTTCTTTAAACCAGAAAATATTACTGTTTCTCAAGTGAGATTTGCAGATTTCTAAATGACAGGAGAAATGGGTGTTTTCTGGCATGGGCTCCCAGACACATGCTTGGTGTTCTGTTTCACATGGGCTTCCTTACTTTGCCTGATTTGGTCTGCGTACTTTTTTTACTCAATGAAGACAGTAGCAGAGTTGTTGAGTTCTCATTTCCTTATCCTGCTCCAAAATGGCTTCTCAAAGCCTAAGAGTTCCCCCCTTAGTTCCTGACTTGTCAGTCCACACGTGTGGAAGGGCTCTCTGGATCTGAGATGACCAAGTTGTTCCCCGGCTTTGGGCACTGCAGATGGCTGGGAGCGCGCTCTGCCCGGACCATCTTGCTTTCCGTTGCATCCTCTCCAGTGAGATCTTTTGCTTTGGATCTGGTGTTGCCCTAATTCTTCATAGCTAGTGGATAAATTTGCCTTTTCACTGACTTTGGATATTTTACCACTTTTGTACCTGTATGGGTACCTATAGGAATTTGTCCCGCAGAGGCATGAAGGTGATGCTCTTCCTTAGAGTAGAGCTTTGTCACTGGAGAGCTTTTGACATGGCAGTCGTGAACGTGGGCTTCAAATGACCAGCCTGGAGGCAGAAGATGAATTGACTCGTGGGCCTTGCTTCCCTTTCCCTTTTAGAAGCATGAAAGAGCTCATAAAAACGATCTTAGCAATTTTGGGGGAATCAGTTCTGTGTAATTGTTTCTCTTGCCTTTTTATGTATCTGGTAAGCCTTGTAATGATAAAAATGCAACGTTTATTACTATCTTTGTATCTGGTGCTTTTGAGGTGGAGGCACAAGGACAGCCTGCGTGTTCTTATTGATGTTATGTCTGACAATTTCTATTTAAGCAAGGTGTTTAGAGAGTTTTTCAAAATTTTATAACAATTCAGAATATGCAGCAAAGTTAAAAGTTAGGAGTTATTTTATGGGCTATTTTTGAAGTGATACAGAAATGTGATCTTTTTTCCCCAGAATACTGACTGGATTCTGCTTTGTCCTACCACCACTAGATATTAATGCTCAATGCTAAGAGGTTAGATTATGAAAATTAGAAATGTACCCATAAAAGAATTTATTTGACCTTCAATTCTCATATTTCTCTGAGAGAAAGGGCTGTAGGACTTGTAAAGGTAAAATATTCAATAAAAAGAAATTAGGTTAATCCAATGTTATGGCTGAGAATTTAAACTCGCCCAGGTCAGGTAATTCAAAGTTACAGTTCCCTTGATGTGTGTGCTGTAACATTTATTCCTTAGCTCCTCAGCCCTGAATTATGAAGGATGGTCGAGCGGATGTGGCAGAGAAGGAAGCGGGAAGATGGATGGGTGGAACAAGGGAGTTCTTGTTAGGGGAAGTCGGGCAGAACAAACCTCCCTGCCGCGTCTCGCGAGCAAGGGAAGGGCGGACAGCAGGAGGGAGGGAGCCAGGCACGGGCTCGGGCGGCACCCAAGGACAGGGGAAGGGACTGAGGATTTCTGAACAGCAGGCGCTGAAATGCTAGCTAGGATAAGCTGCGCAAAAAGGGGGTTTTGCATTTCTTTGTTCCTCAAATACTTACGGTTTGAAGGCATTGATATCTGTGCCTCTCCGAGTGGTGGTATTGCCACAAGAACTGCAGCTTTGAATCTCTGACTTTTCTCTGTTTTAATTCTCAGCCATAAAACTGGATTAACTGGGTTTTCTTCAAGTTGAATTGCAGTGGATTTTTTTAAAGGATAGGAGAGAGAGATAATTAAGTAATTGCACAGTAGCTTATTTCAACATGTGATGTGAGCCTCTGGGAGGAACAGCTGCACTACTCAGACACCAGTCACTCGGAGCATCCTTTCAAATGAAGACCCAAAATCTTTATAAAGCTGAAGGACTGTCTGGAGAATGAAGGAGTTTGGGATTGCTCCTGGCACAGTATCGTGCAGTACTAACTATTTTGTTCAGTGCATGTTCACAACATCTCAGGTCGAGCATCGCTTAAATTCATGAATATATTAGAAGTCAAATGAGTTTTTTCAAAGCATTTCAGAAATGGTCTTTGACCCATGATTTGTTGCATTGAGGAGAAATGAACTGTTCCCTGTTTTTTAGAGCACATTTGCTTAGGTAGTATTTGAGATAGAGGCAACAACATTATTTAATAGAAGCTATCGCAAATTTGAAGAATTGGTCTAGCTTCAGTTAACGAATTCTGACTGATGTCATGAGATTATTACATTACAAGTTTCTCAATATATGGGACATCTGCTAGGTTTTTTTAGTGTTGTGTAGGAAACGTAGACCAGGAGCTGTGAAGAACCATTAACCACAAATATTCCTGTTCATGTGGAAGCAGTTTGGGACAGTGTGGGAACTGAGGCTTAATTTTCTCTCTGTATGAATCCAGAGCCTCAGGATTTCCCCAGAAATATCACTACCCTTTTTGAAGTCAGGAATTTGGAAGGGCATTAACAGGTAAACAAAGTGTGAGCATGAGACAGGAAAAGAAGGTCAGCTTTTTACATCAAGATGACGTTTAATTTTCTTCTGTCAGGAGGAGGAGAACTATTTTTATGAGTCTTATGATTTGTAGAGGTTGGATGTAGGAAGATCCTACAACCCTCTGGGGCGTCCAAGCTGCTTTTTAAGTGTAGGGAAGCAGAACCAGAGCAATGCTTTCAATGTGTCTGTAGTTGTGTCTACATCTCCTTACTTTCCTTGGATGTCCCTTTGCTTGCTGCTGTCTTGGGTCTGTAGGAGGTGAAATGTGCTTTCTCCAGTGCTGTCCCATCCCAGGTACTGGCTCCCGTATGCAACACGGAGGGAAGCGGAGACTACGCCCTACTTGGTCTTCTAGTCACTATGACTTTGGGTGCCACAGGACTGTGTGCAAGGAATTGAGACAAAGTGGTTGAAGTGAAAGTAATTGGAGGGGGGAGCGTTCTTAAACTGGTCACTTTTCTTCAAGTGTTTGAGGAGGTTTGTGCTGATCTTGTGCCCAGGAGCTGCAAACACCTGGAGTGCTGGGATTGGCATCAATGGCAAATATTTTTCACAGAAAAATTGACATTCTGCTCTTTTGCTGTGACAGCCCGTGCTGTAGCTGCAAGATCTGTTTTGCTGCAGCTGAATACTCTTCCCCCCACCCTCTTTGCTCCACCCAGGATGTGAGAGCAGCATCCTCCGTTCAGTGTTCTCCACTCTGCTGATGGCACTCTGAAGCTTGCGTTCGCTTGTCCTGGGTGCCTGTAAGAAGCTGTAAAAACTAAATACAGAAAGAATTGGATGACAGGACTCAGGGCTCACTGTCCTTACGTGCATTTGAAGGAGAGACTCAACCTACAACAAGCAGCAGGTCCTAGGTAGAGCTTTGACCTACCTGACTGTATAGCACGTAGGTTTGGATTGAGGTAGATGAGGTGTGCCTGAAGCCCCTTGGGCTCAACCTCCATGGGACAATGCCTCCATGTCCCTCTGTGGGACAGTGCCAAGAACTCATTCCCCTTTCAGGGAGAGGAGATCCTCTCATTCCCTTTCTCCCTCTGATCAGCAGAGTCTTCCTTCCACTGGAGAAGCAGTTGGAAGAGTCCCTGCTGCCGCACCCTTTCTCCTCTGCCTCACATGGGAAACACGTAGGTCACAGGTGGGTCCAGGACCAAGAGCTGGTTGTTATTGCTTACGTGGATGGGAGAGGAGCTGGGAAGACTAATTCTGTGCATTAAACACGTGATTAAATTAAAGATAAGCGTGGATGTGAAGTAACGATTCTTTCAGTCTGTGCACACAGCATAGAGCCGTGTGCTTCTGCAGGGCATGTGCAGAATGAGTGTGCAGTTCTCAAAATGATCTACTGTCCAAATTAGCAATTTAAGCAATCTAACTCTTCTTCTCCCCAGTGGCTGTTTTTTTCAGACGCGTACGTAAGCTGCAGAAATTTTATGTTTTGCGCTTCTAACAGTAGTTCTACTATGTAAATAGCATTTTCAGTTTTACAGATAAGAAAACACTTTCTGGCTTTAAAAACATTAATTTTCTCTTGATAACATACTACCTTTTGGAGACCAACTTTCCAGGTTGACATTTCTATCATATTAATTACAAAAGAAGAAAAGCTGTGCTTGTTTTGTCATTGGGAAATGCCATTTGCAAAGTTATTGGAAAGCTGACCTTGTCAGAAGTGTTATTGCATTATCCCTCTGTGAGGGCCACCACAACTGAATGGCAAGAAAAAAATGCAGAAAGAAAAAAAGCAATTTCAGGAAATGTAATGAAATCAAACCAAAATGCCTTTTATCCCTCTCCAATGTGAAGATATTTATTAAGATTGCGTATGTAAGAGTTTGGTGCTGGGGGAAAAAATGCTTGTGAACCACTCCAGGTTGTTTTTTTAAAAATAAAACCCACCGTGCCAGAGATTTTTTGACCTTTTGAATGAAGTGAACGTGAACAAGTGGCAATGCTTACTCCAGTGACATCTCTCCCACTCCCTGTTTTAACCTGCTGTAACCCTGACCGTCATCCTTCTCCCCTCTTGCTGTTCTGCCCTCAAGACGGCGGGGCTCAGCCTGCAGGGCCGGGGGGACCCTCTGACACCCCGGCGCTCGGAGGGTCTCCGGGGAAGCGGTTGCTTTCCTACCTCCAGTTGACTCCACCAGTCCTTTAAGTAAATCTCAGCTCTTCTGTTTGCTTCTAGCAAAATACCAAGCAACTCCTCTGTTTGTTTTTCCCCTTTCCCTCCCAGTTTAAAGCCACAAAGGTATTAATTTTCTCAGAACCGTCACTCGTCCAACCTGAACACCGGGGAACCGCAGCACCTGCCCGTCCCTCCTGCTCTGCTGCGGTGTCCCATCCAGGCACGGCGGGCCTGCAAGAGAGCTGCCTGCTTTCATACGCCTCTAAATAATCCTCTCCGCTCCTGTGCAGAATAGTACCACTCGGTTTAGTGGCCATTTCTTCTTTGAACGTGTGAGCTGCAACGAGAATTGTTGAGTGTCGGATTCTGCTCGTCCCTCTGCCTTCTGCCCGAGCTGTAAATGTCTCAGAGGTGCAGCTCCCAGGTAGCTCAGCGAGTTGTTCATAATGGAGCATGTTTGTCACACTTTAAAGGCTTTAAATGAAATCTTTTCTACCAAAGAAATGATTAAAAAAAACTAGAGAAGCTATTTAACCCGCCCCCTCCATTTATACTAGCCAACATGTTTCTTACATAAAGTCTGTGCACATGAATTTGTCAGGTGCGGTGTTGACCCGAGGCTGTTTGTAGCCTTTGCATTCCAATATTGGCTTTTCACTTGCATAAAAGAGAAGAAAAAAGAAATCTGCTGAATCCCTTGAAAATATCCTAAATAGGACGCTGAACAGCTGTAAATAATAGCCAGGTTTGTAGTTTAACTCTCTAGAGGCATATGCAAGCTGAAGGATGGGAAGCATATGTTCTAAATCTGATGTTTTCCTTTGGATAACACAAGTAAACCAGAAATACAGACAGAAGTAATTAAATGTGGAGACCTTCCCTGCCTCACTTTCCTCCCAGCCTGGACATGGATTCCTGATTTCTGAGGGTCTGAAGGTCCGTCAGCTGCAGCTCTTGGCTCATCCTTTGTGTCTTGAGTCGCCGTCTCTGTTGGAGCTGGCTCCCAAACATTAGGAACGGTTTGATCCCTCTGAGGGACCGGCTGAAGTTGACTCCTCTGAATCTCTCTCCTACCAAAAATACCCTGGCTTTCTGAGGAGGTCTTCTTGTGTTTCACCTAGCTAGGCTGAGTTTGGGGTTTTCTTTGTCGGTGTTTATGTACTCACTACTTCTCCCCCTGCAGAGGTAGTTTCTGTCTGATTGGTTTTCCTTGAAGGAGAGGGAGCAGGGATGTGGAATTGTTGCCCCTCATCAGCCAGCAGTTACCCAGGCGTAGTTTTAACGTCAGGCTGCTCCACTGAAGGAACTGGATCTCTTACCTGCAGCTAAAACATCAAAGTACGCATTTCCAGTTGAATTAGCAATAACAGCAGATAAAGGACTTATTGCTGATCCTGGGCCGGTAGGCATGGGGTCATACTTTGTTTACTTTATGGAGAATTTGATGTATTTTGGATGCTCTTCAGCTGACAGAACCTGTGAGCTGCTGCTCCTCTGCTGTGGTTGTGCGGGTGGACGGTGGGTATTGCCTCCGCACGAATGAGTGGGTGCCCAACGATCTGCATCAAAAGTTTTGATTTGTAATCAACTTTTAATATGCTGAAAGGAAGGCTAATAAAATTAACTGTAAATTAGAGAGTTTACATTCTTCATACAGGCACAACTTAACAAAAATGGTCTCCTCTCATTTTGCTGCATTGTTAAGATGTGACAAGCAAGATTGCTGCTCTCCCCAGGGAGAGCTTTGGGACTTACAAGGTTTATTCATCCAGACCAATGAGTTCTTTTTCCTTGCAGTTTTTTTCCCCAAGAAGTAGTGGTAAGAAGCTCTGGGAGGAGGAATCTCCTTGTTACGTTGGCTGTCCTTTCTCTTTTTTTCTTGGGACTTGGTCTGGAGTTAAATGTGTCATAAACATCTGAATATCAATGCTTGGTAGACTTATGAGAGCGGTTAAGAACTAATGAAGGTTAAATAACTGTCTATTTTGGGAACCTGAATGACACTGTCACTCATATTTTAGCAGTACTCCATGTTTAGAGTTGCATTTTTCCTTCTGCCGTTCCTGTGAGACACAGAAGCACCGTTATCTCAGTTACAAAAGAGGATGGGGAACCGAGATGCTGGGCTGACGTGGCTAAAGACCTGAGACCGAGTCAAACAGGAGTTCTGTGGAAGAGCTGTTAAATCTTTACTGCATCTCTTATTGAGAATACTTGGTTTTTATGGAGTCCCACAGCGCAGACTGCAGTTTTCTGTGCCGTACCTCAGTGGCAATGACCTTCCTTCAGACAGCAAGTCCTTTGCTGTAGCATGTGTGTATGTATTCCCTGCCACTGCCCACTCCACTCTGTTGGCATCAGCCTTTCACCAATTTTCTACACCTTCCGACTCTTCTCACATCCTGGAAGCATCTAGTATCATTTCAGGGAACCCCTGTTAGTACAAGGCTGTGATTTTCTCCTGGAGCCGTGTTGCTGAAGTGCTTTTGGTTGCGGAGGCGGTGGCCTGTTCATAGGCACAGGCTGGAGTCCCTTCCCTCCTCTCTGCCGGCCACGTCTGGCTGGCATGTCCGTAGGGATGTCATCGCTCCAAAGGACATCCAAATCAAATACCTAGGAGAGTGGGGTTTAAAATCTGCCTGCGTGCACACTGCGTGAAATCTTAATATTTTTTTTCCTTCCGCTTTGCATTAACTGGCATTTGTGTGTGCTCAGTCTGCTTATCAGCCTTTGCTCTTCCCTCATTACTCATTTTTTTAGCTGCTCCAGAATGCTTCGCCCTCGTCTCTAGACTCTGCTAACATTAATATTTTATGTTATCAGCACACATCTTGCTATTTGCCCCTGGTTTTCGACGCTAATAAGTATACTGAATGAAACTTCTGGCTCTAATCCCTAGCGCAGCCTGCCGCTAATTGCTTTCCACGGCAGAGGAATAGCGCGCTCCGGCATCAGCTGGCGCTTACCGACAGGTATTTGACTCTCACATAATGATTAAAACTGAGGGATGCTCGGTCATTTGTATAGACTTTCAAAACCCTGCATTCACTCGCTCACTCTCCCGTGAATTCTCTCAAAGAACTGTTAACTAGTTCAGTTTAAATTACTTTAACAAAAGCTTATGCTTATCTATCTCTATTTTATCTTGTTACACTCGACTAAAAAAAGATGCTTTGTAATCCTGAACCTTTGCAACTCATTTTCTTAATGTTCAGGTGAAACTTCCTTGCCAATGACTCTAATTTCTCCGAACAACCTTATCTCCTCTTTCAAAACAGATAGGAGGATGTCTGCTGTCTAGTATCTCCAATACAATAGCCATTTTTAATGATAAATCATTTTATTCCTTTTTTTCTGTTAACACCTTTGTTATTTTGGTCTTGGGTGAATACCTAGCTTTGAGATTATTATTATTATATCTTCTCCTTATTGCAGTTTAATTTCTTGAAGCAGTTAGTTGCCTCTATGAGAGTTTGCTGGTTAAAATATCTCCGTTCTCTGGTTAAAATGCAGCCGAGGACCTGTGTTAATTCTTTTCAGAGCCTGTGTCTTTGCTGGGTCGGCGTCACAGTGCAGCTACAGTCACTCGTGCTTCTGACTTTGGATGGAATCGAAGAATTGCCCTGTATACGCAGCTGTCCATCTCGGCTTGTTTTGGGATTTTATGTTTTCATTGTGCTGAGATTTGTCTACTTTTAAAATATTAGTGATTATAATTGCTGTTACTTTTACTTACTTGAAATTCTCCATTACGTTTTACGTTTCCATGACCTTTCCTCACTTTACGCAAGCATCACGACTTTCTGTGTTTTGATGTTTATCTTGATTTTCATCTTTATGAAACCGGTAATGTAAAAAAAAAAAATAAATGAGATCAGTAGGTTTATTTTCTTTCACATTTTGATAAAGATTTGAGATGCTCTTGCAAGGTCATGTATTGCAACTAGCAATTTCTGAAGCGTTCGTTGTCTTCTCCCTGTCTGAATATCCCATGAGATTTAACGCTGTTGCAATGAGTATTCCCAGGCAAAGGAAAGTATCACTGGATCACAGTCGCTGTCACTCCTGTCTGTCCTGGAGATGAACCAGTCTGCTGAAATGCGCACCCGGGGGCAGTATAGAGAGCTAGGTAGTCTTGTTCTCTGTGATCAGACTGAGATTTCAAATCTGTTATACCTTAGCTGGGGCATTACTTTGTGGATTTTTTTTTCCCCTTTCTTCCCCTTTTTAAAAATTTGTTTTGTTTTATTTTGTTTTGTTTTGTTTTGTTTTATTTTATTTTATTTTATTTTATTTTTAAAGAAACTCTCTGGTTGGTGGTTGCATACTTATTTAAAATGAAGCAATCAGATGGTAAATAAGCTGAGAGGCCATAGTTCAGATATTATCACTGCCAGTTATTCTTACCAGATGGCCAAAGTGCAGTCTTAACTAATTGTGGATGCGATTATGATGTTTTTATGAACTTATTCCAATTTCATCATTTGTTTGTCTTCATAGCTGTTAAGTGCACTTTTTATGGTGTTTCTTTCTACTGGATTTAGATCAGATTAGAACGTGACTTCTCAAAGCTGCAGGAACTAGTGCAGAGTTTAAAGAGGATTAGTGATCGGTATGTAGAAGGGCTGTTCTGGGTAAGGTAAATCTTAGAAGGAACACCTTCATCTTTAGTAATTTATGTGTCAGTAGAGGTTTCCTTCTTACTTCAGCTGGAATCTGTTGTGTTAAAGGTCATTCTATTGAAATTCATGCTTACATATTCATTAAAGCGTGCATTCTTCTGAGTATTATCACTCACCAAGGTTTTGAAGTTGCCATGCTGGATATTTTCTGTATCGTCTAGCACTGGAATCTGGTATGATGAATAAAGTGAAATGTCTGCTCTTGATACTGCAGCATTGAAAAAAAATAGGAGGGGGGATTGGGATGACGTAGGGTCTTTATACTTAGTGTGGTTCAACTGGCGAGAGAGCATGAAATTATGGGAATGGGAGAACGAGTTGATGGGCTTGGGGAGGCAGGTCTGTAGATAGTTATAGGCTGATGCTGCATAACAAATTTTCTTTGCTAAATGGTATGTCTGTGACCTGGGCATCTCTTGCTTATTCCTATGTCTTTACTCTTTGAATCCTCTGGGGACAGCAGGCTTGGCAAGATATGGTTTTGTACTTACCTTTTGCGTTATTTTAACTTAGGTTTATTGAAAGAGCTCTGTAAATGTTGTGGAAATGTAGGCTGAAAAGGATGGGGGGAACCTGAGCGTGGCAGGTAGAAATTCATATCTTTGACCTTCTTGGTAGATCTTTGGTCTGACCTGGCCTTGGCAGTCCTATTCCTGCCTTGTAAAAGCTAGAGATTTGCCTTAAAGAAGCATCCCTTCTACTTGGTCCTCTTTTCTTCAGCCTTACTTGCCTTTTATATCACCTCTTCAGGTAGATTTTCAGGGTTCTTATCTTTTCATCACTGCCTGTTGGTTTTGAAGTCTGAGCAAGGGAGCAGGCTGCTAATGTCCTTTCCTCCCGCATCCCCCCTGCCCTCCAGGCTCTTCACGCGGGTGGCTTTGTGCCCAAACCAGGACATCAGGCCAGGACTTTCCCCCGTGTACCTGCTGGATGCTCAGGAGTTCTGCTGTTCCCTCCTTCAGCTCCGAAGAAACCCAGGGGACTGGGAGCCGACTGCCTGCATTTCTGGCTGGCGCATGCTCTTTAGCTGCTCCTGGTCACCCTGCAAGGATCTCGGTTTTTGTTCAGCTCCCTGGGGAGTTCGACAGGTCAGCTCTCTGAGCTTTCAGTGGCCTCACAGTGGTCACTCCAAGGCACGCCTGGAACCGGTGACCTTTCTGCGAGATTTGTACTGGCTCCCATCAACCAGCAGGATACCACTTCCAGAGCTAAATCTAACCTGCTGGGTAGGAGCTATTTGACAATCTTGTGTTGCTGAAGGCTGTGGCACTGCACCTCCTTCCATTTA
>VYXH01004461.1:220258-380624 GCA_013397275.1 Burhinus bistriatus | reverse complement strand
CTCCTTTATAGTCTGGCGGCCTTTTTGCTGTTCAAGATTTGAAGGACTGTGTACTACTATAGAGCTGTTCCGTCAAGTTTTCTAACAATGAAATTGCTTTGCTCTTCAACCTCGAGGATTTTGTGTTTACTACAGGCTGAGAAAATGTGGGCCGGAGGGCACAGACGTATAGCACGTATAGCACTGGGAACTCTTGGGTGTGCTGGCTGTGTATACGCGTATGTGCGTGTGTGCGTGCGGGCTGTGGCACGCTTACCCCCGGCGTGGGGACCGGCTGTCAGGCGGGTGTGAAGTGCGCTGTCGTTCTTGCTTATGGCATCTCTTTGTTTCCCATCCAGTCGGACTAATGACAGCTCTGATAATGCCAGATGGCAGTCACCAGTCATCATTTAATAGCAGAAAAATGTCTAAATATTGTCGCCAAAATTGGTTTGTTCATTCTTTCTCCTCGTTCTAGCCTGGCAGTGATCCGCAGGCAGCACTTAGGGACCTCCTAAGAAGATCCCGTGTAGAAAACTGTCAGAACAGATTGCTGTATGGATTTTCAGAGGATTAAAGTTAATTAAAGAGCTCTTCCTTGCTTTCATTTCCTCCTATCTGCCAGCTATTTACATGCTAATGTAGGGTCTGCCAGGGAGAATAGGAGAAGTGTCAGCATTGGGCATGTTATCACACATGGAAACAGTAGAAAATAATGAGATGAGCAATATACGTACGTGTGTGTGTGTGTGTGTGTGTGTGTAGCTTGACAACTGAAAGTCAGCAGCACTGCTCTTTGCATATTTTCAGCAGTGTGTGATCTTACTGAATATAATTCACTCTATTACATCTCGCACTGCATAATGTAATACTTCATTCACTGTAGTATCTTTACATAAGCAGTTTTCTAAATAGACAGATTTAGGTGTTTTTTTGTGTCTGCCTTGTTCTGAAGAGGGAACTTCTTTTCTGCAGAAGTGATGAGTAGTGTTACCAGGAGTACAAGCCGGGAGCAGAGACTGCGGTGGGGACCGGTGTCTACGGTTGCCTCCTCTTGGAAAGATTAAGCAGAATAGGTGCTCGGTCTGTAAGCAACCCGAGGGTTGCAACTGGAGCAGAAAACTATTATTTGCCCATTCCGTTTTCACATTATTTTAGAGGATTATTTTCTTGTGTAGTTTTTCAATATCTTCCATTTTAACGCTTTATTAAAACTACTACATAACAGATGAAATAAAATTGATCCCAGGTTACGTTTCAAGAGGGAGTTTAATGCTTTAGGAAAACAAGAAGCCGTGCTGCCTGCATTTTTAAACAAAGCNTTGCAACTGGAGCAGAAAACTATTATTTGCCCATTCCGTTTTCACATTATTTTAGAGGATTATTTTCTTGTGTAGTTTTTCAATATCTTCCATTTTAACGCTTTATTAAAACTACTACATAACAGATGAAATAAAATTGATCCCAGGTTACGTTTCAAGAGGGAGTTTAATGCTTTAGGAAAACAAGAAGCCGTGCTGCCTGCATTTTTAAACAAAGCTATCAAAACCATCTGTATTGTTGAGCATAGGTAAAGGGTTTTTTCAGCTCTGAAGGCAGTCCAGATAGTTTGAGGGTGCTGAAGGTAATCAAGCTTCTAAGGACCAAGGGCAGTCAAAGACAGATTTGTTTCCTGCAGCCTTTTGTTCTCCAACGTGCAAGTGAAATACAAAGTGACTAGCTTAGCAAAAGAAGCCATGCTCTTACCATGGGCTGCCATCGAGGCCGCGGTCCCTGTGTTTCATGTGACCTTTGTGAAACATCTATTTGGCATTAGGCTTTTTCTTCACTTTAGTCTTTTGTGGTTTTCCTAGTGCGAAACATCATGGTCTTATTCTAAGATGTCAGATGGCTGTTCTTTGGCCTTGAAAATCAATGTGACATTTTGTGAAAGGGTTAAAGATGAGGGAGAGGGAAATACCTTTAGGAGACTTAGTTGGAGGCAGGCGGGGGAGAAGGTCATCCACACTGAAAAGTCACAAGTGATGCTCTGCATGCTTACGACTTCGTAGCACAGCTTTCAAAACAGATGCTGTGAAAGGGATGTCAGGCCAGAGAAGCTCTGGGATTTTGGTGTTTGAGGTTTTTTCTTGTACTTGATATTCCAAATCCTCTCCTTAGCGAGCCTGGTGGGGCTGACCAAGATGAAATGCTGCCGTGCAATAAGCCTAAGGCTGAATTTCTCCCCGTTGTGGTTCTGCTAATGTCATTGGAGCTGCACCAGGGAAAATGTTGTCCCTGGAGTCTAGGTGTTGTTAAAGGCTTGTTACCCTGGCCTGTGGAGGTCTGAATAATTCAGATTAAGGTCTGTGTTGTACTTGGTTCCTCATAGCAGAGGAAACCAATATTGTTTCAGTATCTCTGCTGACTAAATCCTATTGCTAAGTGTGGTTGGGGGAATGTGACACGGTTGCCAGCAGAAGAGAGGGTGAACCCTCAGAATTTATTGAAGATGGGAGACGTATGTGTGGTAGTCAAAAGGAAAGGAGCCACACGTGGAGCAGATGACTTGGACGGTCACTGCCTGGGCTGCCTGCCTGTCCCTGGTGGGGCCAACACAGTGTTGCTTTCAGGAGCTCTGGCAAATGGAATTGATTTATAAAGCTCATCTCTCTTGTACAAGTGGCAAGACTTCTGTTTTCTGTGTTTGCAATATTGGTTTAGGGCAAATGTGAGAACATTTAACAAAAGCAGAGAACTGCTCTCAAGCTTTTTCTAACAGTGATGAAGTGTGTGTGTCTGTAGGTAACATAGGCACTTTTTTCCCCCTTCCATTTATGTTGTACTTTGTATGAAGAAGGTTTTTATTTTGTATATGACGTGGAATTCCTCATAGAATCCTAGAATCGTTGGGTTGGAAGGGACCTTAAAAATCATCTAGTTCCAGCCCCCCTGCCATGGGCAGGGACACCTCCCACTAGACCAGGTTGCTCCAAGCCCCGTCCAACCTGGCCTTGAACACCTCCAGGGATGGGGCAGCCACAGCTTCTCGGGGCAACCTGGGCAACCAGTGTCTCACCACCTTCACAGTCAAGAATTTCTGCCTAATATCTCATCTAAATCTCCCCTCTTCCAGTTTAAAAGCATTCCCCCTCTTCCTATGGCTCCACTCCCTGATCCAGAGTCCCTCCCCAGCTTTCCTGGAGCCCCTTTAGGGAGTGGCAGGGGCTCTAAGGTCTCCCCGGAGCCTTCTCTTCTCGAGGCTGAATTCAGCAGGCAGCTTTAAATGCACACTTGCAAATACCTGTGTATCTTATATACTCTTACATTCCCTAAGTTCTTCCCCAGATTGATAGTTCTTCCTTTGTAGCTCCTTTCCTTCAGACTTTCTGATTCTTGGTGATGTATGGGAATGTTGGGAGCAGAAGGTGATTTTACAGATACAGCTGAAAAGAAGAGTTTCAAATAATGAGGAAAAATTTTCTGTCAGTACATTGGCTTTTTTTTTAATTAAAATTTTATGTTAGTTTGATTCTGGAACTTAAGTAGAGCAAACCAGACGGCACGGCAAAACTCCTGATACCAAGATTAGTTTTTTGGTTTAATTTTTGAATGTCCCTCAACATAGGAAGCAAAGGAGCAACCTAGAGCAGTAAACAACACGAATCTTTCAGAAGCAGCATTTTTTTCTATATGCTACCATCTATTGATGACCTATGCACAGGAAAGGATGATTTTCCAAAGTCAAAGGATTAATTTCCCAATGAGACGTGCTGAGAAAGCTGTGAAGTACAATGTAAATCCTGATGCTTGAGAGATCTCACCAGCCTTTTTTTTCCTCCCTTATGGAAACTTCTATGTCCTGGTTGAATGCAGTTGCTGGCAGTAGCAATATTATGGGGAAAGAAGTGATGCACACCACTTACAGTCTTATATACAAGTCATAGAATCACGGAATGGTTTAGGTTGGAAGGGACCTTAAAGACCATCTAGTTCCAACCCCCCTGCCATGGGCAGGGACACCTCCCACCAGACCAGGTTGCTCCAAGCCACGTCCAACCTGGCCTTGAACACCTCCAGGGATGGGGCAGCCACAGCTTCCCTGGGCAACCTGTATATATAATTATATTATATATATAAAACTATGAAAAAATTAGCAAATGAAGGCACTGAAGAGGTCTGGTTCAATAAGACAGCGTTTTCTGTGCGTTAGCTTTCCGAATGGCTCTGATGGTAGAAAAGAGAGGTCATAAGCCCTGTCCTTGCATCCATGAACGTTGCAAAGAAAGCTCAGACGCTCATAGCACCTTTCCCGGTAATGTGTTTTCCTGTCTTCGGCGCAAATTACCCCTAGAGATGTGATAGCTCTTAATACATTTTGAAACTCTCTCTCCCATAATTAACTTCTGATGGAATAAAACACAAGGCCGTGGGGGTTATGGATTCAAAGAGACTGTTCAACAGGTTTTGAAAACGATACGTAGAAGCCTTTCTGCCATTCACATAATTAAGCTTAATTATTTTGAATTAATTATAAGGTCTTGAGCACAGATATGTAACAAGCCCTATGTTGTCCCTCAGCAACGGCAACTTTTGAAAGCCCTCTGCAGTCGGATCCCAGCTGAGCACAGCCTTCCTCTTTCCTGCTTATTTGGCAGCGTGGTCCGTGCGAGCCTACGAGACGTTGCAGCCTCCGCGGTGCCACTGTTTGTCATCAGAGCAGCTCCCATCCCCATCATCAGAGAAAGACTGATGATACCAAAGCCTCTTGCTCCGTCCACATGCTGCCTGTTAGCATTGGATTACCCTTTCCAGCTCTGTGAAGTTTAAACAACATCTGCCTGCTCTTCCCACCCTCTCTACCACCTCCGACCTTCCTGTCCCAGTGATGCGAAGTGCAGAACTCGCGGTGACAATGAAGTTCTGCTGTGGCATGCCTGAGAGGCACAGATTTTGACTGTTAATTAATAATTCCAGCCCTGCGCAATGACTAGTCTGTCGACAAGTCAGTCTGTGCAGAAAACTCTTGGTAGACTTTGAAGCAGGCATGCAGAAATATCCTGTTTTCAGCTGTACGTATTTTTTTCCCGGAATTACTTCACCATAGCACTGCTCTAAATATGTCTTGTGAGATAAGGTTTAAATCCTACTTGGGCAAAGTTTATTAAAAATTAACATTTGCATGGGGAGTTATAAAAAAGAATAGGACCTTGATTAGCTTAAAATCATCTGAAGTACAAAATAATATTGAATTGCTCTCCACTGGTCCAGACCAGGAAGACTCTTACCACCTGCCAAATCTTGAAGCCCAGAAATAGTCAGCATCAATAACATCCAATAAACCACATTACAAACCGCACCTCTATCCCCAGAGGTCCAAGAAAACGAGCCGCTACCGACAGGCTGAACAGCCTGGACTCATTGGCATGGGATGTGAGCTGCCACGCCGCTGCAGATACCGAGTAGGTGGTGTCGTCGTACTTAAATCAGGGACTGCTTTGAGTGGGGATTCACGGGCTTGTCTCAAATGGCTTTTCCTTGGTTTTTCCCTAAACTGGGCTCACGTTCCCGCACCCTGCTCTCTGACTTGAATTTGGTCATACTTTGAACTGGAGGATGCTGGCGTGGCTGAGGGTATCAGGCAGAGCCCAGGCTGCACTTCTGCTTTACAGAATCACAGAATCACATAATTTTTAGAGTTGGAAGGGACCTCTAGCGATCATCTAATCCTAGTCCCCGGNCTGTCCCGCTTGAGCTGGGGAGCCCAGAACTGGACACAGTATTCCAGTTGCGGCCTCACCAGTGCTGAGTAGAGGGGGAAAATGACCTCCCTTGAGCTACTAGCCACACTCTTCCCTATGCAGCCCAGGATTCCATTGGCCTTCCTGGTGACAAGGGCACATTGCTGGCTCATGGATAATTTACTATCTACCAGGACGCCCAGATCCTTCTCCTCAGAACTGCTCTCCAGCAGGTCCACCCCTAGCCTATATTGGTGCCTAGCATTCTTCCTCCCCAGGTGCAGGACCCTGCACTTGCTCTTGTTGAACCTCATTAGGTTCTTCTCTGCCCAGCGCTCCAGCCTGTCCAGGTCACACTGGGTGGCAGCGTGGCCCTCTGGAGTGTCAGCCACCCCTCCCAGTTTGGTACTATCAGCGACCTTGCTGAGGATACACTCTGTCCCCTCGTGGGGGGGTGAAGAGCCGGGAGGGTGTGGGCTGGGCTGCGCAGGGGCTGGGGGTGTGCTGGACACCCCTGAGGTCCTCCCGTACGTCACAAGGCTCTGCTGTTCTGCTGTGGGGAAAATTATGCAGTGTTCCTTAGACAAAAGGTGTCGGAGTAACTGCTCTGGTAGTTTGTGATGTTTGGAAGTGAAATGTCAACACAGATGGTAAAGTTTGATACGGTTTTGCTTTATGGAAGTTCACACTTGGACCATGGGCCAGGGAATGCTGGCTTAGCCTGACTGAGGACGTATCCCAGTGACAGTGATTCTGATCTTCAGCCTTTACAGAAGTTAAAGGAAAGTGGACTAACAGTAAAGATGCTGGAATACAAGTGGGATGAGAAACATCCGTTGTACAGTCTCTAGGGAGAACGTCAATTTTCATACAAATCTAGGACAGATGAGGAACACATCCTTTCCCATTTTCCTTTTTTGTTGGGGCTACATATTGCTTGCCTGTACCTCGCAGCATTTAATCTGTTGTGATTCCCTTAAATGTCTGTCTCTCCGTCATATTCACCTTCCCTTGGGCTGCAAGTCACCAGCATGTGTGTCTTTGTGTTAATTTGTCCCAGTTCACAGGCGTAGCATCATTAGTGAAATAACGCTGCTGCTGTAATTACTGTGGGATTTGTGCGCAGCAGTGTGCTGTTGCATTGCCGGGTACCTACTCTTTAATCTACACGGGCCATCTGCTTTATTTCTTAACTAAAAGTTGTTTTCTTTCTGCTTTGGAAGAGTGAATCTGTTGCTCCTAATCTTCTCTGTGTAGAACATTGCAGCTGGGATAAATTAAATCCCTATTTGATAGATGGTGCTCATTTTTGTCAGATTTCTTCCAGGTTGTGCCCCGTAGTTTTGTCGGGTACAAGTTTTTGCTCTCCTCTGTGGCTGCAGGGACATTCTGGTCAGAATTTTGGTAGGACCACTCTGTAATCTAGAGGACGCTTGACCATTCTACGTCTGACAAGTTCACACACAGTATACAGTCCTGCTGTTGGCTCTGTAGTGAAGATATCCCAGTACCGGGCGGTTATCCCATGACAACTCTGCACGTAATGACCTTTTAAACCCCCATTCCAGTAAGCATTGCGTGTTGTGTGACAAAGCACTTAGACTTCTGTCAAGTAAGAGGTCTCCTCTAGCTTTTACTGCTGCTTGCCTGATCAAAAATAGTGAATTGTCGGACTGATCAGGTCAAAGACCCGAGTTTCTTTCAATCTTCTGTGAGGGCTGTCTTCTCCCCTTTTGCCTTTCTCTTTCCAGGACTCCTCCAGGATTAAATGGATCAGTTCTTTGTTATGAGCCAGTTCCTGAAGCTTGGGCAGTCCTCAGGCATAGAAGTAGGTTGTTTAAGTGGGGTGGAGCGTTGATATTTGCTGTTAGAGAAAGCGTTCTTTTATTTCCCAGAAAAACTCATCCATTAGATGATAATTTTGAGAGGTATCCTTTGGTGTAGTCAAAGTGGACGATTTTGAATTCTTTAGAGGCATTAAAATAAGATTGTAAAAGAAGAGCAGCGGGGACCTGGCAGCATGTGTCACTTTTCTGGTCTTTTGAAAGGATGTGTAGCGTAGTTTCACCGTAAAGTGGGTTCTGTTGTTGTCATCTTACACGCCTTTTAAAAACGTTCCTGTTGTCAATAAATAAGATGAGGGCTACAATGATCCATGCCTCAGTATAGAATGAGCAAAATACACTTTCTTAGATCTGTTGACAATTTATTTCTCTTGTAAAGAGAACATTATTTCTACATGAGCCTATCTCTCCTTACCACTGGAAGTTGTTGCATTCACTTCTGAGACAATGAAATAGCAGCATCAAATCAGGCAGCTTGCATCTTGGTTTTGTTAAAAGAATTAAAAAAATAACATTATTTCTCATAAGACGTTTTGGAGTAGAGCAATCATTTAGAAAATGAAAAGATCCTTTGTCTGGGAGGCTCTTCTGTTTCGTTCTTTAATCTAAGCAGCTGTCTTTCTCCTGCCCCGTGGGAAGTTGTGGTGGGTAAATAACATGGAAATTCATTTGATGATGGAGACATTAGAGGTTGGCATGGACAATTAATTTGTTATTAGACGGAATTAATTTTATTTGATCCTTACATGGTTCTGTTGCTGCATATAAATTCAGCAGCTTGACGAGTTAGCCTGCAGATGCAGCTCTGTTCAGTCTGCTGAAGGATGGCTTTTTTATGGCTGTGAGATCAGGAGTGGCTCCTTCCTTGCCTACACGTGAAGTGCAGATCACAGGGAAGTCTTTGGAAGTCATTTTGGGGTTTGTGACCTAAAACTTGCAGTTCTCTGCTTGACGAGTGGTCTGTTTCACAGCACAGCTGAGCCTATCCAACATGTTGTGGTGAAAGGGGTGGTCCCCTTCCCCTCTCCCCAGCCCGAACTAAATGCTCTGATCATTTTCTTTGCTCAGGACTGGTTTGAAAATGAAGTTTCGGAAGCTAAATCAGCAGATAGCCAACTGTAGAAGAAAGTGAGAAGCTTTTTGCTTGTGAATGGTTTAATTGTGCGAGTTCCTTTGCTCACATGAGGGACAGGACAAAGTATCAGTGGCTACAGGTAGAACTGTTGATTGTCATCTCCAGAGGGATGATCTCCGTGCAGTGTCACAAAGCAGCACCTTCATATTTCCTCTTCTATTCCTACAGTTCAAAGCCATATTTTGGTTGATTCTGGTAGGTACTGATCATTTCTTCTGCAAAAATAGTTAGAAAGGAATTAGACCTCCCTCAGTCTTTCATGGCTTCAACATCTCAAGCATTTGGAGCGCATGTAACAGGAACACTTTGGGAATGTTCGTACTTGTTAACATCTCTGCTTTCTTTTACTGTTTCTTTCTTCTTTTACTTTTCTCTGGTGTGACTTCAGGAAAGGCAGCATCTCTGAAGTGGCTGCACAATGGCCGTAATCCTCTCCTAAACAGAGCTCGTGCAGATCTGAAAAACACATGGGATGTTTTTTCAGTTTTGATAAGAATGATCTAGTAACTGGGAAGATTCCCAGACAGAGATTTGAAAAAGGTCTGTGGTTTAGCCCAGTTCTTCTAAGCTGCTGAATGACCACAACCGCTCCATCTCGTGGAGAAGCATCAGTTTTTCCTTCTGGAAAATGGAGGTGGTGATGCCAGACTTCCGTAATAGGCTGCTTTTAAGATGGACTGCTAAAAAGTGCAGCAGAAAAACCTAAAGGTAGTCCTACACTTCTCTACTGCCAACTGCAAGAGTTCCATGAGCAAGTTACAGCAGTGTCCTCGTAAGACATCTGCTTTTGCATATATTACACTGCATTTTTCCTCCTGCTTCTCTCCTGCGTTAATTGTCTCTGCTCCAGTTTTCCCCAGACTGGAGAGTCTCTTGCTTGTGCTAGATTGGCGAACTAAAGATAAAAGTTTTTGAAAATGGGACCAAGGACAAAAGCAGGGAGTAATGTTCAACTCGGAACTGTAAAGGAATATGTGAATGTGTTAAAAAGGGTACCAAATTCAATTATTTTTGTTAACCGGTGAGATCAGAAGAGGGATCAATTATAACATGCAGATATCTTTCTTTGTGAGCTGCATGGTGAAAACTTCAATTGTATTTTAAAGTCGATGTGCCAGGAGACAGCATTGTTTCAGTGGGTATGAAGAAGGAAGAGACTAATGTCATCTGGAAGTGGCAGGGAAATCAGAAACTTGCACCTCTTGACAGTAATCTTTTCCACTTAAAAAGCAAATTGGAGAAATGCAGTTTAACTATTCCCACAATAAATGAAGAAGCAGGACAAACTAAGGGATAAAATCACATCTCTTGAACAAATTCAAGGCTAGACTTGGCATACATCGTTGGAGGTGATTTAGCAGTAATTAGATAGGTTCTGACATAAAGGGTAAGATTGTCCATGAGAAGAAAGGGGAAAAAAAATTAAAATCCTGACTATCCATTAGCATGCCAGACCGTTAGCGAGCTTAGTAGGAGAGTGGCATGAAAGTAAGCATTAGTGATGGGGAACTGTCCTCCCCTTTCGGGGAGCTCCAGGTCCGCACCAGGCAAGTGCTTACTGATTGCTTTAACAGCCCCGCACAGACAGGCTGTCATTTCTCGGTCAGCAGCCTCACGGCTGTTTAAAATGTTCTGGTACCACACACAGTAGAGACCACGTGAATTTTCTTAACGCTGAATGCAGCAGTAAGCCCAGCTCCTATGTGTTTCCCGTCTCCCACCGCGCCTGGCAGGTTCTCGCCTGTTGGCACTTGCCGAGCCCCGTGCCTGCCATGCCGGCGCAGGCGTGTGGCCGTTCTCGGTGCCGGGGTTTCCGCCAGCCTCCAGCAATTGCTACCAGAGATTGTCCGTGTGCCTACGGTTGTGCAAACATTACGGAAAAACTTTCCTCGCAGCCGGCGGTTGCGGCGGGACGCCGTGCCTCTTGGGCTGCGCTGGTGTGCAAACCAACGTAACGCTTGTGAATAACACCAAGTTATTTCTAAATAACACCAGGTTATTTATAACATGCTCCTCTGGTGTGACAAATAACAGCCGTATCAGTCACCTACTGCTCATTGGGACGTAAGAAGTTAAAATCGCCTTGGAGACCCCCTGTTTCTTCGTGTGGCTAGTGAAAAAGAAATTGCTGTTTGGAGCCTGGGAGGAGTGGCTTTGCTTTTCTCTTTGCTGTTTGTATCAGTGGGTTAAATTGTCTAATAACTTCAATTCTAAGCTTTTGAAGTATTTTTATCGTAGAAAGTATTCTTTAAGTATGAAATATATATATTTGAAGCACACGAATGTTGAATTTAGAAAAGAATGGTAGCGTTCAACCCAATTCAGTGGCTGATATTAAAGAGGCAATTACGTATAATTTGTGAAATAAAGAGAGCAGCCTCTGCAGAGCGTGGTACCCGCGGGGTTTAGCAGCACGCTCTCTGATCGGAGCTGATAAGAGCGGTATCTAATATCGGCGCTGGCCTTGTCGGAGAACCCGTCAGCGTGCCCGCGCGACACCGGTTTGCCTTTTGGTACCACGGGAGGAGGCAGGGAGAAGCTCTCTCCAGCAGGGTCATTTGTCGTGCTGCTGGGTTTTTGTGTATAGTATTGAACTGTCGATAAAGACAAAGATGGTTGAATAGGTACCTTCTTTTAGAAGCACACGAACTTCAGCTGGAGATGAACTCCTTTGTTTGCTCCTGTTCCTCTGAAGTTTTTAGAATTTTGTGTAAAGTTTCTTTTGCTTTCCTTTTGAGATGAAAACTTCAGAGCTCCCTAGTTTTCAAGCTGTTTATTCTTTTCATGTATTCTTCCTTCATACACGCTGAACTGACGGTATTTTTTTCTTCCTTTTTCACACACCCAAAGCGTAAATACAATACTGGTTTCCATCCTGTGTCCCCTGGAGAAACGGGTCTTTACACATTCTCCACCACAACCTTGATGAGGAGGGGTTTTCAATTAGTACCATGTTTGTTTTTAAATGCAAAGCTTCCAGGGATCAGTGTTAAATTTAGGTATATGGGGTAACCTGTGGGATGTGTAAGAATATTAATAAAATTTGGGGCCTGAGCCAGCACGAGACCACAGACATTTCTCCTCTGCTTTGATTTTTAGTGTGGCTCTGCAAGTCTCTTGCCTTTTGCTTCATGGTGGCTGGCCCTGAGTTTTTAATTACAAAATGATTTCTTGTCCTTAATCCCTGTCTCATTCATTCCTGGCTCTCCTTCCAGTCAGGTCTGGATAACTCTGTGTGAGAGATAACAGTGGTTCCTCTCGGTTTCTGGAGACAAATGGATATTTATTACCATCGAGTGAAATGGTAAAAACTAAGAGGTGAGAGTGAAGAATTACACTAGCAAATACTGTGGAGAAACCTATCTTCAAATATGTAAAGACTGCTCTAGAGGAAAAGGTAATAAATTTGTGCCTAGTATTGTGCTTATAGGCCTAGGAGATCATTTCTAGCAGCTATTTTCTCTTCTGCTCACTCTTCCAAAGCGCTGCCCCAGCAGCTCAGAGGACAGAGGGGCTGGTGGACCGCGCTTTGCCCTCGCCTCCCTCCGTGACCATCGCTCCTCGGTGTCCTGCCGCCTTGGAGCGAGGGGGGAAGCCAAATGACAGGGCCTGTGAGCCAGCCTGGTCTCGGCAACGAGCCTGAGGTGGGTGGGACGGATATTGGTCTGAATGGAGCTCTCTGCTGGAGCGCCGTGATGTGGTCAGGGCGGTACACGCCTTTGTGAGACCTCAGGTATTTAGTTCCTTAGAAGGTACATCGTGAGAAGGTTCATCTCTATTCCGCAGGAATATCAAGTGCTTGTACCTTCTGCATCGTGTTTCAGAAGTGCCACCAGAGGATATTATGGGATGATCTAATACAGAGGGTGTTCAGAAACTGAAGACTTCTACAGATACAGCAATAGTATTTTCTTCACATATACGCATTTCATTATGTATATCTGGAGCCAATCTGATTTGCTCGTGTTCAACTAATAGCTTTTTCCCTAATTTACTTCTTGACTTAAGTGAGTAGTAATCATAAACTGTTTCATTAGTAACTAATTTGATGCAGAGAAAAAGTTGAAAAGATTTGACGTATGCTGTAAAATTTGCACTGCTTCTTCCATGGACTTGAGGCAGGTGTTTTGCCCAAGAAGTCTTTTGCATAGCCTTGATTGTTGATTTTGTGTGTGAGTGTTTGGCACCCGTGATGCGCACAGGAAGACAGAGGCAGGAACCTGTCGCTTGCTGCTTTTTGGGTGCTTCTGGTCTTACCCTTAGTAAGCTGAAGAGCCCTAGTGACTTAGTAACCACGGGTGGCATCTTTGAGGCTGCACCCGCAAAGACAATACGGTAGTCATGCTTTCCTTTAATGGGCTCGGGTATGGTGTTATTGGAGGTGAAATAACAGGGACAAGTCTGAAAAAGAATACTTGCACGTGAAATAGGAACAGCTTTTTGGAATAAGTTGAGGAGAGGGGTTGTGAAGTGGTCATAAATTCTAGCTGAATGAGTTGTTCTTGCTGCCTTTTGTCTTCCCTTCGTCTCTAAAGCAACCTTCTTTGTGCTTGTGGTGGTATCAAGTGATCTTATGTTGAGTGCGGAGGCTTTTTTGAACAACCTAAGGTGGATGGCAAGGACGCTGTTAAAGTAACTTAAAATGACTCCTGAGAGAAGGGAACAAGGTAAATAGCAGGATCGCAGCCCTGGACTTGAGGAAGGCAGAGTTTGATCTGTTCATGAACCTGCTTGGAAGAATCCCATGGAGTACGCTTCTGGAGATAAGGGGGATCCAGGAGAGCTGGGAGGCTGGGGGAGACAATCTGCAGAGCAGCTTTCAAAGCTCACCTGTTGCGCCAGTCGGAGTCTATCTATTGCCGATCACACACGCTGTTGGAAATGGCGTCACCTCATACGGCATTCGCTGGTGAGATAAAGCTGTATTTGAGAAAGACGGTACTAAGTCAGGAGAGTGCTGGCCAGCTTTATTGTAAGGCGTTTAGAAAGAAGGGTATTTTATTAACTAATATAATGGTATTTCACAAATGGAAGCAGAAGAACCAAATATAGCAACAGATATGTGTCTTCATTTTAAACTTTTTTTTTTAATTTAGAATAAGAAAAATAGCTCTGATGATGATATTTCCTGACACATCACAATGGACTTTTTTCCAGAGATGGGACGTACAGTTGGACTTGATGATGTTAAAGGTCTCTTCCAACCATTATGATTCTATGAAATTCAGTGATGAGTGTTATATGCTTAAATATTGCTGTGCAAATGGGTCTGTTCTCACCTCTTTGTCTTCCTGAGGACTTACTTGATTGCAAACTACAAATTCTGTAACTCTGCCTATGGTGGATTGAGTGTGCTTTGGATTGTCTTTCTGGTATGTGGAACGTAGGAAAGGCGAAATTTCAACTTGCGTGTCTCCAAGTTATCCAGAAAGTTCTGCGTGGGGGGTGTTTTGCTGTATGGAAGTAGGAGTTCATCATTAACTGTCTGCCATTTGCCGTTGCCTTTCCGTGATGTTATGTGGCAGAGAGAGACTTCTTCCCTCTGTCCCTGTGTCTTTCATTTTGACAAGAATTTCTGTGATTGTAGTGTATTCTGCTCGCTTTGATGAAGTTCTGCCCGGAAGTAGAAAAGCTGATAGTTCGTTTTGCTCTATGATACGTGGCAGTTCATTAGTGTGAAAGCAAATCAGTGATTTTAGTTTGCAACAAAGTAGATTTTTTGATACTGTGGTTCTGCTCTTCATTGTTATGTGGTTTTGTTGAAAATAAAATGTAAATAAATAGCAGTGTGCAACATTTTGTGGTAAAATTTTAATTAAGACTGATGAATGTTTTTCTTCTATACATTTGATCATCATTCTCCTTCAGATGTATATGATGAATATATTTCCTAAATAATGTTTTTCTTCTGGTAAACTGATTTTTCCACTTGCTTTTAATGAAGCGTGACTTCAGTGCTTCACGTGTTGTTTAATGGTTTGAGCATAACATTCTTGATGTCAGTGCAGTTTTGAGGAAAGATTTTGTTGACTTAATATTGCAGAGGCATGGGAGGGAGAACAAAGAAAGGAACGTCATTTTGTCTGCGTGAATTAACCGGCACTCTGGTGACACTGTAAGAGGGAGGTGTTTGCTGAGTGGCAGCTAATATTAGTATTAGTCTACTAAATGAGGAGGAGGTTGGACTAGATGACTGTTAAAGGTCCATTCCAACCCAAACTATTATATGATTCTGTGATTCTAAATTGTAGGCTGTTTTAAGGTAATAGGTTCATTTCTGAAATGTTTAAAATTTGAGGAAACCTGTATATGTGCACTGTTGTCCCAAGGGCTGGAGGTTGGTTCTTAGGTGTAGACATGCATCCTCTTCTCTTCTGTTCTCTGCCAGCTGTGGTTGAGGTTCTTGCCTGCTGCCTTCCCAAACTGCAAATCGCTGGGCTTTTACCATCCCCTGGCTCAGCAGCTTCTCTGATGATGGGCCGAGCCCTCTGAAGTTGTTGAGCAGTAGGTGTTTGCCAAGCGGTGTAGTTGGCACTGAGTGCAGTTAGGGGGTCTTCACACATGGGGACGTGCTGGTGGAGCAAGGTCTGTGGGTCACTTGTGTGTGAAAGAGTTTGATGGGCAGGAGATGTCGGGATCGCGAGTTCTTTAGCCAGCCAGGAGCTGGGTGAGGGTGTACCCGTACTCACAGGGAGGTGGGGAAGGGACCAGTGGCTTGCAGTGCATCGTCACTGTTTCTCTTCATTTATATCTCATCAACACACTTCAGCTGAGGATGCTGCAGGAGGAGAGCTGCAGTCAGAAATGGGTGATGAGAGCGTGAAAGACCGGGAAAGCACTTATACTGGAAAACTGTGAAGATTGAACTTGTTTACCTTAAAAAGTAGTTGAATAAGAGGTGAGAAGTTGAAAGCGCAGAATCTAATGAATGAATGGTTTAGAGAAGTTGTTTGGGAGCTGTTGTTTTCCCTCTCTGTGCAATGCAAGAACAAAGGTGTTCAATGAAGCTGAAAGGTGGCAAATTAAAAACTGATAAAAGAAAATACGTTTTCAAGCAATGAAAGAAGCAATGGGATTCATTACCATCAGAAAACTGGCAAGGTCAGGAATTTGTCAGGGTTCAAAAAGAGCCTGGAGGTGATTCTGCCCCTCTACTCTGCTCTCGTGACACCCCACCTGGAATACTGTGTCCAGCTCTGGAGCCCCCAGCATAAGAAGGACATGGACCTGTTGGAGCAGGTCCAGAGGAGGCCACAAAGATGATCCAAGGGCTGGAGCCCCTCTGCTGTGAGGACAGGCTGAGAGAGTTGGGGTTGTTCAGCCTGGAGAAGAGAAGGCTCTGGGGAGACCTTATAGCAGCCTTCCAGTATCTGAAAGGGGCCCACCAGAAAGCTGGAGAGGGCCTTTTTACAAGGGCATGTGGTGATAGGACAAGGGGTAATGGCTTCAAACTGGAAGAAGGTCGATTTAGATTAGATCTCAGGAAGAAATTCTTGACTGTGAGGGTGGTGAGACCCTGGCCCAGGTTGCCCAGAGAAGCTGTGGCTGCCCCATCCCTGGAGGTGTTCAAGGCCAGGCTGGACGGGGCTTGGAGCAACCTGGTCTAGTGGGAGGTGTCCTTGCCCATGGCAGGGGGGTTGGAACTAGGTGATCTTTAAGGTCCCTTCCAACCTAAACCATTCTATGATTCTATATTTATGTGATGAATAAAAATATCCAAAGGAGTTGTCAATGAGAGCTTGTTTCTCAGAAGTATTTATTAAATGTCACTTTTTGGACTTGGGAAGCCCAAGGTGAAGATACAACTGGAATGGTGGTAAAGCACCATAATCTTGTACCTGCCTGATACGGTCCTTGTACCTGGCTCTGAAGCATCCGATTTTGTTCTTCACCATATCTGGGTCTCAAGAGGGATCCCAGGCACAGAGGGGCTAATGGAAGAACACTGTTGGTTGTCTTCTCTGCCGGCCTGCACTGATGTTTATACAGGATTCGAGTGCCAGCATGTGACAAACCTCTGCTCGAGAAGCTGCAGTCCAGAGCGCCGAGGTGGCACATTTTCTTTTTTAAATGCAGAAAACTCTTTCAGAAGTGCAGTTCACAAGGTTAAAGAGCAGCCGAGCTTCAAGGTGTTGCTGTCTGAGAGCAAACCCTGAAGATGGCTCCTGATTAAGCTAATGAGACATGTTGTGTGGATGCTGTCTGAACTGTGCTCCGGTTTGGGAGAATAAACCAATTTTAAAAAAAGCCAAGAAGGTGTTGCTTGGTGCAGTTTGTGTTTTTAACCTTTTTAGTTGGCTTATATACTCAAAGGATTAAAATGATTGTTCATTCATATTTTCAAGGGGTGCAAGTTAAAACATGTAACTCACATCGTATGGGTAACGTGAAATGTGTGTTGTGTTATGCGAAATTAGTATTTTGACCACATCCAAGTAAATCTTAGTTCAAAGTAATTGCTTATTATTGCTTTGCCCTGGATAAATTCTTGGGTGTGATTAAATAAGCTGTCCCTTAAGCTAGCCCAGTCTTACTGTTGGGAGCAAGGCTTGGGTGGGAAGTGACCCTTTATGGTTTTATTATTTCAAGAAGAATATGGTTTTGTATTATTTTGCCTTGTACATGGCTTATGTAGTATGGAAGTTGCACACTGTCCTTCCTGTACCTAACAAATTGCTTTATGGTTTTTGGTCAACAACTTGAGCATCAGTGCTGAGCAGGTACTGGATGTGGTATTGTACGTGTGGGCTGTTCAGGGGTTTTTCCCCTCTGTATTCTGCATCAGGGTGGATCAACGAATACTGTGGGCTTCTGGGCAGTCGTTACGGGACAGTAATTGAAGGAAGTTTCCAACAGTTGTTATAGATAAGTGAAAACATTTTAACCCCAATGTGTAGTGAGCAGAAAGGCCTTTTGTAGAGACGCGTTCATAGAATCACAGAATGGTTTGGGTTGGAAGGGACCTTTAAAGGTCATCTAGTCCAACCCCCCTGCCATGAGCAGGGACATCTTCAACTAGATCCAGTTGCTCAAGGCCCCGTCCAACCTGACCTGGAATGTTTCCAGGGATGGGGCATCCACCACCTCTCTGGGCAACCTGGGCCAAGGTTTCAGCACCCTCAGCATAAAACATTTCTTCCTTGTATCTAGTCTAAATCTACCCTCTTTTAGTGTAAAGCCGTTAGCCCTTGTCCTATTGCGGCAGGCCCTGCTAAAAAGTTTGTCAGCCCTATGGCTTGCAAATTTGATCAGACAGGCTGAGATGATTTGCAGTGTAGGTGCTGTGGGCGTCTGTCTGTAGGCTTCACCTGGGGTGAGGTGCAAGTTACTCAACTTGCTTGCCTGAGACAGTCCTAGAGCAGCAGATACACAGCCAGACCTCTCAGTCTTCTCTCCGCTGTGTCCTCTTCCTAAGGACGCGTTGTGGAGCGGCGAGGGCAAGGAGCTGGGTCTGCTCTGCCCGCGAGAATCCCTTAAGGGCAACACAGATGTGCTGTGGGCCACCTAGGAGATAAATTGATGTATAATTTGTGAAACTCTTATTGAAGTCGTTGATCTCTTATACCCTGGAGGTAGTAGAGGGAATAATTTATGAATTAAGTAAAATATGGGAAATTATTAATATTTTCTAATAAAGCAGTCAGCTGATGTATATTCTGAAGCGTTAGCTAAAAGCCCTTTTTCCTTACCTTCTTCAAAAAGCCACAGCTGCCGCATTTCTAGAGTTGTTGACACATCATAAGGGCACTGAGAAATTACTTCTCAAGTTCAATGGAATGTGCTGTGTTGAGCTGATCGGATGAACTCAGGTCTCTGATTTTCCTGTCCTGAAAATCTGATGCGAGGGATTTGCCGTCCTGCTTCAGTTCTGGGTTAGCCTGAACACCCCAGGAGCAGAGCCCGGGTGGTGCTGCGATTCCTCCTCCTTTATTTTTGCAGAGATAACTGCATCGGCTTAGAGCACGGTTCAGTTTACTTTTCTCCCAAGTTAATGATATTTAAGCGGTTAAAACTGCAGGAAACTGGCTGTTAAGAGATTTAGAGGCCAAATCTGGGTTACTTAGTAGGCAGGAGGAAAAAGAAATCCAAGGGTAAGGAATGAACACAGGGCTGAATTTTTATGTGCTGTAGACACTGGCAGAATAGAAGAATCTGATGCACCCTCACAAAAACTTGCTTTTCAGGGCTGGATAAGGCTTTTTTTTTTCTTCCCCCCCCCCCCTTTTTTTTTTTTTTTGAATAGATGAATAAAATATTAGTTTTCTATTGCCCGTAAGTAAGGATGAATACATTTCCTTGTCAGTTGTATGCCTTCTCTCTGCCAGCGATGGTGATCTAGTGGCTAGGTTGAAGAAGGTATGGTATTCATTTATTTTTTAAAAGAGATGACTGGTTTTCAAACGTGACCTGTGCGCACGGTGTTGGATGGCGAGTGGCCCCGTGCCGGGGCAGGTGAATAAGGCAGCTTCACACTTGGGCGAGATTGCCACCGCTTGAGCAGTGGGGCTAAGAGAAAGGGTCGAAAGAGGAGGTTATTTTGAATGATGAGATGAGAAATACACTGAGATAGAAAAACAAGCTTGTGCTAGAGATAGGCAGTGGCGAGCGCTCCAGTAGAAGGGAGTTAAATGAAGAAAAATCATAAAATTATTTCACGGCAGCAGGAGGTTAGGAAACATAACTAAACATGTTAAACTCGCTGTGAAGCAAGAAGACCCCAGGGGTATTTTAGTCAGATAATATTTAGTTTGCTGCAGTGTCAGTTGTATGATTGCTTGTCAGCTGGCATATGTATGTGCTATAAGCAAAATGAGGCTTTTAGAGACCATGCACAATTTTCCTAAGGATAGTAAGCAAAGGATTTATCAGAGACAGATTAAAAGAGTTACAGTGGATTTATTTGCTCTGGTCCATTGCCAGGATATAAGGCAAGCTGAGCCCTCTGCAGAGAAGCGTTGGAGGTGAGGGACCAGAGCTACAAAGAAGAACTATCAATCTGGGGAAGAACTTAGGGAATGTAAAAGTATATAAGATACACAGGTATTTGTAAGTGTGCATTTAAAGCTGCCTGCTGAATTCAGCCTCGAGAAGAGAAGGCTCCGGGGAGACCTTAGAGCCCCTGCCACTCCCTAAAGGGGCTCCAGGAAAGCTGGGGAGGGACTCTGGATCAGGGAGTGGAACCATAGGACGAGGGGAACTGTTTTAAACTGGAAGAGGGGAGATTCAGCTGAGGTATTAGGAAGAAATTCTTGACTGGGAGGGTGGTGAGACACTGGTTGCCCAGGTTGCCCCGAGAAGCTGTGGCTGCCCCATCCCTGGAGGTGTTCAAGGCCAGGTTGGACGGGGCTTGGAGCAACCTGGTCTAGTGGGAGGTGTCCCTGCCCATGGCAGGGGGCTGGGACTAGATGGTCTTTAAGGTCCCTTCCAACCCAAACCATTCTAGGATTCTATGATTCTATGTTTGCCAAAAGAGTGGTCAGATTGCACAGTCTCTCCACAATTTGAGAAACGATAGTTGGGAAGCTAAGTGTGTCTCTTGTTCTGGCACCTAAAATTAGCCTTTGATCATCTTTCTCAGGTTCTCTGCCTGGCTGTGGCCTCTTCTCACTGCAGTTTCCCCTGGTGGCTTTCTCCAGACTTCCAACCTTGGGTGGGAAGTTGGTGTTCAGACTTAACGATATGGTACTTTTCCAGGCAATAACATGGCTGTGTTATGAGAGTATCAGAAAAAGTGTTGAAAACCATCAGTTTTAGAGAAATGATGGGAGAGATGGGGTTGCTTAATTCCCAGTTTGCTGTGTGCTTGTGGTTACACAGTACATCAGTCTGTCTGACCTCTCTTCCGCCTAGTCAGGTTAGACAGGGATGGAGGTACTTAGACTTATAAAGAATAAATATTTTATTTTTGTGGGAGAAGCCTTGGTTGTTGGGTGTGCAGTACATCTCAAAGGCTTCTTTATAGGTTACATCCATCTTTAGACTCCTGTGGTAGCCTTATATTGGCTTGAGGGGCAAGAATTCAAGCAGAGGGTTGAGGTATATAAAGTCACATTCGAGAGGTAAAAATATTTTGAAAAACCATTCTCAAACATTCTTCTTGTCAGTGCAAGGGTAGTGAAATCTGCTGGATGTTTTTATTTTTATGGAGGTAACGGGCTTTTTTGTAAATGCTGTTTTAATTGAGGTCTTGAGTAGAAAGTCAATGGTGTGTATATACATATGTGTCTGCAGTCAGTTCTAATTTGCAAAGTAATGTGAAAATAGGTCAGCCACAGAGAAAAATGTTGGGAAATGGCTGTAGCTGAGAAGGAAGCTATTTGGAGGTTTGGGAATAGAAAATTTTGGTTTAAAGATGATCAGTACAAAAGCTAAGGGTGGTAAGAGAAAGGGGAACCATTTACCCTCTGGTGGTAGTAGATACTGCTGTAGACATGGAAGATTGGAAAAGTTTCTGGTAATTTAATTTTTGCTGGTTTTGTTTGGCATAGAAGTCTTGGGTTTTTTGTCTGTTCTGGAAGACTTGATTGCTCTTGTTAGCAGTGCCCCAAGAGGGTGAGGGGCTGAGGGGATGCAGCTGCCTTAGATGCGTTCCCGTGATAGCAAAGTCTGACCAAACGTGCCTTTAGCCACAGCTCTATCTTCAGACCCCTCTTTCTTGGGGCTTGCTGTCACTTTATTTTGACTTTTCCCCCCCTCCCCATTTTCCATGAGGCAATGGGATGTGGACATAGTCTTTGAAGAGAGAAGCCGAATTACAAAGTAAGGCTCAGCGATGGATCAATTCCTTATCAATTCCTCCAGCCATCAGATTGGGGCAGAACCTCTTAATTGTCAGCAGCCCCGTGCGTGTTCCCCGGCTAATGCTTTTCCGTGGTGTGTAGGGCAGCTGCCCGCATCCCGACGAGCAGGGAGTGGGATGCGCGTGTGTCCTGGGAGGAAGGTGCAGACGGGGCTTTGGGAAGATGCCGACTGCCGCTGGTGCCTGGGGCGCTGCACAGCGTGCGGGGCTCCATGCTTCGCTTTCCTGAGTCTCATCACCTTGGTACAAACTCACTTCTCTAAATTACAGAGATGCTGTTGAATTGTAATCCTCCTCTTTGATAAACACATCACTGAAGCTTGAGATTTATCATATTTATTGTTTGCTTTTATTCAGTACACAAGTTACCTGTCAAAGAAGGAAATTAGACTGGGTTGATATTACTCATATTAAAGCTCAGTTGATTGTTTCTTGTCCCTAATTCTTCTCTAGCTGCTTGCAATTTGATTGTTAATGTTTTCTTCAAGTATTTTATGAGATACCAAAATGTTGAAGTGATTTATAATTGCCTGAGTCTGTATCTTCTCATCCATCCTTCTTTTAGGAGGCTGGCTCTGTTCCTCTGCCCTGTTTTCAGGGCCTGTCCTGCCACGTGCGAGTTCATCAACGATAGTTGCTCGAGGACCAGAGATTGCTGTGACTAATTTCTGAAGTATCCTGAGGATATATTTTATCAATAGATCCTGACACAGTCCCATATATTTAAGTATTCTTCAGTTATTTCTGACTATATTTTGGCTTACGTTCCCACACCTCACACTGCTGATTTTACTGATGTGAAACATCTGGTCAAGCCCCAGTTACCATCTCCCTTTTCTGGGTGTCTATTTGTGTAGCTTAAAGCGAGAAAGCATAAACCTCTGTTACACAGTCATCTTTCTCTTTTATTTGTGTTTTTACAAGGAATAGTTTGCTAAATTATACCTGATTGCAAATAGCATCTGTTTGATGTTGAAGCTCCATATTCTTTCTTCAGTCTTGAAATTTGCTCTTATTACAACTAATTTGGAGTTAGGAGTCTGGAGAGGAAGAGGAGGGGGAAATCTTGCCGCTGATTTCCTATAATGAAGCAGTCTATTAACATTCTCCAAAAATTATCATTAATTATAAAAAAAAAAAAAAAAAGCTCATCTAACGCTGGGAACAGGAATATTTCTGTACCATCAAAAAAGCAGCGAGTGGGAAATATCATTAGGATTCCACTTTACAAAGTCTGTCTCCTCTGCCAGGCTCTAACCCGTGCAGAAGTGAGAGAGCAAGTGAGCTGTGCGTTTGGGTTGTGGATTAATAGTTGAAGCTCATTCGTGTGGAAATAAAGCAGATTTTACTGTGACTAGAATCTGTCATTAAAAAGCCGTTATCAGAAGGGACCGGCACAATTCCCACTCTTTCATTGCTAATGACAAAACAATCTGTTCTTTAAAAAACAACAACCCTATATTTTCTTTCAGAGAATAGTGCAGGAGATTTACCAGAACAGAAGCCGGCTGAAGAGCGGCAGTTGAAAGATTTATTGATCAATAAACCAGACAATTACAGCTTGTTTATAAAAGGAAAAAAACCCAACCAAACCTCGGGCCTGCGAGCAACACCGGGACTCTAATAATGATAACTCTGGCATCCAGCTTGAAACGATAAAAGTCAATGGGAAGATATAGGATTTCAATAAAATTATGACACTAGATAAACTTTACCCCAGGAACAAATTTTCCCTGGGTGTGTGACTGACTTCAGTTAGATTTGTAACTTTAATTTCTTTCTTATTGATTTTTCTTTTCTTCAACTAATTAGAAAGTCCGCGGTGAATTGTGTGTGTGTGTGTTTGAGGAGGGGCTAACGAGCACCAACAGGAATGGGGCCGGAGTTTATGTGTAGGGATAGAAGCTCTGATGGCTTTTTAAATTTTTTTTGGCTATATATATTTACTCTTCAGTTCCTTCCAATCCACAGCTGGGAGTCGCTCTCCTACCCGGCCGTGCAGCTGTTTGAAGCGACGGGCTGGCCCCGGAGCCCTGCAGCAGCGCTGCCTCCGTGCCCTGGGGGTCACGGTAGGGATGAGGAGGATGCTGGTGGTGCTTCTGTGAACAGTTCTCAGGTCTCTCCCTAAAATTAACCCCAAAGTCCTGGAAGAGCCCGCTTATTTTCCTGGTTCTAAAGCGCTCTGGTAACCCTCTGGTGTGCGGATGCCAGGGAAAGAAGTTTTCCCTTAGCTTCGAGCTACTCGCCAGCCAGGTCGAATTTTGGCTTTACGCAGAGGGAATGGAGGAGCTGGTGGGAGGACTGGTGAGAAGCTTTATCTTAGGGATGGCATTTTGCAGAGGTGCCATCCTGTGCTTTCCCGTAGCAGATTTTCATGGGATTAGCTCTAGTTTGTGGTTAAGATTATAAAACATGTTTTCTTTTTAGTTACTTTCACAATACTAGGAGGCATATTCTTTTGGTGACGTGGCTGTTGCTGGCAGAAGGAAGGGAAACTGTTCAACCTTTGAAAAAATCACTATCTTTTCTCTTTTTTCAAACTTGCATCTCCTGAAACGTAACTGCAGGCTGCAGCACCAGAGTTTGCTGTGGGGCATTAATTTCCTAGCTTTATACTGAACATCAAACCCAATTATTCTGCTTTTAGGGCATGTTTATAGGAAGGACAGGTCAAACCTCAAACCAGGACAGGTCATTTCTGTTCTGGTGCCGATTTGAAGCTGGTCAAGGTAAAGAGCACGTGGAATTGTGCCGGTGTAAGGTCCGCAGTGAGTTAGCAGAGATGCCCTGTGCTGGGTAAATTTTGGAAATTCCCAGAGGGACTGCTTTTTAGTAATTCTGATGAATGCTCTCCTGGTAGCAAGCAGGAAAGCAGAGGTATTGGAAAAAGGTTAGAGAGGGCATGTGAAGGTCCCCGGGGAGGATTTTGACAGGGTTTGGGGAATATCCTGTTGTGTGGGATGAGGAGATAGTGCAGCAATTACTGAATTAGTATTACATTATAGAGAATCTTTTTAGACAGAGGACTTCTCAACAAGAACTTCTGTTTCCTGCCAAACTAACAAGATCTTTAGGAGGGAGGGCAAAGCTTTCAGTAAGTGCTCTTGATGGGGAAGAATTTGAAAAATGGAGCTGGGGACCACTTGTTGGAAGCTGAGAATTGATTTCATTACAGCATTAGTATTTAGAAATAATTAAAGAGGAGAACTAAACTCCAGGATGAAGTGTTTAATTGTACCGCCCTTTATTTCAGCTTTTCAGCACCTTTTTTCACCCCCCGATGCAGCTTGTGTTGTATTTACTGCGCGTGGTTTTTTTCCTGAGAAGTTTACTCTTCCTTTAAGAGAAGGGCTTTGAAGGGTAAGGTCTGTAGTTGATTTTAAGGGAAAGAGAGCCCGTAGGGATGTTCTGCTGCCATGCAATTTTCCCATCCTAACATGAAAGCAGAAGTTTGTCCTCCTTGCAGCTGAACAGCTCCGGGAACCGCTGGGATCTTGCTGGGGACAATTCGAATGACCTAATATTCAGCTGTTAATTGGAAGCCAAGTGTGATGGGAATTGCCAGGGGTCCTGTTTGCTGTTTTAAAAATGCGACGGATTTTGGGACTGCCCTGCTGTAGTGGAGAGAACATTGCAGCGTTAAATTATCACATCGATGAAAGATGCTTGGTAGAAAATTAGGATAGAGGAGCAGCTAGGAGCACAGGGAAAGAGAGGATGCTGTAATTGCAGCTCTAATTGCAACAACGTGCAAGGATCAAACCAGTCCCTTTGCTAAACGTTCTCTTCTGTGCTCTAGACAACGATTCTGCGATAAATGGGGAATGAAAGTTGTCTCCTGAGCAAAGGCAGTCTGCCTTACGGAGAGTGCACTGGGCAGACTGGGTGATGTGTGGCTGTGTTAAGGGGGAGGAGGAGGATGGAGCGACCCTGTAGCGCTGCCTTTCTGCTAAAGGAGTTCATTGCAAGGCAGGTGTGCTGTGGTGGGGTTTGGGTTTTCTCCTTCTGCAGCAACATGGAAGTATTTCCTTTCATATGCCTAAACCACGGCAAAACTGTTCTTTCCTTGGAAAAGTATTTCTCTTCACCCAGACCCGATCAAGGAGCTAGTAATAACTTCTAGTACTATTTGTGTTAAAACCTGTTTTTCTTTATTATTTTGTTGTCTCTGTTCCTTCAGCCTGAGGCTGTGCTTTAGTCTTGGGGTCCTTTTACCTGCTGACCAACCCAACCGTCTTGGCTGACCTTTCAATGCGTGACGTGCTCTGAACACACGCTGTACCTCTGGCAGTGCCCCCTCGTCTTATTTTCACACCTTGGATTTGAATGTTCCTTCCCTTCTCCACGCGTACACTTGCTGTCCATGTTCAGTCTTTGACCTTTAGATGTGGAAGGAGGCGATAACCTTTGTATACAGGCTTGCTCGGCTCAGCGGTTAGCATCACCTTCGCTATCTGAAAAACAACCTGTTTTGTCAGGGGGTGAGGGGAAAGGACATTTTTTCCTACCCTGGCAATTCCCAGGTTCCCCCAGAGAGCAGGATCCCAGCGAAGTGTTTCAGCGTGGCCAAGCTGGCCTTGTGGAGTGCCCCAAGTTCAGCATAGTGGCAGTGGCCTGGTCTGGATGTGAGCTGCACGGCTATAAAGCTGAGTGATCTTCTTCTAATAACATTTTGGATTTTTGCGGTGGCAGAATTCACGTGAGGGAGCTGGTTTGTCCAGAGCACTCGAGCATTTCTGTAGGAGGGCGAGGGTGCAAACTTCAGCAATAAAGGGAGGCAGCTCTGTAAGATTTCCTTGGAATTTTTGCTCTTTGGATTTATGCCAAGGAACTTTGCTGCTTTGACCCTGTTCTGTAGCCTCGCAAACATCAAGGTTCTTCCATGTAGTCAAAAGATAAACCACTTCATCAGCTGGCTAATCCCTGTATGCATATTGCGCTGTGAACGGTAATCTCCTTAAAACACACCTGACTGCTTGAAATTTTCAGCCTTTTGTCCCCATTCTTCTGCTCCATCAATGCCTTGGAGGCGGGCGTTAGGTGCCGGCTGAAGTTGGGAGCGCAGCAGGAGATGTTTCAACCAGGGGCCCACGCAGAACGTTCTGCCTTTACCCTCCAGCCCAGGCTCTGTACGTGGGAGTGCGAACGCTCTCAGGGAGGGGAGAGGGATCTTCTTTCTGTCTTTCGCTGCAAATGCTTGGTTATAATTGCCAGCGAAGAGTGAAGTGAGCCAAACGCATTGTCTGCGAGATATTAACCTCTGAAAAAATATTTATTATAAACACCGAGTGTTGCAGTGTTTAACCAGCGATAAGTCACATACCATTTAAGGGGGTATTTGCTCTCAGCCACTTTGTTCCTTGTCAAATCTGTTTCATTTCTGTTGTGACAGTTCTGCTCCTTCATTGCTGGAACCCTGGCAGGAAAAAATGTCAAGTACTACACTAAATATTTTGCAGAAGAAATCCATTCAGCCATGTTGAATGAGAATAACGTCTCCAAAAAGACGGCAGACTCTGTTTTCAGTTGCCATCTGCTTGTTCAAGTGTACGCATGTTGCTTTCCAGCAAGGGATATGTGGTTTTATATACAGAAGACAGTCCAATTTTTCAGTTTTCGAGGCAGCAGCATTTATTTTATTACAACTGTCTGTTCACGTCTGTGACTTAATGCCGATATGAAGACGGTGACAGTGGTATATACGATCCATCAGGGTTTCTTTGCCATATAAAAGAACAATGGGTAAAAACGTCAAATATAGTTCTGGGAACCCTCTCCTCGGAGTGAGGTCGGGGACTTTATCCCTAAAACTGGTTTCTGTTCTTCCTGACAGGAGCGGGACGGCATGCGAGCGATTCTGGAGTCATACGACAGCGAGCTGACGCCTTCGGAGCACTCGCCCCAGCTGAGCCGGCGTATGCGTGAAGCCGAGGAGATGGTGCAGAAGCTGCATGCTCATAACGCCGAGCTGGAGGTAATAAAGCAGCAGCATCCTCTAACCCCAGGGGTGAAGTAGTTGAGACCTTTAAGATTGAATTGCCTGGTGATGTGATCCGCTCTCACAGCAAACAGATTTGCAAAATTCAGACTTCAAAATTCCAGGATCGATAAGACCCACGAGTTATTATTCCGCACCTGAAGCTGGCAGAAGCCGAGAATAATCATCGTTGGGTGTGCTTAGCCTTGTGTTAGGCAGAGCTGTGCTGCACGGCTGGAGGGACGGCCCGTCCCTGCGGGTTGAAGGGCTGGGTGGAGGAGGAGTAAAGGAGCAATGAAATGGAGCAGGTGTGGTGTCTTCTCGGTGGTCTAGTCTAGGTGATTCGCTACACCGCGTGCGTGGCAAGGCTCTTTGGTGCACACTGCGAGTGAGCGTGTGTTTGTAAGAGCTTTACTCCAAGGGCTGAAGAAGTAAATATGTGTCTGCTCTTAGTTCTTCACTGCTTGGCATTGGGCCTGAAAAATCCAGAATACCAGAAACTCTATTAAATGCTTTTTACTAGGTTTTTGCTAAGAAAAAAACATTCTTTCCAAAGATAGAAGTATTTCTTGAAGGAATTCTTACATGAATTTTATTTCTTTTTTGAAAATTCGTGATCTGAAATGTGACTGTAATGAGGGAAACGTTAACATGCGTTTGCCTAATAGTTCCCCTCTTCTCTGTTGTACTTGGTCAGAGAGGAATGGGCGTTGTGGTCATGAGGTGAAATATTTGGAATATGCCTGTGATCTTAAAAGCTTGGCAGTTTTATTACATAGGCTTTACAATAATCCGAAGTATGTGAGTTTTCCTTTCTTCACGTCTAATTCCACCATCACATAGATTTATAGATGCCATAATTCAAATGGAGTAAAACTTGTAGAAATTGATGCCGCTCAGTTCATGTTCAAGCCGTAGAGTGGATTGTCCCATGGCGCACAGACACCTTTGTTGTTTCTGGCATCTGGCTCTTTTCTTGTGTTGGTAGGTGGGGACTTAAATCAGGCACTACTGGCTCCAATGACCTTTGAAGCCTTAGCGAGCAGAGCAGCATAGTGTGGTATGGATCACTATCATGGTATAGATCCACTTCATCCCTGTTTCTCAGCAAAAGAATTCTGTGAAGTTTTGGGCAACTTGATAGAGAAGTTAGCTGCTAACATCAGATGAAATGGAAATTTGCCTGAATTTGTCTGTCAGAATGTTTCTCTATGTTGTCTTTTGATCACCGTATTGCTTACCACCAGACAGAGCAGGTTTAGACCACGCGGACATAAAGTGGTAGGTGGCTGTTGTATCCTGTTTTCTTCGTTGTTTCCAACAGTGGCGCTGGGTTGTTGGAGAGAGATTTCCTGAATTGTTTCACTGAATAGGTCAAATGTGCATGGTGTCTTTGGGCAATAGCAAATTACCTTTTTTTTGTCAGGGGAAAGCATGGAAGAGTGGGGAACCGGTTGCTACACCCCTTTATTTACAGAAAACAAATTATGAGTTTGCTTTCACGGGCGTGGATTAAAGGCTACATGGAAAATTTCAGAAAGGAGCTGTGTTCTCTGGAGGTTTGTTTTGTGTGATGTCAACCTTTAAGCCTTTCAAAGCCTTTGCTAGAAGCAGGATTCAAAGACCTGATATTCCCCTTGTAAAGTGAAATTTTACGCTTCACTTGTTAGTGTTTGCCTTTCTGACTGCAATGTTGACTGCTGCATCCCATCTATTTTGAAATTTTGGGGGGAAGTTTTTTGTTCTAGTAAAAATCTGAGAACTGGAAAGGGAAATTGAGGTAGAGGCAGGACTCCTGGTGTCTCATCATCAGGAGCAGCAGCTGTAATCAACTGCCTGTAGATCAAAGAACTGGTCGATAGTAGCTATTAATAACTTCTAACATAGTGCTCTGCACCCTCCCAGCTCTGCTGAGCCTCTGTACAAATTTTAGAAATGTTGACACCTGCATGACTCATCTCACAAACAGAGGAGACAGCAGGAATGAGGCACCTTGGAGCCTCGGTTGCTTCTGAGATGTGGGAGAAACAGTCTGTGATGTGGGGCCATTGGGAGGGAAGGAAAAAAGGAACTTCAACGGGTTTAAGTCCAAGTACGGCAGAAGGGTCGGGGCATCCCAGGAGCCCGGGGTGAGGACGGGTTTGGAAGGGCAGCACACGACCAGCTTGTAGAGTAGCACAGAAGAATAACAAGAGCCCGTCTGTGAGCATCACGCACGGGGCAGCAAAGCAACAACGTGCACAGCTCTTCTGTGAGAGCCAGGTGAGGTCTGGGGGGCTGCAGAGAGAGAGGGTGATGGATCCCCGCCGAAAAGGCCAGGCTCACGCTATTACTTTTTGCTAGGCTAAGTTGGTTGAAGTGTGGAAAGCCATTAAGATCACTGGTTAACCAAGGATATGCCACTGCAGGTAACCACAGTTGTGCCCACAGAGGAGCGCTCCTGGCAGCTCAGCGTACGCTGGGAACGCTGTTACAGGAGCAGCCCTTGCACGGTCCCTGTGCACTGCGTCTCTGCCTGGAGGCTGCAGGTATCGCTGTGCTCCACCAGCATCTTGAGTTTAAAAAAGCCCTTTGAGCCTCTAACGCGAATGCATCCTCTTGCATTACATTTTGTAGCTTCTACCTTTCAACTTTTTTTCATAAACCTTAAAAATCACAGCATTTCTTTCCTCCCTGACTTGTTTTATCACAGTTTTTTTTTCTGTTTTTTTTTGCTACCAGGTACTTAATTTACCAAAATCTCTTTCTGTGCTCCCTAGTAGAGAGCCCTTTGATACTTTTTCTTTTTTTTCCCCTCCTGGCTGCACTGATCTGTTACCAGCAGCCCCACCTCTGAGCAAGCCATAGAGGGGGAAAAGCGATGTTCTTAACAGCAATTTTTCTTTACTCTGAAAATGGAGATTTTCCCATGCATTCCAGCAGCACTGCTATGTGAGGCAGGAAGCTCTCCAGTGAAGACGGGGTGATAGGGATAATGCAGTAGGAAAGAGAAGGAAGCTGCGTGGGACTAGGAAGATTTTGGGCTGAGGCAGCAGCTTTTAACTCATTAGGGAGATGAGGTCTCTGAGAAGTCCTTTGGTTGATGTACAAATGGAGGTGGGAAGCTGTTTAAAAGAACACAGGGAATGAGAGAGGAGCGTGTAAGCTCTGGAGGGTTGCGTGTGAGTAGTTATTAATGTTACTGGGAGGATGGATTTAGGTGGTACACCGAGTCATGCCTGACTCCCTCCTTCCCGGCCCTCACTGGGCAGGACATCAGCTGGGAGCCTGGGTTACAGGCACCTTTCCCAAAACTGAAATACAGAAGGATGCTTTCATCCCACATCACTTCAGACATGTGGTGTCACTGCGTAAGAACTAGTCCTATCAGAGCCCGATGGGGCAGAGGACTGGAAGACAAAGAAGGGTTGATGGGGAACTTTTTAAATCCCCTTCATTGATGACTGATGAGAAAAGCTGGATCTGTAATGCGTGGACATGCAAACACGTTCTGGGACTAGAAAATGATTGCTGTATTCTCGCCAGGACTGCTTGCCCCCAGCCCGACCCCTTACTCCACGATGCCAGTCTGGCTGGAGAGGTTCAAGAAAGCACGTTCCGGAGGATGGAATGTAAAGCAGGGGGGAAAATGCAAAGAGAAATGCCGTCTGAAATGGTGGCTGGAAAAGCAAGCAGGCTGTGTCAGCCTATTTCACGTGGGTAATGGAGTGTCACTCACCATCTTTTTAAAAGTGTGTTTTGGAACTGAAGAGGGAATGAGTTTGTCCCTGGCCAGCCTGCTATAAATACTTAAAATAAACAGAACTGTAGCCGTATTTATATCACGGCATGAATTTTTGTTTTGGTACTGGTGATATTAACAGTTTTCTTGCCAGTCTTGGTTAACTTTCACTGCCTTAGCTCCCATTACTTCTAATTTCAAGGTAAACGTGACAAAACAAGAAGCTTCTGTGCATGCAGCAGCTACTGTGAAAAAGCTCTGATGTGGAGTTTAGTGTTTGAAAAGTTAAACCCAGCTGCACAAAAGAGAAATCATCATAAATATAACTCCATTAATAGCGATTTTATTACAACACACTTGGCTCCATATGAAACTTTAATGATGAGAGATTTGCAGGGAAGACTCATGCTGACGCCTTCAATGGTCTCCAGCATTTTTTGCATTGAGAGATTTACACTGTCTGTGAGCGCCATATGTACTCTAATCAGTTAATTATGAGTCTGACAGTTTCAGCACATGAAATGCCATATGTTCTGTGTTTTTGTTCCACCACGGGCATTACCGGTGACCTCAAAACTCATTGACCAAATATTGTCACCTTATCTGCACCTGATAACTGCAGCGCATCTGCTGGCAGAGAAAATTGGGCATTGCTGATTCTTGTGATGTTAGTCACAAATCTGCTCCTTGCAAAAGGAGTTACTTAGCAGTCACCCCGGTGTTTAAGGTGCTTAAAATTTACGTGCGGATGCAGTAAAATGTTTATTTGAGCAGTTAACAGTTCCTCCTTGTCTCTCACCCAGCTTCCCCCATCACTGCTTTTCCACTTTTTTACCTTCTGTTTTTTTTCTCTCTTTGATCCACACTTTATATTTATCTTGTTTTATCTCTCCTCTGCCGAATTTCCTCCTCCCCTCAAAGGTAAATTGCTTCTTTACATAGCAGAAGGGGTTTCTGTGATGATGGGAGCTTTACAGAGAAATTTCCTCCCATCTGTGCAAGGTGCAGAAGAGTTTGTTTTAATTTTCAGATTCCTTCTGCCTGCTTTCTCTACCTCTCTGCTGCCATCCAACCTTTGTGCCCTGTTTTTTCTCAGTGACAACTGTAAAGAAGCAGTGAGGAGATTACTCTGCTCACTTTGGATGTCCATAAGGAGCAAATCCGAGTCACTAGAGCTTTCCTGCCACTCCAGAATGGCATATGTTTCACTTGCCCGGACTTCTGCTGTCATTGTAGCATCTTATCTGTGACTCATGCGGGAGAAAACAGGCTCTCGCTGGAGATGATGCTAATGTGCTCCATGCATCAGCTACCACTGATTGCTGAAGCAGTCACAGGGCTGGACATCATCTTCTGACAAAGCAAACACCTTGTCGAAATAGCATTTTGAACCTGAACGCTGTGGCATCTCTTGGCAGACTGGAGCCTTCCCGAGAACCTCTGCGGTCCTTTGCGTTTCTTTTCTTTTCTGAAGGAGAGTAGGTCAGGCTCCGTGTCCTCCGGCAGTCCTGCAAAATGGATTATCCTCAGTTCTCTCTTCTTTCACACGTTTCATCTTCCTTCAGACCCGAGTGACCTTAGGAAGTCAGGGAGCCATTAGTTTCCTCCCCTCCCTTTTCCACCTGCCCGTGGCTGTGTTTGGGGAGAGCACCTTGCAAACAACCGTCATATAAATGAGGAAGTCAAGTCACGGAGGGGCTTAATGATTTGTTAAAGGTGACAGTCCCTGCTCGGTGGAAGAGGAGTGCCTCTTCAAACTGGTTGATGCTGCAGCAGAGCCTGGCTCTGCCTATCTGAGACTTTTTGTTCGGTCGAACTAGATTTTAAAAACTCAATTACTGTTAATTTTTTTGAGGAGATTCCCCATTTTGGATCTGTCCTGAAAGCTAGTAATTGATCAGGAGAAGCACTGCCTTATACTGGAGCTATTCTGCACAAACCAGCATTGTTGTCACTAGAGGTAGATTTTTTACAGCTATTTTTAGTGTGTGGATGCTCTGACAGTTTAAGAATGGCTTTAACTCAGCAGTTCCTAGGGACCGCAAGCCTCCATCAGTCTTAAGAAGTGAGAATGTCTGGGCACCAACTTGCATAGAGTAAATTAAATCATTAAATAAGACAGTATCTGTACCTTTAGCCCATCATAAGCTGCTTTACAGACAAGCCCCCTGAAAAATGACCAGTTGCAGAACAACGAGCAGCCGTAAGGACCCCTTGGCCGCGCTTGGCTGCATATTGAAGTGCAGGGGACAGAAGAGCATTTTCCAGCTCTGCTGCCTTCTCGTGCTTCCAGTGCAGTAAGAACAAGGGGAGACATTGTAATTTCTGTCACCTTTTGCTGAAAGTCATGCTCCTGATGTAGAGGTAGTCCGTGACACTCTGCCTCCGGTTCTCTTACTGGCTAGATCATGTCTTGACTCTCTCTAAACTTAAACATTTGTAGGAATGATAAATATAAATGACCACCTGTGTCAGCCATGCGGGGGGTTTAGGACGGACTCCTGCAGGCTCTGCTGTGTGAAGGGTTTCACCCTCCAGGAAGCATACCTGGCCTCGGTGAGGCCGTGCTAATATCATAGAATCACAGAATTGTTTAGGTTGGAAAAGACCTTTAAGATCATCTAGTCCCACCATTGACCCTACTCTACCAGGTCTGCCACTAAACCATGTCTCCAAGCACCACATCTACACGACTTTTGAACACATCTAGGGATAGTGACTCAACCACCTCCCTGGGCAGCCTGTTCCAATGCTTGATAACTCTTTCAGTGAAAAATTTTTTCCTAATATCCAGCCTAAACCTCCCCTGGCGCAACTTGAACCCGTTTCCTCTTGTCCTATCNAGCATTGCCTGGGGTTGTTGTGACCCAAGTGCAGGACCCGGCACTTGGCCTTGTTAAACCTCATGCAGTTGGCTTCAGCCCATTGATCCAGTCTGTCCAGATCTCTCTGCAGAGCCTTCCTACCCTCAAGCGGATCAACACTGCAGCTTGATTTGGTGTCATCATCAACCTGCTGTCCAGGCGTGATGCTCAGGGGATGTGGGAACGCTCCTGTTCTCAGCCTCTGAAGGATTTCACTTCAGCCCCAAGGAGATTGATAGGTGCCAGCAGCAAAAAGATTGCGCCCTCCCCTGCAACCTGTGCTCCCCTAAAAATGCTCTCGTATAAACAAATCCTCTTGTAGCCCCTTCCTGTGATGTTATGAATAACCAAGCATGAATGGGGTGTGACCTAGGGAATTTGGATTACCTTCAAATGTACCTGGCCGTAGGGGACAGGATAAACAGATGAACTGGGTCTAAATTCCTACAGAAGATTTAAAATTGGGTTCTTTCTTCATGATGTTTTGGAAAGAGAAGATAACTGATGTGTAGTTATGAGTCATATTTACCACAATAAAACAGGAGAGTGTATTTCATATGCTGTTGAGAGCTTTAAAATGCTGTACGCTGGAGAGCTTGCATGCCTGTGCCCAGAGATACAGGCTTTGCAATCAGGTGGCTTCAGGTGGAGGAGGAAGCAAGAATACATTTGGAGTGGGAGCAGTGGCCCCGTCCCCGGCAAATGGCAGCAAAGACGTGGCATCAAAGAGCTGCTCTTGTGCGATACGGTGCGTGTCGCCTCCTGCTGCGAGTGCGCAGCTGGGAGGGCAGGGGCTGAAACTGGGACGCGCGGCGATAACATGTCTCTTCCCTCACCAGTGGAAGACAGAAGGAAAAAGGCAGATTAAGCATCTTTGGGGAATGGGGTTAGGAACAGGTAGCTGCTAGCTTTTCAAAGGCAAGGCTTGGAAAATGTAGGAACGTGTTCTTATGTCGGTCTCCATCACTTGCTGTTGCACGGAGGGAAGGGCTGGGGGTCAGCAGGGACCCAATGTTAGAGAAACATTCAACAAATAAGACAAACTGCATTCTGCATTTAATTCAGAGATTTAACCTCTTTGAATCTTTTTCCAAGCTGGAAAGCATGGTGATTTTAAGTCCTGCTGGTCTCATCTGTGTGGTGATGGGATCCCATTGGAGGCAGTGCCTCTTCCTCCGGAGCACTCCCAGCCCAAAGTTGCCTGAAGTGTGTGGTACGTGTTACATGGCTCACCACCCACAAAATATTTTGGTGCCTGGCTCATTAGGGACAGGAAAATTGGCCAGTCCTGGCCAGTTTGTCTCCAAACTAGGAACCGGGTTCGTTTCTGTTGGATTTGCCGGAGATCCTCTCTGGCCGGTGCCTCTTGTCTTTTTTTTGAACTAAATCAGTGGTTCAGGCTTCCGTGCTAGCACAGACTGAAGGTTGATGGTAAACGTCTCCTAATTATCAGAACTAGTCCTTAGGAGCATTCTCACATCGATGAAAGCTTTAACAGCTTGTGGAACCGAGCAATTCCAGGGGAAAGGAGATTAATATCTTGTGAAAAATGTAAAACATAAGACTGCACATTGGCATAATGTTTCATATGGAAAATGCCACAGAAATTTTTGCTATTCCCTAACTCTGCGTTGTATTAATGACATTAAGCGGTGCTTGTCTGGGCATCTTAAGAGATGTTCTGAACTTGTTGAGATTTGTTGATTTTTATAATGATTGGATTTGAATTCTGTGATTTGTAGTGCTTCATTTCAGGATAATTACATAGTGTCTGCATAATTTAAGATTTAAAGTATGTATTTGTAAGTGTTTTCGTGTCATCTTTTAATTCATGATGATAGTCTCCTGTAAGAAAGAGGGCTTAATATTTTTAATGATTATTTGCTATTTAAAAACACGCTGTAAAGATTCCAAAGATTTCCTGCAGGGCCTCTACGCAGGCTCGTTACATGGTTCTGGTTCAACTCATTTCTGCCCACTGTGTTTCTGTGGGCTCCAGCTGCAGAGTTTTATTGAAATCCCGTTACCAAATAGTTATAACATATAAACAGAAAAAGTGCTCGGAGAAAACAACATCCACACAAGCTTGTTCCCATGCTCTTGTGGATCCTAACGCTCCTGCACTTTGCAGTTTGCGAGAATTCTAAGATCCACTTTAATACCCTTAATACTTTGCTTATTGTGGCAATTAGTACAACAGTAGTTGCTGTCTTGGTTTTCTTTTTGAAGCCCATTGATTCTTTCTTACTTTGGCCCTAATTACCAGTAGTAGAAGAGGTGTTTCTTCAGGGAACTAATTAGTCTAAAAGCCTGGTTCAGCATAGCACTTGAGCAGAGTTAGTTGAATGCTGCCTAAAATGGAAGAGCCGATTGCAATTGTTTCATGTCAGAACATATATAATTATTCACCCTTCACACTTCTCCACAGTTAATGTGTTGCGTTCGCTCCCATCCATTCTCCCTGTCTTCCCCTATGGACTGGTTTGTCCCTGGGCTGCAGCATCTCCATTTCCCCAGTTTGGTTTCACGTTAGGGTCATGCATTAGAGTACGGCACCATTGCAAGTCATCACTTGAACAGAAATTAAAGAAAGGTGGCTGGAGTTCTCTCTTTGTTTTTCTCTTTTGCTTTTTCACTTAAATGTGACTAGCCTACTAATACTTGGAAAAGGCTGGGAAGAGAATAAGTGAAAAAGCCAGCTGATAGCGATTTTCACCAAGCTGTGAATAAAAACTAAGCTGCTGATATAGATCTCCTCTGTTCAGGGGTGGTCCAGGTAAATTGTAAGGAACAATTCTGTTTTCTCAGAGGCTTTGCAATTTATCTATTTGCTTTAATCAGTGTTAATGTCAAATGTGCTTTGATTGTGCTAAAAGCTTTTCAGCAAAACCAACTGGAAGGCCTCAGTTTTGGGAAAAGCCACAGTCTTCCTGTAATGCAAGTGGTAACATTTTTCTTTTGAATTTTATTTATGCTGTTTAATAAAGCAGGCAGTTCTACTGTACAATACATGTGCCATGAATCCAACTGTGGTGACAGTAATATAGATGTGAAATGCATGGCACATCGATTTGACATACTAAACTGATTTATGTTTTCAATTTGTTTAAATAGCTATAATGGCTATAGTGAGCTTAGCTTTGACAGATGTACACTCAAATTTCAGTTCTATTCAGGACCGCGTTAAAAACGGGACTCGTTTCTTGTTTAAAGCATTGATTTGTATCTATTCCATGTTCTCTTGCCTGCATTCCACATGTCAGACCCGCAAACATGAGTTCTTGTAACATCAACTTTACTTCCTTTTGGAAAATTGTAAAAACAGCTTATTTTTCTTTGGAAACCTAACTTTCTTGGAAGAGTTGCTAAACCTAAATATTTTTCATTTTTAAAGGAAGTCAAGAAGAAGCTTGAAAGATGATATGTTACACTGTATTATTGATGTAAAAAACCCCAATGGTATATCCAGTAGCTATGAACGTGAACAGAGTAATTAGTTTGTAGAGATTATTTTAAGTAGACTATCTTGCGTAATGGGAGAGATTTTTGAGGCTTCTTTGTGTATAGACTGCCCCTGTACATTATTTATGTGCACAAAGAAATGATGAATGTCTGTATCAGTATTAATTCATGGGAGTATCTCTTGAGAACCCACAAACACTGAATTTTTCTTGAAGTCAAGGCTGTGCAACGCAGTTGGGAAGTGGCCCGATGGTAAAGAGACTGTAAATGATCTTTACTGTATGTGGCACATATTATTGCGAAGCTGGTTGTTACCAACCCTACTTTTGGCAATTATATTCTGACTACTCTAATTTTATTGAGCGTTCATACAGATCCAGTGTTCTTCACTTTCTAATCATCTGGTTTATTCCCTTTTTATAAGAGGTCATTTTGTTAGTGGAAAATGCAGCTTTAGGATACATCAGCTCCCTGACCTGATTTCATAGAATCATAGAATCACCTAGGTTGGAAGGGACCTTTAAGATCATCGAGTCCAACCATCAACCCAACACTGCCAAACCCACCACTAACCCATGTCCCTCAGCACCATGTCTGCCCGGCTTTTAAATACCTCCAGGGATGGTGATTCCACCACTTCCCTGGGCAGCCTGTGCCAATGTTTGATAACTCTTTTGGTGAAGAAATTCTTCCTAATATCCGATCTAAACCTCCCCTGGTGCAACTTGAACTCGTTTTCTCTCGTCCTATCGCTTGTTACTTGGGAGAAGAGATCGACCCCCACCTTGCTACACCCTCCTCTCAGGCAGTTGTGGAGAGCGAGAAGGTCTCCCCTCAGCCTCCTCTTCTCCAGGCTGAACAACCCCAGTTCCCTCAGCCGCTCCTCACAAGACTTGTGCTCCAGACCCCTCACCAGCTTCGTTGCCCTTCTCTGGACACGCTCCAGCACCTCAATGTCTTTCTTGGAGTGAGGGGCCCAAAATTGAACACAGTATTCGAGGTGGGGCCTCACCAGTGCCAAGTACAGGGGGACGATCACTGCCCTAGTCCTGCTGGCCACGCTATTCTTCATACAGGCCAAGATGCCATTGGCCTTCTTGGCCAATATTTCTCAAATATTCCAGTAAAATGTCTGCTCCTTTGACCTCTGTGGATCCAGTTACACCTAGCAAAATAAGGTTGCTGGTTTCTGAAGCATTCTGTGACCTTTTGTATGAAGAAAGGTCTTGCAGACGGCTAGGAGTGATGTCTGCATGACTGTGGTGACTCTCCAGGTGGGAACATTCACGCAGTGGTTAAACCACATCCCCTCGTTATTTCTCTGCTGGACGTGCGGGTATGAAAGGGCAAGAGCACCCGCTTGCAGTGCTGCATGGAGCCCCCCTGTTCAGAGAGCCCTGGCTGGAGGAACCCGGCGCTCTGCCGCTGCCGTTCTTCCGAGGTGGTGATTGCTCTGCCTCTGCCGTGTGCTCGAAGATCATCGGAGTGTGCTTAATGGTAGCTCAGCCGCAGCATGGCAGGACGCAGAGCTGTTGAAAAGAGAGTTGTTAGCGGTATGGATGGTATATATTTAAGGTAGAGCTGCTCATTGCGCTTGGCAGAGGCTGCCTGGGGGCCTGTGGCGAGTGCAGAACGTATGTAACTCCTGTGGCTGTTTATAGCAATACAAAAAACATGATTAGTCTTAAATTCGGTCAACATACATGATACCAAACATATCCAAGCTTGAAAGTGTCAGTTAATTTTTTTTTATTTATTATTACTCCCAAAAAGCACAGTGTATATTATATATATGTGCATACGTGCATCCGTGTTCCTCGTGCGTGCTCAGGAAAGCATACCTATAGAACTCTGCATGACTGACTTTATGCTCTTAAAATAACATAGCATCCCAGGCCGATTCTACGGGATGTTTTTGCTTTGCTGCTTACGTACGTTTATGGAGACAAGTAGGCAAGACTTGCAGCAATATAGAGAAATGACATTTATCTTCACAGTGCAGCGTGACCTTATTGTTCATAAGGGGCATTTCCTCTCAAGATAATGAGCACCTTTTTATTTAGGCCAGTTCGCCGTATCTGATTTCTACAGCCCATCAACTCTTTGCACATTACTGTAATTATTGCGGATATTAGTTTCTGTTGCATTCCACTTGCTCTTTGGATAAAGCTCTTGTTTCTGAACAGCAGAGGGGGTTGAGAGAGGGAAAAGGTCACGCTTGAGTCCTCATGACCATCTGGGAGCTGCTGCGTGGCACAAAGACGGCCACTCCTACAGTAAATGTACATTTTATATACCCTTCCTATATGGGCTCTTCCATGAAGAGTGAGCCATGAGCCATTTTGGTGTGCATCAGCCTAGGACGGAGAAGCAGGCTGATGTTGCCCTGAGGTCAGACGCATTTAGGCAAAGGTGACTCTTGGCAGCTGTTTCTCTGCTTGGTTAAGAAGAAGGAAGCTTTAGACGTGAACAGAAGGTTAAAAAAATAAAAAGCGTTCACAGTTCTTACTTGCAAATATTTACAGAAGGGAGCTATTTGTTGTGCTCCATGTTGCCTTACCCCGGCTCTGTTGCTGGGTTTAATTTTGCCGGCAGCATTAGCTGTGCGTGTGCTCACCGCACCCCTCGTAGCGCCCATCCACCGGCGAGCCTGTGCACGTCTCTGAAATAGAACTCCCAGCACCAGAGCGTCCATCCCATGCTGTGCGATGGAGGAGCAATTCAATGCATCTTGTACCTTTGTGGCGGGAGCTAATAACTGAGATCTCTATCTTGGCATATGTTCTGTCTTCTTTCCTTTCCTTGCCAAATGGACATCTTTTATGTTTCTATAGCACGGCTTTGCTAGACAGGTATTCACGTGCGAGAAAACTCAAAGGTTTCTAATGGGACCATCAAGCTGTTTCACCTTTTGCCTTGTCGGTCTGCATTTGCTAGAGCGAGAAGCGATTGTGAGTTGCTGGATTGCTTTCCTGAAATGAGGTGCTCTTTGGTTCACTCAGAGGAGATAAACACTCGCATCTCAGAAATATCATCCTGTCTGGCATCTTTGTTGGCAGTCTCAGCAGAAGGGCCAAGCAACGAATGGACCATGCCGAAGATAAAATTGCAGTGCTCCCTCTGGAGTTCATCCTTTCAGCCCAAAATTGAGAAGCGCTGATGGGGCAATGTGGGGAAATATGTGCTTCTGTTCCTTCTGCTCTAGTTTATGGATAAACAAAGGACTTCAGCCCCAGATTGATTAATCCGGCACTTTGCCCTCACAGTGACTCTCCTGCAAGTTTTACAATGAAAATTAAACTGATAGTTGGCAAACCCAGAGTACGTATCACGCCTGTGCTGTGCAAGGATGGTTCGTTCACTTCTTCTGTTCCTGTCACTGTCGTTGGGGTTTTTTGGCCCTTGCACACCCTTTCCAAACCCTTTTTTAAGTAAGGGAAGATACTAAGTGATGGAGTTTGAAAATTTAGATTACAGGCCATTTTGATGGCCTTTAGCACCTCCCTACAGGAGGAAATAGTTTAACTTTGAGAAAGGTATAAATCTGTGCAGAGCTGGCATGGGATAAGCCTCCATCCCCCAGAGGAGAAGGCTCTGAGGAGGTCCTGGAGTGCTCGCTGGCAAACGCCACAGGCTTGGGACAAGATCTGCCATGGAGTTGCAAGTAAGGACTTCACAGGAGCAGTGAAGGACCTTAAAGCTAATCTTGGAAAGAGAAACCAGAAGGTCTTCTGCTCCTTGGATTCTGTGAGAGCCTCCTTCAGGCATGGAAGAAGGAGCATAGGATTCAGAGGAGTAACTAAAAAGGGTAATTAAGTTGGCTGCTTTGATGAATGCCGGAAAGCTGGAGACTGGGGATGATGTGGGCAGTCAGACTAGCTGTGGGAGAGAGGAGGAGAGTGACCGGACAGGTAGGAACAAGAGCTGTGAAATAAAAATTCCAGTTACTTTGAGAAATGGTTATTCAATATTATAAAGTGGAGTTTATTAGACATTTTCCTGCAAATGCTTTCCAGAAACTAGATCCTCTCTGGAAATGACTCAGATTCCCCCAACTCTGTTGTTCACTGACATGAGTGTTTTCAGTTTTCTTACGATGTGGATGGCTGCTTAACTTTAATAGTTTTGAGTCCACTCCTGTTTTGGATGACTCTTACCAGAAGATGGCTGCACGAACACTTCCAGTGCTTTACTTTAACGACTGCACTTAATAGTATTTTGAATCTGACATGTAGAAAAGACTAGAAATTAGTCCCAGATGGCCCACAGGAGCTTGGGTTTTCAGATAAGACTTTTATGATAACATAAAAGCCTTCTTCAAGTTGTGGGTGTGCGGGGATCTTCAGGGCATCCTCAGTCACAAGCATGTTTTCCCTGTGTACTCATGGTTGAAATACCAGCTTGAGTTTGCCTGCAGAAAGCAGCTCCACCATAACGCCGAGCCTGAGCGCTGTGTCTGAATGAACTGCCCGAAGTCGGCATCGCAGTTGAGTGTCGTGTTTTGCATGTGGTAGATGCTGCCTCTGTTACCTCTCGTCTCTGTCCCGGCTGACCTCGAGTGTGGCACGGTTACTAACTGATGCTCTGGCATAGCTCTGTGCCTTCTCCCATCCCTCGTCCTTCAGTCCTCTGGAAAACTAGAGGCAAAAACGTATTTGTGTACTTTATACGTTTGAATGGCTTCATGTCTTTTTATCCCTCCTTCCCACAGCCCATCATTTTCTGTTTCTTTATATTTTTACCATGTTTCTTCTACCTTGTTAGCCACCTCCTTCCCAACAAACTAGTAAGCAATAACAAGAGAAAACAAAAACCAAAATCTTGCTTTTTCCTTCAAGTGCTTGCTTTGCATTTGTTGCCTATTTATAGATTATTCATTTAAGCTATGGTGGCAGTCAAGTAGAAACGTGGTGAATCCTTCTATCAAGAGTGTGCCAAGAGAGGATCTTTTTAGTTTGTTTGCTTTTTTGTGGTTTTTGCTGGAACCTCTACAGTGTGCTTAAATTCCATTGGGGTTTGTTTATTTTGAATAAAGTCTCAAACAGAAGTGGAAGAGTTTTGCTCCTCTTCAAGGAGGTTAGAGGAGCACAACCATGGTGCGCAGGGGTGTGTGATTTTATTTGAGGGTGGTAAAAATGCATTTTACACAATTTTTTGCTTCCACTTGTCATCTTGGAGGATTTTTTGCTTTTTCAATTTAAGGACTGTCTTTGGATAGAATTATAGAATGATAGAATGGTTTAGGTTGGAAGGGACCTTAAAGATCATCTGGTTCCAGCCCCTTGCCATGGGCAGGGACACCTCCCACTAGAGATACTGTTAACCCCCTTTTTTTCCCCCCCTACAACTTAAGGCAAATTCTGGCTGTAAATCCTATTCCGTTTATAGAAGAAAACTGATAAAGTATGATATTTAATTGTAAATTGTGACTGCCTCTGTGGCGTTGCAAAGGACACATGGTCTTTGTGCTTTGGCGTCTCCTTTTGTTGAGCAGGGTTGGTGCTAGTCATCTTCAGTGCCGCACGGGGCACGGGGGAGGCGCAGGAGCTTTGTTCTGGCGTATCCCGAAGGGTGAGGCAGGAGTTGGGGGTGAGACACAAGTGCATCACAGGTGAGATGTTGCATGAGACCTACATTAATAAACTCGGCTGGACTTTTGCCGGCTCCATGGGACGTGTTGAGGTGTGGAGTGTTGCCAGGGATTTTGAAGTGAAGCTTGTCTGCAAGGAGGCTGGAAACCACTGATTTATGCAATACCTGGAAATGTAAGTGCTGGCGTTCTCCTTCAAGGGTAGGAGCTCTTTGTTGTGGGTAGGGATGTGTTGAGAAAAGACACTTTGCAGGTTTTTTTAATGCTGCTATTACTGCTAAGGACTAAAGTTGTTTTTGCTTTTCCAAAACGGATTTAGAAAGCAAATACAGTTTTAAACTGGGTCTCTGCATTTGCCAGAGCCTCTGCAAAATGGTTTTATCAGCCGGTAGCTGTACTAGTTTGGGGTTTTTTTCCTCTTTTTTGTCCCCCCCTTATTGCTGTTGGAGTAGTAGTACTGCTCTTCCCCTCTTCCTGCCATGATACCCTGGCAAGACAAGCAGGAGGAGGCGGAGTCGTCTGGGGAACTGACCCAGAGAACAGCTACGACATTCCTGCTTGGCCTCAAGTGTGAATCTATCTTCTGTGTCGAAGAGGAGAGTCTCTCTGCTAAAGTTGCCTTGCTCACAGTGCTGTACAGATAACAGAAGAAAAAGACGGTACAGGATGAAGGAAGACAGTTACCCTATTTGTTTTGTCATCTCGCCTCCCGTGATAGGACTTGAGTCTTTGCTCTGGACCCTCCTAGGTCAGTCGCGTTTAGAGCAACGTCGGGGCAGGTCAGCTGTGCTAAGCACACTGTGACATTTGGAAATCCCTGTCTGGAACGGGAATTGAGCGATGAGCCTTCTGCTAATTATAATGGCTATGTTTAAAATGTAATGTTTGCTTTGTTGAGCAAAATCCAACTACACACCCAGACTAGAGTCTGGAATTACTCTGGCAGCAGAGGAGACGGGTCCTCAGCAAACGCGTTCCCAGGGCGGAAGCAAGGGCAATACAAGCATTGCTTTGTCAGAGCAAACATTGCGCAATCTTGTCCGGGAGGTGAACGTTGTTACCTAGCAACTTCCAAGAGTGTTTGAAATTTGTTGGAAACCCTCTGAGGCTTAGGCACTTTACCCACTGTTCGGCTGGATGGCAAAAATACGCTGGCTATAATTTTGCAAGCCAAGGGTAGTACTGGCTTAAACCCCTCCTTGACCTTTATTTGAGCTGGCACAACCTGTGCAGTAGCACAGAGAACCAGGACAAAAGACCAAACTAGATTAAAATTAACCCAGAAGAAAAAAAGTCTGATTTAAATACAGATCTTCGCTTCCCCAATGGCGTTTGCGGGCTGGCTCACCACAGTTGCACTGGGAAGTGTGCCGACACGCCTGAGGGCTCCTGTTGGGAGTGCGTTTGTGGGGACAGCAGTGAGATGTAGTTAGGGACGGGGCTCACAGCACACGCATATCATTAAAGACATCTTTTCTGAACTATCACCACACATCACCAGCTGCCAAACAGCCTTGGGCAGCTTAGAGGAAGGTCCTGCCATTGAGTATGCAGGGGTGCCGAGGTCAGTATGAGTTGTTCAGCAGCCTTGTTTTAATAGTTAGAAAGGTTAATTAAAGCAACTGTGATATTGGGAGACTTGTATAAAAAGAAAACTACAGCTGTGGTGCTGCTTAGCTTCAAATATTCTTTGTTTCATCCAGCTACAGATCTTCTGGCTAGGGTCTAAACTGTCTTCCCCACCACTGCTTCCACTTGGGGCAGAGGCTTTCCATCCATCCTGCTTTTCTCTGAATTTCTATTCAGATTCTAACTCCCCTGAAAAGCTTCTTTTAACTCATAACCAAGTATTAGTGTTTCTCTCCAAAGAGAGTGGCCATCCACTCGTGTCTTCAGAAGCATTGCCACCCTTAGGCTACAAGGGTTTAGAGACCTCTCCTCCTTGGCAAGCAAGAATATTTTCCAGATATTCAACTGTCAGCCTACTGAAAAGGAAATGTTGCTTTATGGTTGGTAGACTGACAATAGCTCTTTATACCTTTAAATTAAAAGTGACACACTCACATAAATCATTATAACAGCAGTGTACGCGAACACAGTGCCTGGATCCAGAGTAGTTATGAGATGACAGTGAACTGGGGTGAGTACCCTTATTCTTGACTTTGAGAAGTGCAGTGACAATGAATCATTCTTAGTGATGAGATGCAGCAGTGCTGACTCATCGGGCTGAAATTAGAAGGGCTTTTTTAGGTAGAGAAGTAATTCCACTATTTTTTCTGATGAATGGATAAGAGTGAACATTTTTGTTGACTAATTTACAGACTTCATCAGCTAAATTTCGTTTCTTTCCCTCTAGCTAACAAACCTAGTTGGAGGCAACTGGCAGGGGGAGAACCGAGATCCAGGGAGGTGGTACTGGAAAAAATGTGTAGGAAGGAGTGGCGGAAGAGTTCGCATGTTGGTAGAGTTGCTGGCTGTCATATTGCCACCACTTTTAGTTTTTGAGATTCCTTTTTTCTGGGTTTGGTGAGTGCTAATGTTTGCTTTCATCAAGAAAGGGGTTTTGGAGCCTGAAGTCATTCTGCTGATAATCTAAAGGAGGCAAAAAAAAAAAAAAAAAAATTGCTGGAGTTAAAATTTTGCCAGAAAATTAATCAAATGCACAAACACATGCTCCCCTCCTTCCCCAACCAACTTTGTTATTACATCTAATAGCAAGGGATTCTGTTCCCGTTAGCTACTGTGTTTTCTACTCGTAGTCTTTAGCACTGCTTCCCAGTTCAAGAAGGGTTAATACAACCTGAAGAAAACTTCATGCTCCCCGGATCCCAGAATTGTTTATAGTACCAGATTTCAGATCACTTAAATAGTGATGAATAACCAGATTCCCAGAGGTGCTACGTTCGTTTCAGAATCTGGTGCTGGTATCCCTTCATTTCGGCTTTAGAGATTTGATCACAGCACAGTAAAATTAATTCTCTTTAGTGTCCTCGGAATGATTTGTATTGCTTTCCCTCTTGGTATTTCCCTGTGGAATGAGCTGATACTCTCCTAATGTTTTTTAGTTGCACTAGTATATTAATAATCTGTTTTACTCCTGGCGAGAGATTTGTGGTCATCCCTCAACAGACAGATTTTATGCCAGGTTATCTTTCTGCTGCGGGGTTAAAATTTTGCTAGGGGAGCAACACAAGAGAAGGAACTCCCTGCTACGACTGCACACTCAGCTGCTTTTCTGAGGTAGGAATATTTCTGAGCCCATGAAGAGAATATTAGGGGCAGAGGCTTTTCTGATGGGTGTTCCAGGGGTGGGAGATGACTCTTTTGGAGAGTCCATCAGCATCCGGCAGTCACTCGTGTGTGTCCGGGAGATGCTGTACTGGCTGACTGCATAATGCTCGAAGCAATGGGCTTGGCAGAGTTTCATCAGTCAGGCTGCCCTTTGCTGTTGAGGAAGCAGCTGCAAACTCACATTTTTTATTTGGCAATGTATTCTCTCCCCAGGGGCTGCAGCACCACTTGATTAGGACGGAGGGAAGGAGACCTATCGCAAAAGTGTATTACTCCCAGCAGAGCCGGTCTCAGTGCTCTGTCTTAGCAAGGTGTTGAACGAAAACATCAAGGAAGAACAGGAGGAGAGAGGACTCGCTCAGCTGTTGCCCCTCAATCTCGCCTCAACCTCGGCTGCAGCTCCGACAGTAAAACAACAAATGCTTGCGCTTGTTTTGAGGTGTTTTTTGCGAATCTGATGCTTTTTTGTCACATGAAAAATCTGGTGACACCTGAGCCCCTTATTTTCCTACCTGCCTGCTTTCTTTGTCAGTGTTTCAGTCTGGCATAGGGCTGTCCGATCTCCAGGGACTCATCCTTTCCTGAATATAATGCTCTGCATTTTTCCATCTCCCGATTTGCTTTGATACCATGTTCCTCACTTGACAGCATCTGCCTGGGAGACTTTGCGAACAGTGTTGATGGTTGAGAAGTTCAGAATCTTTCTCCAAGTTTTACATTTCATTGCAGTTGTGAAGGTCACCTTTGCTTTGAGGATCAGGGAGATTAGGTTACCGCCACCTCTGAACGTGGAGGTGCTCGAGTTTTCCACTTAATATGGTGCTTAATCCTTTTACCGCCCGAGTGGCGTGGCCCATCCGGCGCGTTATGTGTCAATAGTGGCACCTTGTGCTCAGAGATTACCTTTGGTCAAAGATTTTTGGGTGGTTTTACAGAGTGAGTGTTATCTTTCCGTTAGAGAGGGAGGGGAAAAAAGGAGTTTCAGAGTTTGGTACTTTGCCCCGGGTCATTAGGCAGCGTGGGAACAAAAGCCAGGGCTGCTGCAGAACTAGGCAGCTTGGTTTAAGCTCGGTCAAGTGACTTGCCAGCAGTAAGGATGTGGGCAATTTCTGCTTGAAATCTCATCTTCCTTGCATGAGTTGTTCCACAGTGACTTTGTTTACCCCCCTTTCTCATAGCATAACCACCGAGAATTTGGGGTGATTTCATTATAATAAGCTTACTGTCGAGAATTTTTGGCATTACTAAGTGCCTGTGTCTCTTAAGAGAGAAGAAGAGAGATTGGTCCGTCCTTGAGACTTAAGAGCAAGAGAAAGGTTTGGTTATTATCTCTTTGTCCAGTAAATCTTGATAGTGTGTTGACAGGATCTCCTGTCTTGCAGATGTTTTCCCTGTATCTTCAGTAATTATAACTATGACTTGTGCAATTTTTCAATTTGCAGTATCCTTTTTTTGTTTAGCACCCAAGAGCCTTTGCTTTATTCATCCTTCATTTTGGTCACTGGCTGCTTTTTCTCTCTCACTTGGGGGCGGCATTCCCCTGCTGCACATCACATCCAGTGGAAAACTGGTTCTCAGAGCAGCAACGGCAGCTCTTGCCTTTTTGATGAAAAACACCCTTCGCTCCTCTGCACAGAGCAGCAGCCTTCCGTCCCCGGGTGCCGTGGTTTGCTGTGGCGCCTGGGAGCACGCGTCCCTGGAGGTGCGGGCACATCTGGCTTACAGCCAGTTTCCTGTCTCTTGTGTCCTGGTTTGGGGTAAAATTAAGAAAGACTAAATTACATGGAAAACCACATAAGCTGGGGCCTGAGACACATGCTTTTCATGGAGCGGCAAGTCTACCCACATAGTATGAATTATGTCAGTGAGGAGCGGTCTCTGTTTTGCCCATTGCAGCTTTTCTGCGGGTCAGAGTCACTGTCGCTTCCCTGTATATAAATTTCTGAAACGTATTCTAAAGTTCTCGGGGAATTTTTCCCTTCCCCTTTGCATCAGACTGAGCTCCCTGCCACCTCCAATCCAGCCCCTGTAAGGTAACATGGTGGTTTTGGTGCTTTTGAGACACCACCAGAGTTTAATTGTAGCTGTTATTGCCCACTTCATAAAGGATATGTGTTTGATTTTATAACCGGGAGAACTTTCTTGAGAACAGCAGAGTCGAATCTGTAAAGCAGCAAGGAAGTTATTTAGCAATGTCTGATACTAAACTGTCTTCCTGATTGTGATCTCAACTGATGCAATTTTGTGAAAGATCAGTAATTTCATCTACAAAGCATGAAAATATTTTAAATTAGAAATGACCATTTAACCCAGGGTAATTTTGTAGTGCATTTCAGAGATGCTAAAACTATACTGTACTGCTACCAATCTGCAGTAATGGTGTGCTAATGGGTTGAAGGCGGAAGGTACTGGCTTAGCATCGTGTAAATGGATGTATAACTTTAAAGGATAAACAGGCAAATGCATGCATTAACTGTTGAAAGTTGAATCCCACAGGTGAGATTTCAGATTGAACACTAATGAAAATTTCAGTTCAGCTCTCACAATATTTTAATATGCAGGATCACAGTATGCAAATAAACTGAAGTCTTAACTGCAAATGGCTGAGTTACGCCTGTCTCAGTCTCCGCCACCCCCATAAGTAAGTAAGCTGTCTGTGGCGTTTGCGAAATTAAAGTTTTCCTCCTGTTTTAACTACAAGCCAGAATCTTATGAAAATATCTTTGTGAGGGAATTAGGGATTGCAACCTTCTTTTCAAAGTATTCTCATGATATTTCTCTATTGTTCCGTGTAACTCATCAGCGTGGTGCATAGAGCTATATGTTTTTAAATTTATGATTGAATTGTAAGTGTTACAATCAGTGCTTTCCTTATCAGAATTGTCCTGGGAGTGCAGCCATGTTTTGGAGTTTCCTTCTGTATTTCAGCTGCACCTTTGATGCACCGCATTTTCCTTGCATCTCCTGAATCTGATAGAACGAGGTGATGCTGTGGTTTTGGTTTTTTTTCCTTCTTCCCCAGCTTATGACATCAGATAAGATATGCTGCCTTGGACTGCGTTATAGGTCACATCATGTTTTAGCCACACATTAAGGCCATCTAGCTTGAGCCGAGGAGCTTCATCTTATATCTTCTTTTGTAAGTGATTAGATAAATAAGTTACTGGGAAATTACCCGGGGAATGGGGGGCAGCCAGCACAAGGAAACTGAAATGATTTGGAATGTTAGAACATATCAGATTGCATATTTCTGTGATTGGAAGCTGATACAGCCTTGTCAATTTAAATTGTGTGTTGACTTTCTCAAAGAGGAGAGGCGACAATTTATCTCAGAAGTTAATTAATTTGAAATAGCTATTAATTAACATTATACCTACATTTGCCCGTCATCACACTCGACTTGAATTTGCATACAACTGTTGCGTCTGGAATACTGCTAAGGGTATCGTGGGCTTCGGCATGCTGTAAAACCGCCCTGGTTTGCAGCTGTGTTACAGCTGTGCCGGGCTGAACCTCCCCCTCTCCCCCCGCGGGGTGCTGCCCTTCCGACAAGGGACCTTCTGCTGGGGACCCGCAGTGGGGCTTTACAGCGGGGAAAGCGCAGCCCTGCAATAGGCAGCCGCGTGTATTCCCAGGTCTTTCACCCTGATGGGGAAGAATAAAAATGACTCTTTTTAATTTGAGGTAGTGAATGTGCTGCTTGTTTCTCTCCCTTGTAAAGTACCTACCTTGTATTAATGTGACTGTTAAGATAATCATGTTTTTTGATGAAAGCATAAGACTAAAATGATGTTTCCAAATGAAGGTTGTTTTGATTTATTCCCAGTATGCAGCACACATAATTTTGCTTCCCTAACTCTTTGAAGCAAGCTTTAATTTTATGGCTTTGGCTGGTGCTACTACTGTGCTGTGCCGTACCTATGAGCTATTTAATGTGCAACATCGAGGAGTAAATTAATGCAGGTCCACAAAGAGAGCGCTTCGATTTGCTAATTGCTTGTAGAGCGGAGGGTATTGTTGTGTAGAGAAAGACTGTTCATTAGAGATTGAGTAGCTAATTCTTTTCCTCCAAGCCAGTCTCACATTTGAGCTGCTTGCCTATCGGTCAGGGCAGTCGGCTCACGTTCAGCCCCCGGAGAAGAGTGTGGGGCTGTTGATGCCATCGGTGGTAACACCTGCATTGTAACACCAGATTGCCCGAGTTCCCTTCATTAAACCCTCCCTGACCGGCCTCCTCCAGCATTGTCACTGGAGGCTGACTTTTGGAAGGTATAGAAGACGAATTATTGATGCAGGGAAGCAAGCTGAACAATTCAGAAATGTCTCCTTAGGAGCCGAATCGGCTCCTCTCCTTGGAAACCGTTCCTGCTCCTCTTTCAGCCCTGAGCTGCTGTATCCCGGCGAGGCCGGAGCACGGGTTATCTTTCCTTTCCTGCCACTCTCTTTGAGGATGACAGTAGCACTGACAGTAGATTAGACTGTGTTGTCATGTAAGATGAATGTTTTGAATTGACAAACCCTTTTTTTGGAGGCTTAAAGTAATTGACTGAATACTTGAGAGGATTTTTTTTTTTCCTTGCTTTGCTACTTGGTTTTCTTTTACCTGGTTGTGCTGCCTTCAGTGGGCAAATTGGACTTCACATGTATTTGTATATCTGATTCTTAATATCTGTTTGCTTATCAGATTTCCTAATGCTTGAGCTCAGTGATCTGTGGGAATTTAACATGTGTATTAAGTAATGAGAATTTCCTTGGAGCTTTAAGTTAACTTTTATGCATAGTCTGAAAATTCAACACGCAAGTCTACCCTACTGAGAGATTCCTGAGATACCAAGGTGAAAGTGAGCAGCTGAAAAGCCCGTAAAACAAAGCTGAACTACATAGAGACAGGACAGAGATAGGTGGGGAGGGACTCTTTAAAGATACACTCTTGGCCCCTCTACTCCCATCTGGTGAGGTGCCCCTGCAGTGCTGCGTCCAGCTCCGGGGCCCCCAGCATAGGAAGGGCATGGACCTGTTGGAGCAGGTCCAGAGGAGGCCATGAAGGTGATCTGAGGGCTGGAGCCCCTCTGCTGGGAGGACAGGCTGAGAGAGTTGGGGTTGTTCATCCTGGAGAAGAGAAGGCTCCAGGGAGACCTTAGAGCCCCTTCCAGTCCCTAAAGGGGCTCCAGGAAAGCTGGGGAGGGACTCTGGATCAGGGAGTGGAGCCATAGGATGAGGGGGAACGGTTTTAAACTGGAAGAGGGGAGATTTAGATGAGATATTAGGCAGAAATTCTTGACTGTGAGGGTGGTGAGACACTGGCCCAGGTTGCCCCGAGAAGCTGTGACTGCCCCATCCCTGGAGGTGTTCAAGGCCAGGTTGGACGGGGCTTGGAGCAACCTGGTCTAGTGGGAGGTGTCCCTGCCCATGGCAGGGAGGGTTGGAACTAGATTATCTTTAAGGTCCCTTCCAACCCAAACTATTCTAGGATTCTATGACATTGCTTTTCCCAGTGCAAAACTCTGAGGTGGGCCTGGGAAACTGCTCCAGCATCTGCTGCAGATAGCCCTCCCATGCCTGCTGGTGCAGGGGCCAAGGGCTGGGGTGCACCGTCTCCTTCCCAGCAGACGAAATGGCTCAGGGTCATGCTCGTGCTTTTGTTGGCTGCAAGTGGCCAGAGATGACTGAACTGAGAACTCCAACGGTTCATTCCAGAAAAGGTAAATTCCAAGAAACAACATAACACTCTTTCTGTCAGGTCTTTCCCGGTAAGTGCCTGAGGTGGGGCTGGTGCAGGGGCTCAGCGCCGGCCCAGGGCCCTCTGCAGCGCTGTCCTTCCTTGGCTGTGGTGGCTGGCAGCTCCTCCCAAGCTCTCTGATTAAGTGAGATGTGTGGATAAGTTCAGAGCCTAGTTTCTCCTTCATAATTAAAAATGTGTGCATCTGTCATGCTGCTGGTGATTAGGTTGTATTTTCTCGTGGCCTAGGAGGAATATGGCAGTGAATCACTTCGCAAGCAGCTGTCCTCTAACAGCTGAGCTAGGTTCAATATTTGATTTAAGCTAATAAAAAGTCTGGGGTAGGGCTAATGTTTACAAACGGGATGTGATAAAGCATTCGGATCATCTGTTTCCCAGCCAGCCCAGAGCAGGCACAGGGACCCCGGGGAAGTTTGGGCTCTGCCTTGCGCTGGGCTGGGAGCGGGTGGCCGGGAGGGTCCCGGCTCCGGGCAGCAAACGCATCAGACAGGATCAGCTGTGCTGGAAAAGCCTCCTTGTTTCCAGCTGTATCATCGTAACGGCTCTGAATGCATTAAATATGTCCCTTTCGCTCTTCTGTGAGAGTTGCAGTCAAACCACACGTTTAAAAATGTTTTAATCTTCATAAATCATTTCTTCCAGCAATCTAGTAAGTTTAGTTGCTCTTCTTTGAATTCCCACTAGTTAGTTACTCTTTCCCTTTGAGATGAAGTGCCTAGAAATAAATGCAATGAAGAAAACCTCTTTTGTGATTTAATTCTTATCTGATTGCTCCTCCAAATCATATTGATCTGCCGCTGTCATGCTGCTGTGTTGCACTCGCTGTCCAGGTTTGCCTCTGGGTCTCTGCTGGCGTAGTGGCTTCAGAGGTTTGTATTTGGTTATTTTCCCCAAGACATATTACATATATAAGGTAAATCATGGAATAATTCCTGCTTGTATTTCTGTTTTCTCCCATCCCTTTGTATTGTTTCTCTCCTGTCTAAACGGTTTTGCAGCTTTTTCCTAAAGTAAAATACATCAGGGTCTTTTCTGTCCTTTCTTTCTGTACTTTATCAAGGTCTTGTACTTTAAAATGCTCTTATACCATCTAGTGAAACAAGTTCCTAGGGCGCTGTTGTCTTGATATGATAAAGGAAAATATTGTGAAGGTGACCAGAGCTTGGCACAGGTTGCTCAGAGAGGTTTTGGAGTTCGCCTCCTTGGAGATTTTCAGAACTCAGCTGACCGAGAGCTCTGAGCATCCTGATGTAGCTGCCCCTGCTCTGAGCAGGGGGTGGAACTGGCCTCTTCCAGTCTGAGTTACTCCGTGGTTCTGTAGAAGTCTGTACTACCAGGAGGCTGAACAGAGAAGTGACCCTCAAATCCAGCAGGGGTAGCTCCTGTAAGCAAATACGTAATTCTTAATGGCTGTTTACATCTAGTTTGGAATAGGCAAGAATTTTGCATCTGAACGTCATATACATCTTCATATAGATGGAGGCTATTAAATAGACAGAAAAGTTGGGGACGCTGAACAAAAATATTCAGTCTTGGGGTGTTTTGCAAAGGCTATTCTAGCACCTCACATAAATAACATCTCTGAGGGGGATGTTCTCCAATTCTTCTCCATGTGACTCTTCTCTGGCTCCAGCCTGCTGGTGTGATTCTACTTGATTCAATAGTAGTGGGGAAAAAAGTCTTTCCCAGATGTCTGCAAATTTATAGTTTCCTGATGCTTCAGCATCAAACTTGGTGATAATTTCATTTTTTCTTCTCACTTGCTTGTACATGCACTCCGTGTTTGGTCAGGACTGGCATCTCCCGCGGTGTTTAACGAACGTGTTTCATTTCCCTGTGCCAGGTCCCAGGCTTGTATTAAAACCCTTTTCGTCTTATTTGAGTGTCTGTTCCTTAAACAATGTCACATCATCCCAGGCCCTGCACAGCAAGGATCTGTAACTTTTTCAGTTTCTGCTGAGCTCTAGGGCCTGAGAAGTCTTGAACTGTTTGGGTTTTTGTTTGCAAACTTGAACTTCTGCTGTGCCGAACCCTAAGACTGTAATGTTTTTGTTTGCTTGCATTTCGGTGCAGGTAGCCTTCAAAGCTTAATGTTTTCATTGTAATAAACTGCTTGCTGTTTGTCTCTGGTTTGGATGCAGTACTCGAAAGACCCGTTTCATGGGTGGCGAGAGATTGTTAGAGGGACTCCGGAGGGTTTTAATGAGTATCTGCTTGAAATTACGTGAATTGGTTTGTAGGAAAGTTTTGGGGGTTTTTTTAGTTCTTGTCTTGTTTGTTAACACTGTTTAAATTAGGTTCTCTGCCATGAGTTGTGACGGGGTTTTGGGCTTTCTGCTAAACAAAGAAAGGCTGATTGCAGGCTAGCAAAGTGCTGGGAAATAAAAGATGTGAGAAGTAATAACGCTCCAGTAGCGTACGGGGCTTCTCTTACCTCTGAAATACCCATTTTCTTTTTCATAAACAAAACTCTGTGGAAGTGCCTCCTCCGAGTCAGATTCCCATTTCTCCCCAAATTTTGCAGGGATAGCAAGATATTTCCACTCTGGTTTGAGATTCTTTAAATTACCTCTTAGAACAGAAAAAACCTTGCATTGGGACCTTTTCTCACAAAAATTTGGTAGGGTAATGTTCCGGAGGGGGTTTGCTCTGTATTCTACCACAGCAGTTGCAAAGGCTTCCAAAACCAACCCTGTGCCCCAGAACTTCAACAGAATGTTTTCCGTGAAGTTTTCCTCACACACAAACGCACCTTTCAGGAGCTGTGGAGCCTCTTCTTTCTCGAATTGGGTGGGTGTTAGACCACTCTTTATGCACCTTCCAAAGACATGGAGAGGAGGCATGGTTCTCTGACTGGACCGTGGGATTGAAATTTGGGATAGCTAATCCAGTGGCTTTCCTCTCTGCAGGAAACCTGTTCGTTCTTGTGTATGTAGGCTGCAGGCTCTTTGGGACAGCATTGTCTCAGGGAGCGGGGTGCTGATAGGACACAATAAGACCCAACGCTTATAATTCCTTTGCAAGGCCATGAAAATCGTCTTGCCCTTGGTGACTTTTTTGGTTGGGAGGGAGGAACGTAGTAGCCTTATTAAACCTGAAAAAATATGTCCTAGACTTCATTTTCTACTTTTTTGTCTTGAAGGCGCAGCTGGCTCAAGTTCTGGAAGAAGTGGGAAATCATAAGCAAAGAGCAGAGATGGTAAGTGTTCATCTTTTGGGGTTTTTTAATTGTTTTACACAGCAGTAACATATGCAAAGCTTAGTTCATTTAAACAGTGGATCAGTTCCAAATACTCAAAAATGAGTAGCAAATAAGCATTGTAGAAGTTTGTATCACTCCTGCTAGTCTTGGCACTCTGTCTCCGTATTCACCTGGAACAAGAGTAGGATGAGATCTAGTGGTCTTTCTTCCTTTTTTTTTGGCAATTTGCTTTCTCTTTGTTAGCAGTTCTAGACCAGAAGCAAGCATTTAATTTCATACTGAATTAAATCCTTTCTTTGGGGGCCTTTGATTCAGCCTCAAGTGTGCAAAGGACAAGCCGATGAGATGCGACAGAATTACCACAAACTAGTTTTTTATAATATCTGTTAATTTTCTGCTGGGTTTGTCTATTTTATTGGCAGTTCCCTCAAGGACCAAAAATAATAGAGGCCACAAAAGCAGGCAGTAGGGAGGTTTATGTGCGGTTTCATGACTATTGTATACGATTCTTCATACTCGGGAATAAATGAGACGTCAGCATTAAGCTGTTTTGTGAACCAATGTTTTTGCTAATGGGAGAGTTGTGGGATTCCTGAAACTTTTTCTAGTCACAAGAAAAACCTGAGCAGTATCCAGGATGCAGAGGCTCATTCTGGAGATGTGTTTTACACTGGTTTTATTTTATTACTAATGAAAAGATGGGCACGCATCACTGGCTAGTAAGTAGGTGCTAAACAGACCTCTGCTCTAAAACCCAAGTCACAAACTGCAGTGCCAACACCAATCGTCTTCTGCTCAACTCTACCAGGGCAGAACTGGCGTGCCCCTGAGCTCCTATTAAGAGGTTGCCATACATCTGCTAGTTGTTTTTTTTTTTTTTTTTTTAATTTGTGCTCCTTGCTGTTTCAACATCAGATTTTCTATAATGAGAGTGTTAATTGATTCCAGTTCTGGGGTGGTCTTACATTGTGGGCAAACATTTTTGTATGCTCAGCCGCTTTCTCTGGTGACACAGGCCAGAACTGATATTTCCAAAGGAAACTGAATTAATCCTATTTACCATCTGATCTTATTACGTGCTGCCTTCTTATAGTTTTAAATTCTATACAATCAATTTTGCATTGTGCTCACTGGATGTATCAGAGGATAAATTTGCTGTTATGTTTTAAATGCTCTGATGTGTGGATTTTTTAAACATTTCAAAGTTTTTCTTTTTGGCTCGTTAAGCCTGGATTTTGAGTTATTTGTTTGCCTTCAGAAGTTTGTCGTACTAAAACAGGATAGCAAAGAGCTGGAGAAACTGGAACTTCCAGTGTTAAAGCGTTAATTGTTGTTGTGCATCATCCATCAGCAGAGGATAAAGCAGCAGTCGGTGTTCAGTGCCTATTCCCAAGGGTTACTTGGTGGAAAACTGCAGGTCTTATGATCTTCCAGTAAAGCTTACATCAATCTCGCGTGAACAGGCTGTATTCTGTCGTGCTTTAGGCGATGGATGGCAGGTTGTGAGGTGTGGGCTCTATTCAACATTTTGAATTTTGTTCAGTAAATATAAGAAAATTGCTTCAGAGGAAGAGAGATTGTTTTTCCTCTTTTTCCCTTTTGAGGAGAAACATGACAGCATAGTTCCTTCTTTTCACTGGTGGTAGCTGGTTCTCCTCCATCCCCAGATAAAATCTCCCTGGGTAGGGAAAGATGTGTCACTTCTTGTCTTCTACAATGTTAGGGGGGGTGGCAGCGCTCTGCCCCCTTTGGATGGGGCTCTTCCGTTCGCTGCCTGCCCGAGGGCTCCACCACTTGTACCATCAGCCCCACTCTCCTCCCTGCCATCCAACAAAACCTTCTTTATGTGGTTTTTTCCCCCCCTCTCCGAATCAGTGTCTCACCTGGATGGCCTGATTTTCAGACTCCTTTAAAACTGACACTTCAGCAATTGGTTGCTGATTTGGATTCTTGGCAGCTCGCCTGCCTTTTTGTCCCTCTCCCCCTTTTTCACCCGTGATCCACTGCTCGTTAGTTTGATGTTAAACCTCACGGCTGGGGGGATGCAGAAGGGCTCGTCCTGCTCTGGGTGCTGACAGAGGTGGATATTGCTTTTCATCAGCAGTTCTGCAAACCGGTTTATGGCCCTAAGTGAAATGGAATAAACACCTGTCGGGTGCTATCAGACAGTCTGATGGGTCTTTGGACCGCTTCTGGAATAAACCTCTGCAGAGGTGACATCTCTACTGCCACCCTGAAGAGTGCTAATGGCTTTGCCACCCTCCCCAGAGCCCTGGGAATGAAGCGATATGCTCTGGGGCTAGTGAACCAGCTGATGGGATCTCACTGGTTGGTTAGGTGCCGTTTCTTACATGTGATGGGGAGCATCGTAGATGCCCTGGTAAATAATTCATGCTTTACATAGCAATATTTAAAAGTAAAATCCTTGTGGGATAGATCTGATAGGATCATGGCCTCAATAAGGCAGGATCTGCAAGCTCTGTGTCCTTGGGAGGAGAGGGCCCCGGTTCAGGGAATTGTGTCCGCAGGGACAAAACGAGATGAAGGGTGGTGTTTGCTACAGGGGACACTGTGCTGGGCCAGGGCACAAGGTCTTGCTGGAGGAAAGTGGGACGGACTTGCTGCACTGACTGCCATGGAGTATGCCAGCGCGTGATTTCATGGCTTGTCAGCTAAAGTGAGTTTACTACTGGAAGAACAAAAAAAAAAAAGAAGAGAAATTTAAACATCTTCAGCTAATTGCAGTTGACAAGACAAAGGCAGTTTGACTTTCCAGTATTAATTAGCAAACCCATACTAATTAGCTTGTATAAGCACAATTCATGCTTCTTTCCCTAAATGCAATTAATATTGCAACTGAAGACGTCTCTGGGCTGTGCCGCTGTATCATTAACATACTTTGCCCTAATTAGACACGGCCAGTAGTGGCTGGAGAAATGAGTTTGTGATTACAACCATAAAAAATCCTCTAATATTTTATATCCTTCAGGGAACTTGAACCTAGAATTTATTTTCTGATTTAAGAAAAATTACCCTTATCACTGTGCTGTGTAATTATAACAATGAAACTTTGATTTTTCTCTCCCTCTAACCCTTCACTTATTTATTTTTCTTTATTCATGGTTTGATGGTGTTCCTATTGTAAGGGAACGGGGCTTGCCCAGTCTTCTGAGAGGTGGTACAAAACAGAGTCACCAGCCTGATAGGGCTCGGATGACTTAATTGTCCCACAGATCTGTGAGGGTTGTGTTTCTTTTGTTTGCTGAAAGGATGTTTTTTGTTTTGAATTTCTTTTTTTTTTGGTGCCTAAGCACCCTTCTTTCCTGCGATTTTTTTGTATGTACGTGTGCTTTTTCGACAATTTCGTCAGCACTGGAAGTTTTCTTTAGTGCGGCTAGTGCTCAAATATCTATCTCCAGGACGTGCCAGGAGATAGCTCGTGGAGTTCACGGGGATGGCTCCCTGTTTTGTGGTCCCAGGGTCTTCTTACGGTACGTTAGTTTAATGCTCTGCTGGCATAGAGCTGAGAGCTAGCTTCACTCTCACCAAAATATTATATGTAGAAAATGCTTTCCTGTTTGTTATATTATTTTTCTTTCTCTCCCTGAGGGAGGGAAGCAGAAGATGTGTTAGTTTTTCTAATTTTAATTTGCCTTTTTCATCTCCCTTTATAGACGGGAGGAAATTGTTTGGCTCAAGCTTGCCATCCAAGCAATGGCTGTGATCCCTGGTCTTCCACTCTCTTTCAGTCCGGTTCTGTAGCAGAGGGCATTCATGTCAAGATTTTTTTTCTCCGTCATTAATCCCTGAGGGAAGTCGGCTTGGTATTAAAAAAGTATCACCTGTATTTTCATTGCCCTGAGGTGCTCTGGGTATCTTTTGGCTTTCATCTTCAAAAGACGGCTCGGCCCATGTGGGCTCTGAAATCTATAGACTGCTCATTGGAACAAATTATATTTCACCCTCCAGCAGATTAAAAAGGATGGATATAAGAATCAGAAGAATTGCGTAGCAGGGTGGGAGGTAAAGAAGATTTGGAGTCCAAGGATGTAGCAGTGACAAAATGAATGGCATAAATTGAGTGTCCTTACAGAAGAAATAAAGTCACCTTAAAATGAAAATAATGAATTCCCCTTGCCCTGAGTAAAAGTGTTGGTTAACCCTCTGCAAAGAACAGACCTTTATTTAAGGGCAGCAGGTCAGGAATAGTTAAGGAGCCAAATCGTGTGTTCAGTCTGATGAAACCGTAATGTTTAGGATTAACTGAAATGTCAGTGACTACCTACGCTGGTGGTTATCAGGAGAAGTAATGAAGACAGAAATGAGAATACATGAAAGAAATCAGCTCCGAGAACACTGTGCATGATGTAGTTGGGAACTAGCTGTTAACTGGAAGGCAACATGGAAAAATGGCAGCGTCTGGGAGAATCGCAACAGGCATCAATACATAAACAACACGAGACCCACACAGTTCATAAACCGTTTGCATTATTACTGAAAGACTTTACTTTCTAGTGGTTACATCAGACCTCCAGACTTTTAAGAACTGTAACTTTTGATACTCTAAGAGAAATAGTTGGCAAGGATAAAAATTCTATTACACTTTATGTTACAGGTGATAACAATGATAATATAAAAGAAGTGAACTTTAGTATAGAAAGACCTGCCCTGGATAACTTGCCAGTATAACTCATTTAATTCTTGTTTAAAAGTAATCATTAAACATAAAGCAAAAAATACAACGGGCCAATCATAAGGACAAAAGTGGTGTTTGTTAGTGGAAATGTACATTCTCTGTATTACCTACAGGGGTTGGCAATTAAATGTAGGATTAGAGTACTGAGCCCCGGTAGTTATAAATAAAAATGAAGCTTTGCTGGAAGATACATAGAACCAACAGGTTGGGAGGGGAAAGGAGACGACCGACCAGTGCAGGAAGCTTCCATCTATCAAAAGTGCATTTTATCATTTCCGAACTGATTTAGCAAGACGACAGCAAATCTCCTTACCATTTGACAGATTTTATCCTAACACCTCATGTGAGACTAGCAAACCCAAGACAGATGAGTAGGGCGGCGTTCAGCCGAGCAGCAGCATGAGCACAGCAACAGTTTTAGTAAGGCAATTTTAGGGAAATATCCAGTTCTCAAATCAGATTGAAAAACATGAATCTGGTTAGAAAGAGACAGCAAAAAAAAAGCTGATCCAAAATGAAATGATATAGTAACAGAAGGCTGGAAGAGGACTCCTAGATCATAAAGTCCAGTCCTTTGGTAACAGAGGCAATTGCAGCATATACCGTAGTCCATAAATTTATCAACCTTGTCTTGAAACTGCTTAGGTTGTTTGTCCCATTACTATCATTCAAAGACTGCTCTGATAGCTGAAATCTTCCTAGTTCCAACTGCAAATATATGTGCAGTTAATATCCATTTTTTCTTGTGCTAATGTTCTCCTTAAACTACAGTGACTGTTCTTCCTCCCTCATATTTATGCTGTGACATATTTATAGAGAACAATTGTTCTCTCCTAGTATTTCATTTGTCTAGGTTAAACAAATCAAGCTTGCTCAGTCTTCTCTTAAAACAGGCTCTTCAGTCTCCTGCTGAATCCGGCAGCTTTCTTTAAATCTCTTCCCATATTTCCGTGTCTCCTTTGAGGATGAGTGACCAGAGTGGTCACATCATTCCAGCTGATGTTTCAGCAGTAGCTTCAGCAGAAGTATTGTCTACATCTAGTACAGGCAGGTACCTCTCTCCCCTGGAAATGGCTCAGCTCTTCCATTTCAGAATCACATTCCCCGTTTCCTCTGCCACGTGGCACTGACGTTCATCCAGCGATCGATTGATCCAGCCAGCTCTTTGTCCTCCTCTCTAGTTTCTGACTGATGAAGACTCAGTTTGTACGAGAGGTTCTTGCTGTTGTGTCTTGCACTATTACATTTCAATTCTGCTGCTGTTCCTTCAGTTTTCAGCTAGCTTCTGTCTGATCTATTTATGTTCCTCTATGATAAAGCTTCCCTGCATTGTGCTATCAGTAATTGTGTTTGTGCATTTATATTCTTTGACCCAAGATCTTCAGTGAATTTTGTTTGTTTTAAATATGTTTTGATGATCAATGTCTGAGACATCTTTTTCTCTATTGGGTAGTTTTATTTCAGCAGAGCCTTTTGTTACTTGTTTGCTCTGTATATACTTCACAGTGTTTGTATTATTCTGCACTTTATTGTGTGGTCCTGTTAATTTCGAAATGTGATTTGTTGGAACGAGGCGGGTGAGTGTGCAGGAGTCATCGATGATGCCCTGTTTCAACTCTTCTCCCTGTGTTTTTACTGTAGAGCTTTGGTTCTCCAGGTAGAGTAAACCCTGGAACAGAGGGATGGCGGTACTCAGAGTTACTTTTCTCTTCTCTCTTTCCAAGCTGAGAGCTCTCTCTCAGTGCTTCTTGTAAACAAGGATGTTAAAATTAGTCCTTGCTGTTCCCCACAGTGTAGGAATACAGTGCGCTCTGAGGACCAGAGACAGGATTTTGGGTTTTGTTTTCCTTTTTTCTCTTAGCACAGGGAACGATGAACAGCCTCAGTTGGTTGTGTGGCATCTGCTGCATGTTCCCTCTTGGAAAAGTCACGTTCCACACAAAACTGTGGCAACATCAGAAGCATCTCTTGCATGTGACTGTGGGCAAAGCAGAGTGTGGTGGAAGCGTTGGGATCTTGGTAGATGAGTGCTGACAAACTGCCTGTAGATTGGAGAGGCGATCAGTGTATTACACTTCTGCATGTTAATATCTCAATGCCATTTTAATTGGGTTAGAAGAAGAAACTTAGTGAGTCAATTCTTGAGGTTTATCTCTGTTTTAAAAATCTTGCCAGGCACATGGGATCAAATAGTACATTCCCTTCAAATTAAAAAGAAATAAACGGTCTGTTTAAAAGTCCCATTACACAAATGAACCTGCTGTTGGATCCATTAACGTGAAAGTTTTATGGAACTGTGCAGCACCATTTGGTTTCAACAGGACTGTTTTCATTTTTTCATCAAAGGCAATAACAGCTGACATGGGGTTAGGACTTTCACAAGGAAGAAAGGTTCCCAGAAGTGGAGAGCTGCCTTACTGCCGCTCCTGCCTTGGGGCTCCTTGTGGGACAGGTGCTGCCGGATTATGGGGGAAATCATAGAATCATAGAACAGTTGAGGTTGGAAGGGACCCTAAAGCTCATCCAGTGCCAACCGCCCTGCCATGGGCAGGGACACCTCCCACCAGACCAGGTTGCTCCAAGCCCCGTCCAGCCTGGCCTTGAACACCTCCAGGGATGGGGCCTGAAATAGTCTGGCCCCAGGCTCCGATGGGATGCACGGCCAATGATCTGATTCTCAGCCCACCATTTGGAGAGGCCTTCATGCTACAGGTGTAGCCATAAAACCCGAGCGGTACTGACAAACGCCATGGTGAAAAGGATGATAGTGAGCGCTCCGCTTTTCAACTCAGAAATAGGCTGAGAGTTGATAATGTGCTCTCACCTTTGCGTTGCAGGATTATAACTGGAACAAGGACTTGGAGGGGAGGAAGGAATAGGGCTTTTTTCCCTTCAGTTGTTGAGCAGAGGAGAAAGGTGGATCCTTTTCCTGTGCAGAGGACACTGGTGCGGTGATTAGAGCAGTCCTGTTGTCAGCGTTGCTGTTGTCACTGTAAAATCTGAGCTATACTGAGTTACTCGGTGAAATAAAATGAGTGGGACAGAGCTATCATCAGAGGCCTTATTATAGTAGCCACAGCCTTGAGGTAGAGAAGGCATAATTAATATGCATGCAAGTATTGTGCTTTTCCAGGCTACATCCACTCTCACAGAGTCTGTAAGAAGTTTATGGGCTACCTCAGCCTCGCATGGTTCAACTTAGTTGAACTGAAATTTCCTGGAGGGTGCAGGAGCTCTCTGTGATGTTCAGCTCTTTGAGAGGTAGGGGAAAATCGGGTGAGAGGTCCTGGATACCTCTAGGGTTCAGCAATTTCTGCTCCTTTTTTCTGCCTTGCCTAAAAGGCGGCTTGGAGAAGCTGTAGAAAGAACGTATGCTTCCAGCGCATGTCCAGAGAGGGAAAGAAGACTTGGTTAGGAGTCATGTTAGGGTGGGACAAAGTAATCATTAATCTCCAGCTTGCTTGTAACAAGGACGGAGACCAGTTTCCTCCGGCTTTCAGAGTCCTGGGAAGTTGTAGCTGCATCAGAAGAGGACCGTCCTGAGAGATCTGATCTGAGAAATGCAGTTCTGGAGGCACGGTTTATCCTGAGCATGAGGGAGGAGGTGAAGATCTCTAGCTATGGGATCTAGGGGGGCATTGAGGGCATGTTCAGTGGACGTGCCTGCAGATCAAAGGTTGCTGGATACTTTTCTTCTTGCCCAGGGCTGGCTTTGTGTGTACAAAAAGGGAGATAAAAGCTTAAGAAACATGCAGTTTCGAGACTGTTTTAGTCCTTGCACTGACAGCCTAATCAGCTTGCTATGTTATTTGTTTTCCTTGTGATCTTTTTGTGTCTCAGTGCCCTTAGAAGAGCTTGTTCCCAGCGTGTTTTGCCCTTGGCTGTTAGATGCTGGGGGTAGGTAGTAGTGGTGGCAGACTGGGGTCTCTCTGAGCTGCTCTGTCAGGGCAGCAGAGTCCTCCAGCAGGAGCTGTAAAACCGAATTTATCCACAGAGACAAGAAGATCATAGAGCAGAATTTTTCCTATGACCTCTTCCTAAATAATGAATGGCAGAGCCCTGCCTCTTTGGAATCGCTTAATTGAGGCTGACAACTCTTTGTTGTAGTACAGGATCTAGCTTGTCAGGAGAATTTTAACTTATTTATGAATATTTCATTAACCTCTAAAGACTGGCTGTATAAAATCAAGCTCCTGCCAGGCCCTGTCCTGTTGATGCTATATTCAGTGCTAATGTCATCCACTGCACATTCATTACACCTTCCCTCCCCTCCGAGCTGAACCGCAGAGTTTATTGTTGGTGGCAGCAAGAACATGTTCACCAAAGGTTAAAATGCCAGGTTTCTGCTTTGGCACCAGGACTGAACGTACGGGATTTGAGAGGGAATTGCTTTTTGCTTTTTGTTCTGTGGTTGCTTGCTGGCAACGGAAGGGAACCGCAGGCGTAATCCCGAGAGGCTGCGATGGGCAGAGCAGTCTTGGCAGGGCCCTGTAACCTTTGCTTTTTGGCACGAGGGGAGAGATTTCCCACTTCTGATGCATTAAAAGCCCACTGCCTGTTGTCAGAGGAGGGCCTCAGGATGGGTCATTTAGCTAGAAAACCTTAAATCTGCTCTTCTTAGCCTGTTCTTTGGGGAGGGGTTTGGGGAAGAAGACTCCTTCAAGCGTCTGCCACTTTCTTGAAGGTAGCTGGGAGGCTCTGTCAAGAGCTGCTGCTTTCCCGTAGCTGGATCCCCTGCCCCTTCCTCATCTTTCCCATCTTGGGGAGTTCAGAAAGCACCTTGAGCATGAAGCTCTGCTGGCCCCCGCTCTCCCTCCCTCTCTCTGCCGAGACGTGCCAGAAAACAGTGCTCCCAGCTGTAACGAACTGCAAAATTGGGCTGGGGATGCAGCGGGAGCGAGAGAGCTGTTCTTAAAAGCATGTTGAGGTACAGGCTGTGGGTTGTTCTGTGTGAGTCGGAGCAAGAGGATTAAGTTCAATTTTCAAGTCTAGCACTCAGTGAAGGCTCCTTGGCTCTCTTACAGTATTGAGCAGAGATTGATTCCACTGTATTTATGTTAGGAGACGAAGGAACAAAAATGGATGTTAGATTCCTCTTTCCTTTCCCCTTTGATCTTCTTCCTAGGTGGTCGGTGAAATGCATACATTCTTCTCCGACTGTTTATTATGTGATGATTTTTCAACAAGAAAACTGATGGGGGTGCGAGAGGTGGGATTACAAGCTGCCATTTAATGAGAATTTGTTGACTTAATGCTCTAGAAACTCCTCGAGGATATATTTTCAGGAAACAAACTGTATTCAGGCTTTGTATGGAGGAGGTATGACATCTTTGCAGATTTCTTTGTTGCTTTGCCTCTGAATTACAGCTGCTAGAAGACTTGCTTCTAGCAAAAGTGCCTACTCCTGCGAGGAAGAAGTGACCTGCGTGATGCTCTTCTTGAGAGCAGACAACTCCATTGCGCCAGTGTCGCGGCCACGCTGGACGGGGCTGCGGCACATCCAGTCCGACACCTTGACAGGTTCCCCAAAGAGACTGTTATTCTGTGTTTTGCTGTTCTAACCCAGAGTAATGGGTAGGAGGTGTCAGCCATTTAAGGCTAATTACTCTGGAGTTTCCTTCTCTCGCTGGACACCAGCTGTTTTGCTCTCCCTGGTGGGAGGAGCTTTCGGTAGTAATTAAAGGAAAGAGTCATCTGCATGCTCGTGAAAGTGGTGGAGCGAGGCTGATAACAGCAGCGAGGCTCTGAGCTGAATGAACGTGGAAATTAGGTGATCCTTCTTCCGAACCAGCTGTTAGAGCAAAGAGAGGGGTTTTGGACGTGGAGCTGTCAGGCATTGTTGCTGTCATGAGGTCTCGGCGGCGCCTGGGAGCGTGGACTGGATAGGGCTGCAGCAAGGTGGAGAGGGAGAGATTCCTCGTCTGCTCCTTCCTCTGCAAGCGAGAGCTGAAATATGTAATTATACTCGAATAAACTCCTGGGTTTAAATTAACATCTCCAGTTCCCTTCCTTGGTGCGTCTCTTGCACAGGATATTTGCTCCCTTTCCCCTCAAACTTTCCAGTTTTGTTCATCTTGAGCTCTGAGCCAGCTTCCATCCTGCTGAAATGTCCAGTAGTGCTTCCAAACTGTCTTTCACCCATCCCAGAGTACTGGGAAGAGACAAATACAGCATAAAGTGGGGAACAAAGCTCGAGATGGCAAAACTGTCAAAACCATCCTAAGCTGGTACCTACGTGATGACCGGTGTTGCGCATTACTTGCTGGTGACGTGGGGTCTGTGCTGATGACTAGGGTGGTTGCCTTCAGATGTGCTGGAGCATCAGCAGAGCATCTGTCCTTCAAACAGAAGGACAGGCTCCTTCCAGAGCCGGTGTGTGGTTTTGTACATACCGCCTGTGGGTAAAAAGGGTAAAATGGGTCAGCTGGAGCATTCAGGCTGTTCAAAGCTGCAGGGTCTTGCACACCCTTCCGTACTCCCAACTGAGATACCAAATCTTGGTCCTTAGTGCGTCGCTGCAGAATAACAGTATCAGTACTGTCACCTCATCCCCTGTTCAAGGAACAGCCCTATTTGCTGTAGATTAAAAACCAAGAGAGAAAAAAAATATTTGCCTCAGTTTTTTTTTCTTAAGTATTCCAGACAGGAGTATTTGAAACGCATCATCTGAATCCGGGTTAAGCACTTCCAATTAGACATTCTTGCTCATCAACAGCAATCTGCCCTTGCGTGGAGCACCGGCGGGTGCGGGGCTCTGCGGTTCTGCCGGGGCAGGATGCGGAGATGAGCAAAGGGAGGTGGGTGCCTGGGGCGGGTCGGCATCTGGCAGCCTTGGGGGGTGAGAAGAGACTGAAGCAGGGGCAGGGGGCTGAGTCCTGGGGCAGAGGCGCGTGGTCAGCGTTTGGGGAAGAAGGTGGGGCCTGAGCGTCTGAGCTTGTTGGATGGGCTGTGCAGGAGGAGTCTGGGGCTTTGGAAGGGGTGAGGTGATGCTGCTTCCTTCTTCACATGCTTGCAGCTGGGCACGCAGCTCGGGCTGGGGGTTGATGCTGCTCATAGAGGAGCGTGGTAATTTTGGGACCCCTGTGGCATTGGCCTTATTTCGCAGAACAGAAACTATTTCCCGTAATACCCTGTGCCGTTGCAGCAGAGCTGTGTTCCTTTGCAGCAGCGGTGATTTGGGCTCACTGAGCTTGTCTGGAGTTTCACCAAGTTGCTCTTGTGCGGCACAATGTAGAGGGGAGGTGTTTGAGGGAAAGCTGTGGGCTGCCTGCAGATTGGGAATCAGAGGGGAGAGAGGTGAACGCTCGTTAGGGCTCCCTTGGGGTAGATGAATTAGTTAATGACTATGCTGTGCTTTGAAAATGCAAATGCTGTGTCAGAGCTAAGTCTGATTATAATAATCAATCTTCCTTTTGAGAGGGTGCTGGAGATGGGGAGGGGGGGGAGAGGGATGAGACTGGGGCTGAATATTTAGATCACAGATCTGAGTTTCTCGGCTGTCAGTAAGGAAACCTGACGTCACCCGAGAGGTCAGCAGAACTGGGAGAGGCAGAAGGTGGATTTGGGAGGAATGATCCTTGCAAGCACCGGTGGCTCCTTGACAGGCTGAAGTTAATTTTGTAATTTTGTTCCTTATGATTGTCCTGCCTGGAAAGGGAGGGGTTGGCGTCTGCTCCTGTGTGTGAGCTACCCCTGCTAACGGGAGAGATGGAAACTGCCTCTTAAGCAGGATCCTCTGGGGATGGGAGAGAGAGGAGGGTGGCTGCTGCAGACGTCCAGCAGTGACAGCTCCTTCTCCCTTGGCACTTTATTCGTTTGTAGCAAGCGTTCCTAGTAATTACGCCTCTTAATTTAGGAGAGCGAGTGGGAGAAAGGAATATAAATTTGTGTATTAACTTTAGAGATTGGAAATAGGGCAAGCGAACCTTCTCTCTGGGAGATTATATTTGGAAATGAAATAGAATGACATTCGGTATAAACTTGAAAAATTGCTCTCTTTTTACTGCAACAGGAGGAGAAAAGCCACAATCCAGACTGTATTGGAGAGAAGCAGAAGTCAGCATATGTCCATTTCCCAGTTTGTGTGTATCTACAATAGTATATATGCAGGAGTATGTTTTTAGGAAACTGTTTGCTGGAAGGTTGCTTCTAGCCCTGTCTTCTCAGTGATAAAAGCACACCAAGTTTGTTACAGATTGGATAACCCATAGAGACCGGCAACTCTGATCCAGCTAGCCTTTGTCTTTAAAGAGGAAAAAAAAAGAGATTTCTTTTTTTTGTTTCAACCAAGTGGGAAATAGGTAGTTCTAAACCACTTTCTATTGAATATCTGATTTTCTTTGGGTTTATTGCTTTTGTTTCACAATAGCATCAAGGATATAATTTTTCCCAATAAAATGTACCAACTAATTCTAGGCTGCTCAGCCTGTTTCTAAATGGTAAGTAATATTTTATTTAGCAAGTATGGTCCTATGTCTTTGATGAAGAGTGAAGTTCTCCCTATCTGTGCTTCTCTTCAGATGTTTTAGGGGAACAGCCCTTCAGCACATCAGTGTGTTGGGCATATGGAAGAGGTGATACTGCTTTTGGTGAGCAGAAGGATCTATGGAAGTGCTCAGCATGGTGTCTTACTACCTTGTGGTATTGCTGGGCACCCAAGTTAAACTCACTGATCATAGAGACTCATAGAGTCGTAGAATCCCAGGTTGGAAGGGACCTCAAGGATCATCTGGTCCAACCTTTCACGGCAAAAGCACGGTCTAGACAAGATGGCCGAGCACTCTGTCCAGCTGAATCTCAAAAGTGTCCAATGTTGGGGAATCCACCACTTTCCTGGGGAGATTATTCCAATGGCTGATTGTTCTCATTGTGAAAAATTTTCCTCTTCTGTCCAATCGGAATCTCCCCAGGAGTAACTTGTACCAATTACCCCTTTTCTTTTCCATGTGACTGCTTGTAAAAAGGTCGTCTCCATCTTCTTTGTAGCCACCCTTTAAATACTGGAACATGGTGATAAGGTCTCCCTTGAGCCTTCTTTTCTCAAGGCTGGACAAACCCAGTTCTCTCAGCCTTTCCTTAGACAGCAGGCTTCCCAGACCTTTGATTATCCTTGTGGTCCTTCTCTGGACCCTCTCCAGCCTGTCCATGCCTTTTTTGGATAGCGGGGACCAGAACTGAACACAGTATTCCAGGAGTGGCCTGACAAGCACTGAGTAGAGTGGGATAATGACTTCGTTGTCTCTGCTGGTGATGCCCTAGTTGATGCAGCTCAGCACCCTGTTGTCTTGCTTTGCTGCAACAGCACACTGTTCGCTCATCTTGACCTTGTTGTCCACCAGGACCCCCAGGTCCCTTTCCACAGAGCTGCTGCCCGGCCAGGTAGATCCCAGCCTGTGCTGCACTCCTGGATTACGTTTTCCCAAGTGCAAGACCTTACACTTGTCCTTGTTGAACTTCATAAGGTTCTTGTTAGCCCATTCTTCCAGCCTATCCAGGTCTTCCTGCAGGGTGGCTCTCCCTTCCAAAGCGTCCACTTCACCACTAAGTTTGGTGTCATCAGCAAACTTCGTCAGCGCACACTTGATCCCATCATGTGGATCACTTATGAAGATATGAGACAGCGTTGGGCCCAATATCGATTGCTGAGGGACCCTGCTTGTGACACCCCACTGGTGTTCATGTATGTTTGACTTCTGTCATGATGCCAGATTTAGAAGCTTGTAGACAGCAGGAGGTCACCAAGCTTGCTGTGCTGCTCTGTGGGAAGAGAGACAAATAAGATCCTTAGTCACTGCTGTGTCCTTTGGAGAGAAGCACAAATAGCATCACTAGAATAACTGGCGTATCAAGCTCCTGGGGAACAGTAGTTTGCCTGTTTTCAAACCTCGGCGTATGGGTCATACCCAGGGTCTTGTTTCTCTGTTCTTGTCTATTTTAGTGTACAGTCTTCCTTTCCAAGTCTGCTTGGTTTTCACACATTTAAATATTTATGTATTTAAATACCTTCTTGAATTGTGTTGAGACTTGTAGTCAAACACAACCTCTCAATTCACCTTTCCATGCTGGCTCCATGCAATTCAGTTCCTATTTATCTCTGCCTTTTAAAATCAGCTCTTTTGCTGAGGAAGGCCTTTCAAAGGATGTTGCATCAGCCCATTGTTAAATAAACCTTTAGATATTTATAATGGATTCAGCATTTCCTGCTTTTTACAATTCCAAGAATGCTGAATGACGTGCAGGCACACTTCATCAGGATAAGATTGCTGTATCAGCCCCTCACTAAAATTCACTCATTATTCAAATAATAACTGTATGTCTCCGGCATGTGTTCTGTGAAATCTGTGTACATGATGTGGGCGAATAAACCGGCCCCTTTTTTTCAACATGCAAATCCTAACTTTAGCAGAGAGCTGAAATACTTTCGATTTTGAGCCCTTTACTACCCAAAATGAGGCACCTGAAGAGAGATTGGGTCCTTATTTTGGGCAATGCATTAAAATTTTCAGAAGTTCATAAATGTGGTTTTCAAGGGGGACTGATTTTGATTTAGAAGCTTAAGTCTTGTGGTAAGTCTCCTTTTGAAGACAGGGTGAGGATAGTAGGCCAGTAGGATGCTTTGGAAAGGCTTATCTTCGTGAACACTGGAATCAGGTGGGAGGAACAGCAGGTCCGTGACATTGCGAAGGCTCAGAGTACTTGTTTTGGAGGGGACAAATACAGATCAGACATGACAAATGCCAGAAACATACCAAGAAAATCAGCTCTCTAAAGTAAAGTTTTGTTTCTTCTAACTGTCAGGAGATGAATTTATAATTTTATGTTTCTCCTGTCATCTCATATATCTTTAAATAATTCCTGCAGAAGAGAGAACCAGCAAGGAACACGTTTCTGACACTGCTGTGGGTGTCTGCTATGTCATTAACACTCGGAGGAGAACCACCATCTTGAAATCCTGTCCAGGCAGGTTTAAAAGTAAGGCTGAAAGAAGAACGATATTTCATTTAATTAAACACTAGACGAAAATCCATCCATGTTCTTCCTTCCTCCCTTTCTTGGTTTTGACTCGTTATTTTGGAAAGAGTATCTGCATTTCAACTTCTGGGGTATTTGTGGAAGTGGACATTCTATATGCTGGACGTGTCCTGATGACTTTCTATTCAACTTCTGTTGAGAGCAATGAAGCTGGACTGAAGTTCAGGCTTGTGAAAGTGAAAGAGTAGAAAAGGTTCGGGATAAACGGGATCGTGTTAGGTTGAGAGCAAGAGGCTCCAGTGTATTCTGAGAAGAGAACATCACATGCTCCAAATGTTAAGTACCTGTTTATGTGTTTTATTCACAAGCCATGGGCTGTGGCATTAATCATTATTCTGCCTTTGCTAGTGTCATAAAAACCTTGGGTAACTTTAAAAAAAAAATAAAAATAATAGCTTGGTTTCTTTTCAAGTTGCTAATGTCTTTTGTACAGCAGGGATATCGCTGGGGGTCTGATCCTGGGCAGTATTAACCCTGAAGCTCCTGCAGGAGTTGTATGTACTTGGGTCCCTCTTGTGCAATTTTCAGGATAAGAGACGCAGTACTGTATTTCGGGACAATGTTCTCTCGCCGCTCTCGATGCTAGTTAAAAGAGCCAGATCAACATAAAAGAGAGCTGAAGGATCCAAGCCTGACCTCGGTCATTTGGTAGTGAATGGGGGAATACAGCAACGAGCTGTAATTTGAGCAGCCTTTTTCCCCTCTCTGCTGGGTAATGGCTTCTGCTAGTTTAATGTATTCAAAGTAATAAAAGTTTAACTCAGCCAGTTATATCAAATTATTGATAAAAATTGGAAGAGTTTAGACAGGAATATTGAGTTAGTCCAAAAAGCAGAAAATGCCTGCTGGAGGTGGCATCTGGTGAACAAGAGAGGCTAGGACTGGAAATTAATTGAGGAAGAGGGATGCGCTGGGAGTCAGGCAGAGAAAACAGCAAGAGGAGATAGGCTCTTCCTCTCCCTCTCCCTTCTTGAGGCCATTCTTTGCCCCTGGTACCGAGAGGACAAGTGGACAGGAAGGCACAAACTGCCACCACAGTGAGTAGTCTCGGTAACCTCCCCACCTCTTAGGCTTGCGCAAAGTGCTGAAAATTATGTAGAATGTGGGTTTGTAGTTCTCCTCTTACTGCCTTCCTCTTGCTTATTTGCCTCATTCGGTTCTGCTGCGTTTCTTTCTCTTTTCTCTGCTTTCCCTCTTGGCTGCACCATGTGCAGAACCGCGGCGAGTGTCCAGCTGGAGGAGCGGGCGGTGGCCACGTCTAACACCGCGTTACGCTGGTACCGGTGTGCCAGCCCTGACCGGAGCCTGCTGAGATCACGTCCTGCTTGGATTATCCAGCAGGCAAAACTGCAAGTAAGAGGAAGCTTTTATCAATGGATTCCTTATTTTTTGCTCTTTTTTGCTGTTCTCTTCATTCTTGTTTCATGAGGACCTATTTGCCTGCGCTATGCTACCTTCGGAAAATTAGAATTGGATCCCAACAATAAGCCACTCCATCTTATTGCAACTTTCTTTTTGCCCTGGAAAAGACATAAATAACATTTTTAATGTCTTCTGTGAGATTGGCCAGCAGGGATGTTTTCCTCCCCAAACCCCAAACAATTAGAGGAAACAAGCTGCATATTTTGAATGAAATACTTAATACCTTAACTGGTTTGCTTTCTTTTTTCTTAATAAACAATTATTGAGGGTTTTTTTAATGACAATAATTTGCCTTGGCCTGAACTTGAAACTCTCCAGCACTTTTAATCCTAGTCGAGGGAAGCAGGTCCGTCTCAACGTTTAACTGCCCAAGCCCATTTCACCTCTGAAGATGCCACCGTGCCCGCCTCTCCCTCTGTCCTCAGGCACGTCAGATTTTCAGTCCAGGTAGTTTTGGTGCTTGAAAATTGGGAGAACACAGAAATGACATTAAATGCCTTGACAGTCCCTGGGCCCTTCCCTCCTCGTTCTCCTTCAACAGCTTACTCTTAGAAACTCCGCAGAATCTCATCACGCCGCTACTGAGCGTACCTGGCACTAATTTGTCACCGCTGTGTATGAGGCGAGCCCTGCGCTGATGCTTTCCACGGCAGCATTCACGTGAGCGTGTGTGCATACACTCTCCCGTCTCCTTTTCCCATTACACACTCCATTTTTTTCCTCTCTACGCAGCCAACACAGGAGACCCCAGATCACAACAGCAGATTACTCGCCCACCCCCTTCGTCCCCCCTTCTCCCCCGAGAAGGTCACCGTGATTTATCTGCTCGTGTCGGTGAGCAGGTGGCAGTTGGACTCAAGGCTGAGCCCGCTTAGCCTATGATAAATAACATATTTACCAGCCCTTCCGTCTTCAAATGCTGTCCACGTGCAGTCCGGAAAGCAGCACAAAACTCTTACATAGCAAACACATCCAGACTTCAGCAGACGTGGGAAACGGGAGCTATAATGAGTGTTTTCCTGCTAGAAGTAGGTTGGAATTGAAGCCTGCTCCTCATCCCGGTACCTTTTATTTACATTCCTGGAATTATCTGGCGCGCTTGCTTTATCCCTGGCCATCTGTGATGGGCTGAGCTGGGAGAGATAAGCTCAGTAATCAGAAAATTGAGGGAAGCATTTCTGGCTGTGATAATCTTATCAGGCAGCAAATTAACATTTGTACAGCCTGATGATGCAGGTGGACCTTTCCTTATTTTTTTCTTCCCGGGTGCCTTTTGACAGGCAGAGGGAGAATGCAGGGCTTCGGGGTGCCGGGGGGAAATTGGGCTAAAACCTCTTTCTTTCCTCTCTCTTCTGCTCCGTCCCTGGGGTGTCAGAAAGGGGAGGGACAATAACCCAACCATCCCTTTTCTGCCCTTTCCTGCTACCAGTGCTGCCATGCTCTGTCTCTCTTTTCTGGTGAGCGTGGAAGGGCAAAGAGGCAACGTGTCAACATTTCGGTTCTGGCTGAGCAATATGACTGCACGTGTCAATATGCTCCTCTTCCTCGGTAAAAATGGGGAGTTTCTGCCAGCTGGCTGTCTTTGCTTAAAGTTTGCCATTGCAATGGGATTTTTTGATCTACAAGTCTGATTGGTGCTGTGGAAGGGAATGGTGTATTAATGGATTATTTCCCTGATGCCGGGCACTGAGCCCTCTGTGGTCATGTAAGTTTTGCATCTATAATTAGGGCTGGATTGCTTATTGTTTTCCTCCTGAGTGAAAAATATAGTTTCTGTCAGTAGATTTATTAGGGGAATTAGTTGCCAGGTGCTAAAAAACAGATGACAAAAGGAAATCCAAAACCTGAAGGATGAGTGTGAAGGAGGTCTAAGCTGGGAGATGGTGCTGGAACAGAAGTTTGAGAATCCTCTAGGTAGTTTGTCTCTGCGTACACTCCGTAATAAATCATTTTCTGAGGGGTTTAGAAACAAGTAACATACATCATTTATCAATCTGTGCATTGTCTTGATAGCTGAATTAGGGATACAGATTCCCATAAGTCGGGGAGCCTGGGAGTGGTAGAGTCGGAGTGAGAAGTTTTCATGTCTGTAGAGTTTTCAGGTAGTTTCTTGTGAGTTCCTTCCCAAGCAAGGCCAGAGGCAGAAAGTATTCTTAATTGTTTGTTTGTTCCACCAGACCTACCTGAGCAGCTTGAGCTAGAAGTGTATATTGGAAAGTGCTGGAAATATTCCCCAGTCTTTTGGATGCGATGTATGTGTCTCAGAGTTGTCCTGGACAGGACAGCGTAATCCTGTGGTTCATCTCTTCTGGGGAGGAATTGGAGCTAAATGAGGTTGAACTGTCAATACTGGATCTCGAGTACCAGCAAGCTCCTAATACCACGTAGATAATTCTCTGCTTCCCATTATCCATGGGGGACGGGTTGGGGAAATAATCTGGAAGAGAAGCAGAAGCTTTGCTTAGAAGCAATCATCTTTCTGTGCCTCATCTACCTAGGAGAAGATGTTTGGGAAGGCAAAAGGGATTGCGAAGGGAAGCAGGGTTAACCAAGGTTTTGACATTCAACACGCGAAGAGTTGCGCTTCGTGTCCATATCCTGAGAAAGGTCTGATCTGTGCAGAACATCACGACTTCCTCCTCCTCCCTTTGCTGCTCGTGTGTGCCCCTTATTAGTACTGGAGGAACTAATGCCTTTTCTCTTCTGCAGCTGGAGGTGGAGATGAAGGTCCTGAAGTCTCAAGAGTGCACAGCTGAGCAAAGTACCGTCATCACCAAGGAGGAGGTAGACACCCTCAGGTAGGCAAAGCAAGGGGAACGCTGAGAAGATTCTACTCTTTTCAGTGGAACTAATGAGAAGGGAAATGCCCAGGGTAGCTTCACTGCCTGCTCTGGTTATTGCCATCTCCTGGTGGAGCACCAGGTACGGGACCTCACCATGCTACAGTGCATGAAAACGTGTGCGGGTGTAGACTGCCGGGGTACGCAGGCTGCCTGCTAGGCAGGCTAGCGTCGATCAGAACGTGTTTTCCTGGTATTTCTGAAGTAGGATGTTCTTTTCCCAAGCACACTTTTTACTTTCTCGCCAGCTTTTATGGACATGAGAAATCCATGAGGCATTAACAGAAAAGCCTCAGCCCCTGATCTTTCCTGCATTTAGATACTTTATAAGCTTGTCTATCTTTTGTGAGGCTGCAGGCTCTTTTCTTTAATGTTTGGGGTCTCTTGCTCTCAGTTAATTCATAAGACTGGCTCCTGCGTCACTATTCCCCCCGGTGACTTTCTTTCCTGTGGAAACAGCGTTGCTGTTTGTTTCTTATTTTGACCAAATCTCGACTGTAAATACAGGATCTGTTGGCATGCGTATGAAGAGGTTTAGGATCCAGCTTTTGTAATACTGATGTGCGGGTAGCACTGGAGATAAAAGAAGGATGTTTCCCCTTGTGCATTGCTGCAGAGGCAGAGGGGTACCTGTTGTGATTCCGTGAGAGAGGAGTTACAAAACAGCGTTTTAGCAGAGAATACATGAGCATTTTCAATAGCAACAGTGAAGGTAGACAACCTTTCCACATATTTATTAAAGCATTTACAGCTTCCATTCCAAAGCAGGTGACACAATAAATAGCGAACACAGAAAAGTTCATCTGTTTCTGCACGTTTAATAAAATTCCTTTTATTTAAACTGAGCAAATCAGATCTTGACAGGAGGAGTTTTTCATTCTCAGCTGATGTAAGACTTTGTCTGGAGTTTTCATTTCTTAATTCTTTTATATTTCCAGCTCCATCACTATAAAGCGTTAGTGCCTCATAAGACTGAAAGCAAGATTTTGCAGCAAGCAGAATCTTGCAGAAAGCAGAAATTACTGGCCTGTACGTTATGACTTCGCTCCTGTGCTTTGCCTCTGGAGCTTGTTTTATGGCTTTGAAAGCCCAGTTCCATAGCAGAGGGGAGGCGTTTGAAAAGAACACATGTTCAGCTAAGCTATTCCAATATGTTTTAGGGCTGTACACCTAATCTTGGGGACTCGCTCCTATAGTTCCCTCAAGGTGGTGTAATAGTTCTGAAGACCCCAGGCATACATCTCCCCGTTTTATTCTATCGTATGGTTGAGTTCTGGTAGAGGATAGAATGCTATGGCTTCGGCTTCCCTTTTTCAAGGGGATAAACCTGTCTCCGTCTGCTTTTGTGTATTGTGGGTGTTTCTTTGAACCGAGCTCGTTCAGGTTTTTCCTTTGCGAAGGCACACTAGACCCTCTGAAACCTGATGTTTGTACTGCCGCAGAAGTATTCAGCGCCTCCTCAGCAACACTAAACCCATCGCTCCTGATTAATATTATGCCTCTCTATCAGCGAAGCCAGCATCCTGTTTGCTGTCTTCTGGGAGCTGAAGGTTTTCAGAGTATTTCTACAGTACCGCCTGGGTCTCTCCCTCCCGGGGTTGGTGTGGACTGCAGTGCCCTTTCATGTTGGAGACGTTCGGTCTCTTTATTTTCACCTCCAAGACTCATTATTTGGTGTTTATCTTCACTGAGCAGCATTTGCCATCTATTCACTGAGCAGCTTCAGGAAGAGCGCGTGTAGGGGGAAACAGCTGGATTGCCACATAGTCCAGGACCACTTCATATTGCGGAAGGCTCTTGGCAGTGGGGATGGAGACGTCTGGCTTCTCCCTGAATTAAAGCCTATTTCCTGGGCAGGGACAAGCAGAGCCCCCAAGCACCTGCTTGTTACGGGACCGTGGCGTTAGGTTCTGCTCAAAGGCAGCCCTAAACCCCTCTAGGCAATGGGTTTTTTTCTCTCTTTTTTGTTTTTAAAGAATTGCTTTGACTACTAATCTCATCTCTCTCCTCCTTTCATGAAACTGTGTCAAAGCCTCCACACAAAGTATGACAGAAACGCAGGCCCATTCCCAGGAAAGCCATTGGTGGTGCGGAGCTATTCTCCAGTGATGAGCCGTACGCTGAAGGCTCTTTCAGCACAGAGGCTAAGCTTCTGCGGTTGTTTCACGGCGATATTTCTGTCTTTTCTTCTCTCTCCCATTTCAGTACGGCATGCTCCTGAGGCTGTGGATGCACAGAGGCTACAGTCCCAGGATCTAATTCCAGGCTGTTTTTTCTGTCTCTTTTTATTGAACCACTTTTTGTTGTTACGGCTGATTTAAATACTTGTCCCAGGCCCTGATGCTAGTCATTTAGCTACAAAGCTGTTCCAAAAAAGCATGGATTTGTTTGGTTTTAATCACCCTTTTCACTGCTCAGCTTGAACAGTAAATGCCTTGGTGCAAAGTGTTCTCTTTCTGCGGGAGCTGTCTTCGCTGGAGAACCGGTAAGCCGGTCCCTGCTCCTGTTTCCTTACTGTTGGCTACTAGTGCTGCTTCAGGTGTCTTCTCAGACCCTCAGGCACTCCGTTCAGCATTGCAGAATCGACTCCATGAAGATTTTTTTCTTATCCTTCTAGACTTAAGCAGTCAAAGGATATGCTTGGGCCTTAGTTTGTGTTTTCCGGCATTTTCTGTGCATTAGTTTGTGTTTTCCGGCATTTTCTGTGCATTAGTTTGTGTCTTCCGGCATTTTCTGTGCATTGGACAAGAAACTGGGCCAAGTTCTTTCTTCATAGAAGCAGCTCCTTCTCAAAGGAGGGTAAGATGAAGCACTGTCTTCCCTCGGGCTTTTGGGGTTCAGGAATAACGTGCTGTGGTCCATGCCAGAGCACTGCTCGTGGCTGGGCTGGATGTGTGCTCCCCGCACAGCAGAGGCAAGTTGGGCGGCTGTGGTTAAAGAACAGAAGAGGTTTGGAGGAGAACAGAGGTCAGTATGGGAAGGGATGAGGTCTGCTGTGCTCATCCTCCTCCTGTGTCCTTGTGAGCCTCACCAGGACCGCTTTACTCAATTTTATGTAGCTGCTAAGGAGGAGTGAGCGACACGGGCTCCACTGTTACTCCTTCCTTCTGCAGACCGCTGCCAGAAATTAATCCTGGCAGAAGACAGGGGGAAGAATGCAAACTTTCAAATTGGAAAGTGGGGAAAGAAACGCCACCGTATATGAGGGAGTTATTTCCATTTCTGTAGTTTATTGTGGTCTTTGAAATCCCATTAACCTACAGTACGATGTGTCTGCTCCTCTGGACTGAGCCCAGCCTCTCCGGTTAGCTGCTGTCATGAAGGAATGTGAAAAATAGAGGAAAACCAGCAGAAGCCAGCAAGGGGAGTCTGCAGAGCAGGAATGGACCGTGAGCCTCCAGGCGTTTCCATAAACGCCCCGTGGTTAGAAGCTAACTCCTGAAAACTAAAGCAGGAGAGACATAAAGGAGAAAAAAAATCTATATTGATCATTTGAATCTGTATTCACCTCCTGTGAGTGAATGAGAGCTTTTAAAAATACATCTTTTGTCGCATTTTTCTTTAGTATGGAAAGTAAATTTTCAGCGAGAAACTTGAAAGACTTTATCAGTTTTTCCTCCTTCTCTTGAGAACAAAGTGCTCTTTCGTCAGACCTTTTATAACTTTAAATGTGAAACTCTCCCAGCATCATCGTTTCTGAAGAGACAATAAAAGCCGGTGCTAATGCTGTCATTTCTCACACTTCTTGCTGCTCCCTCTGAAATCATATTTGTTTATATTCTGCAGATCTTATGAAAAGACAAAGTGGTCAAACCGTTGAGTTCATGCACTGTGGGGTATAGCAAAGCGGAGAGCATCTGGGCATTAGCACCTTCTAGAGGGAAGGTGATAACTGTGCAGAAACTAGTGTTTCAGATCCTTTAAATGAAAGTAATATTTTTAAAAAGGACTTCACTAAAGACTTAAGTGGCAACAGCTGAAGGGCCTTTTCAGCTGGAACAAATCTGAACTTTTTCTTTCTGCTGTCAAGCTGCAACCCCAGTAAATCCTAAATGTTTTCTGTGGATTTAGTGACTGGGTAGAGTTACAGTAATTCAAAAGAAATTCATGTCCTTGCCAATGCCTATTAGTCACACTTGCTGGAATTCTGTCTGCTCTGCTCCTAACACCATCTCAATGCCATCTGGATCCCTTAATAGCGTCTTCCCAACACATACATTTTCTGCTCCGTTCAATAGTTTCCTGTTCAGCAGTAGCTTTTCCACATGGCCATGTCCTCTTTGCAGATGGGGCCTCAGTGAGACATGTCCTCATCGGCGATATCCGCGCTGCTCTACAGGCAATCGCATAACACATCTGAGAACATTAAAAATGAATAAAAGAACGATAAAAGGGTGATGGTGGGCAGTTGTTGCTGGTTAGCTCCACTGAAAAGCTCTGAACTGAGACAGACTTTTGGAAGTGCCTCGAGGCTGTTGAAAATCAGACAGATTCCTTCCTTCTGCCTTTCTCCAATCGGAGCAGCCCGGCCTTGCTCTCTAGCAGCCATCACTCACTGTCGAAGCACTTCCCAGGTAGGCTGAACGCACGCGGTGGGATGTCTCCTGGTTCTCACAAGTGTCAGTTCAGGAGACCTGAGGCTGCAGGTTTTCTTTTATTTTTTTCTTGTTCCCTCTTGTAATTTGGGGCAGTGAAACACGCGCTGGGGGCAATATAAAGCTCAGTTTTCAAAAAGGGGAGAATCCACAACTCTGAGCACATGCCGATGAATCTGTATTCTTGCACTAAATTTGATTTTATGGAAGGCTGTGGAGAAGGCTTGAATTTACCTTATGCCTGTGGAGCCTTTGACTCTGGGTTAAGCTGTCTACATCCAATGCAGGAGAAGTCTTCCAGGAATGCGAAGAGATCTTTGCTACAGTTTAAATATTTTCATGTTTTCAAACCCCTGTATGGAGAAGAGATTAGTACATTTTCCAGACATTAATCTGAATGATTTTTCCCTGTATCACAAGACTTGAGAATGGTGTCAGTGTTTCAGAAAGCAGCTGATGTTTCTTCCTTCCTCGTGCCACAAGGTTGTTTGTAAAATGGGCACCGGCGTTCATTGCCGGCCAGACATTAAGTTGACAGATGGTTGTGCTCTACCCAGATGTTCCTGTACTCTGCTTTTTGTGGGTCTCACATGAATTTATCTTGGATTGTTCTCCCTACCTGAAAGTAACTCCCATACGTAACAGGTTGAGGCATGCAAGTTGGTGATAAAATAGCGTCACCTCTCTTGTGCGGATGTCCCTGGGCAGACAGAGCACAAGGTGCCTGCGGACTGGGGCTGCCTTTGGGGATGCTGGTGCATCCAAAAGCCGTACACAGTTGGCCCTGTACCTGAACGTACGCAAATGAAAAAATTCAAGTGCCAAGCAAGTAAATATTTTTCAGTGTTTGACTGCCGTATCTTAACCACCAGCTGCAAATGCTTTGCTGTGTTTATATATAGATAGGATTTCCCTTGCTTCTCTCTCTTTGCCATTGGGAAGAGTTCCCCAGGGCTGGAAAGCAAAGCTAGAATAGCACAAACTGTTTGCTAATGGTTCTTAATGCTTTCCCACTGGAGATCCAGGACACTTAACAGTGTTAAAAATAGGTTAGAAGAGGGGTAAGTAGTGAAAGCACTAGTCAGCCCTAAAAACCTCTCTGGTGCAAAGAGGTTACCAGCGATGTTCCCTGTCTGCGGCGCAGAGGAACCAGCAAGGGTTGTCTCCGAAGGGAGCAGAGGAGGGGAGCTCGGTGGGCTGACCTCCCCGGCACACGGCGGGGAGCCCCACGCAGTATGGGAGGGAGGATACCCCGGTGATACTCCAACAGCGGGGTGCTGGGAAGGAGGATACCCTGGTGATATTCCAACAGCGGGGTGCTGGGAAGGAGGATACCCCAGTGATACCCCAACAGCGGGGTGCTGGGAAGGAGGATACCCCGGTGATACCCCAACAGCGGGGTGCTGGGAAGGAGGATACCCCCGTGATACCCCAACAGCAGGGTGCTGGGAAGGAGGATACCTCCATGATACCCCAACAGCGGGGTGCTGGGAAGGAGGATACCCCCGTGATACCCCAAAAGTGGGGTGCTAGGAAGGAGGATACCCCCATGATAGCCCAGCAACAGGGTGCTGGGAAGGAGCAGGCACCTGAGGGACGAGCCCAAGGGCGAGCTCCTCGAGGAGAGGCTGTGAACTTCAGCCGCGCTGGCAGGCACGCTCCTGTGTGCTGCCGCTCGCGAGATCCATGGTCCGGGCATGTCTGCTGCATGACTGCGAGCGCCCGGGCTGCAAATCACCGCCCTTTCCTCACTGAGGCATGAAGGGCATGAACAAATTATTGAATCTTAAAATTGCAGGTGAAATAGCATAAAAATATAGTGACTTAAACCTACCCTTGTTACGGCTCGCTTTGTCTCAGGCCTCTGTGAAATGGTTTCTTGCTATGAATGATTTTTAAAGGGCATCAAAGAGGCCTGAGCTTAAACCTCCACCTGGAGAGGAGTTCTGCAGGCAGATAACGGCAACATCACAGCTTATTTGGGAGGCTGGATAGAGAGAAATGTGTTCTAGATTAAAATTCAGCATGTCAAGTATGGAGAAAGTACTGATGAGAGTCCTGTGTCTGGCTCTGACCTTTCGGTAGCTGCTGTGCTGTTATTCCTCGGAGAAAAACGGTGCTCTTCTTGGGGCCTGTTCTGCAATCCATTTAGAAACACACCGTTAAAAGCCTTAATTCCAATTTGAATTTCCATTTTTTCCGACCTTTTCAGTCTCCTGTTTCTTCAGCATCCTCCATCCCCGCTAGCTTTGTGTCTCTTCTGGAAATTATTGATGATCTTTTTTAATGGCCTAGACAATGCTAAAAGCTGCTCCTCGACATTTTAGAAGCTTCTAAGAGTGGAAAAAAGATGCTACTTTATAATATCTGAAAATTACCAGCAGGGGTCGGGCTTACAAATAATTTAAGCATTTCAAGCTGCATATTTATAAAGGAGACATTTCTGTGCTGAACATGTTGTAGATCAGCCAGCTTCTATGGAAAAGTTTGTAACTTTTGCCCAGTGAATAGGAGAGACGACTTCTTAGTTGTACCTGAAATTTCTGTTGCGTAATTTTGGGATATTGGCAGATGGCTGCATTGTTTATTGTCACGGTGCAAGGATTTTCAGCTTAATTTAGGTCATTTAAAAGTCAGTATTATCAAGCAAGATGATTAATTTTTTAAAAATATTCTGGAAAAGGATTCCAAGAAAATTCAATGCAAAGATCAATATTAATATGCATTAGTTGCACAGTTAATCCCAGGAAGTTAACATGCGAAAGGTGACGTTCTTGAAGCAGCATTAAGGTTTTTGTGCTCTGTACTTAAATGCAAGCAAAAATGTTATATGGAATGTTTTATAATAATATCACCTGCCTAACAAGTTTGATAGAGTTCTCTGAAGGATTCAACAATCATTTGGCTAAGGCTGATATGGTTGATATAATATAGTTGACCTTTCAAAACGCTTTGAGCCAAAGGCCACAAAACCCCTTTACTCTGATGGAATAAGAAAGAAGGTTCTTTGCTGGATCAGTAAGAATATAAGAATCCCAGAGGGCTGGCTGTCCCAGTGTCCTGTCTGCAGGGCTGGCCGGCGGTGGATGCCCATGCTAGCAGGGCAAAGCTACCGGGATTCTTTGCCAGAAGGCTCTCCTAGCTTCTGGTGCCTTGGCTCCGGGATTTCCTGAGCCGGGGATAATATAATGTCTTTTTACTTTGTAAAGCTTGATGCATTTTTCTTCCATTGATTTGCTTCTGTAATACGAAGTTAAAAGATGGTAAATCAAAGAACAAGTGTTTTCACCATACTGAGGGTTTTCCACTAGGTCCTAGAATGGTTTTTATTGGGAACTTGTTGTCGAGCACTAAGAGGAGTTTGTGAGTGGTGAGGTGACAGAATTTGAGATCATATGAAATTATTCACTTATCAGGCTGTTCCGAGTTTCGGAAGAACCTTATGATGTTGCTCAAGATGGGAAATGAAGCTGTACGTCAACAATTGCAAAACCCATGCACATAAGAAAAAATGACTTTCCTTTTACTCCCACAATAGTGGGCTCTAAAGGAGCTGTTATCACTCAAGAAAGAGATCTTATGTTATTGTGAGCAGTTTTCTAAAAATACCAGGTAAGTGCTCCATAGTTAAAAAGACAAATAGAATACTCGGAATTATGAGAAAAGAAGCTGAGAACAAAACAGAAAGTCTCATTATACCACTGAGTACATCCGAGTGCTGTTTGTAGTTCTGGCTTTTCTCATAGCAAAAAGTCTATATCAAACTTACAGAAGAACAAAGAAGGGCAATAAAGATGAGCAGAAATATGGAAAATCCTTGATGTGAGGCAAGACTAAATTGAGATTCTTCAGGAAATAATAGAGGAGGCCTGTAAAGTGGTATGGAGAGGGGAGTATGGTACAATTATTCACAACTTTTCGTAGCAGAACTAACAGGCACTCAGTGAAATAATCACATGTGAAGTATAAAACAAAATGAACTAATTTTTCATACAGCACATAATTAAATTGTGGAACTTACTGCCAAGGAGTGTTGTGAAGGCCAAAAGTATAAATCAGATCAAGAAGAGATTTGGTGCACTCATGGAGATTTTAGCTGTTGGTGGTTATTAAACATGATGGTCTAGACTCAGTCTGTGACTCAGGAAGTATCTAAGTTGGATTTGCTTTATATTCAAGTTGTATATTTTTAATATACCTTTACAAATTACATTTTCATCATACAAACTTGTATCTTTTAGTCATATGTTTCAACTGCCCCAGTAGTGTAACTTTGTGGTGCTGAAAAGAGGAATAACCTGATACTGCTTGTGATTTCATGGTTTACTTGATTATTTGTGGTGGGACTGTACAGGGACAGCGTCTATTAACTTTCCCTTCTTCTCCAGGCTGAAAATTGAGGAGCTGGAAGCTGAACGCAGCAAGCTGGAAGAGGAGAACCGATCTCTGGAAATGAAACTGGAGAAGCTAACTCTGCAGGTAGGAAATGTGGAGGTGCAGAGCAGCTGGAGAGCCTGACATGCCTCATTTGCCAGAGCTCTTCCCACAGACGGGCCAGAGTGCTCCCAGCACACAACTTCTCTTCCCTCAATCTGGACGAGGCATTTTTCAGAAGCCTTTGCAAACTGTACCAACACATCTGTATCTCTGACCATGTTATTGGAGTGTTTTGATGTTAGATGCAACCACACAAACACAGTTGTCTTTTTTGATGCCTTTGCCTAGAACCTCTTCTTTTTCTTCTTGGAGCCGTAAAAACTGTTCCCTTTTAGATAGCTCCACTACCATAAGTTGTCTGTCTCCAAATTCATTCGTGCCAAAGCTGGAGTGTAGACAGGGCTGAACAGCTTAGAGCCAATATGAAAATCTGAGCTCCATTTGTACTGAAGACTCCACTGCTGATCTCAGCGATGGAGACAGAGACCACCAGTTTGTGGCCTCATTGGGTGGTAGTTTTCCAAGCCAGGAAGCATCAGTGCCATTAAGAAGATGACATGGCAGCATCTGCAGATCACAAACACAGAGAGGCAGAAGGTGTGGAGTCAGGACGAAAGGGTGTGTTTCTTCTGCTGTGCTGCCATGGGTGTTTTACCTTTTCCTGGGGTAGTGCTGTCCTGTATGGCAGAAGATCTTCAGCTTTTCCCTCTGGGTAGATCCGTGAAGTCTCACCCTCCCTGGAGGAGGTCAGGGACACCTGCAGCAGTTGCGTGGACTGTCTGTTCAGCCAGCTCTCGTTCTGGGAACAGCTGTCCTGTGCAGAGGAGAAGCATGGGAGTTGCCTCAAGCTTTCACAGCGTTTGCTGTTTGAAAGGTGCTGGAGCAAACAAGAACCTGAGCCTGTTTGTTTAATCAAAGCCCATCCTGCTATGAACAGTGTTATCTCTTCCTTCTGTTCTCTCTGATATGCTGAATAATTTGGCATTGTAGCATTTCATTCTCTTAATTTTTCTTTCTTTCTCTCTTCTTTTTTTTTTGCCATTTTTGTGTAAATTGCTTCATGGTAGAAAACCTGCAGGTTTGAAATTACTCAGTTTTCAGACAGACCATTGATTTTATCTTGACACCTATTAGAGGCAAATCAAATCTTTTTTTTTTTTTTATTACCAATTCCTAGAGACGGGGGAAGTGACAGCTTTGATAAAGCAGGGAACTAAGAGCTGCTGAGCATCTCTGCTGAGCCATGTTTAGTGTGAAACCTGTCACCCGGCTCTCCTTTAATTGGGTTTCAGTCATCAGAAGGAGATGAAAGCTTTGGGCTGGTGTTTGGATGCTTAGGTCTCCAACAAACACAACAGCAGCTTTGGTTTCAGAGCAGATTACGGCTCACTGAGGTCACATTTAATCTGCCAACGCTGTCTTACAATGGCTGCTGGCTTTCCAAGAAGGCCTGACCAGAGGAATTCCCGGTTTTCTTTGTGATGTCTCAAGATGCTCTACTTTGTTTGCTCGTACTGCTCTTGAGATGCCAAAACACCAAGCTTTTAAAATTGCACATTCAAAGAGGAAAGGTCTGAAGATGTCGGTGTAGTCTTGCTGTTTGTCTGCCTTCTGCTCCACGGTAGAGGGGATCAGCAGCAGCTGCCGTTTGGATAGCGGAGCTTCCACCGTGTAGAAATGTAGTGGGGTGATAGGAACAGGATGAGACCTTCATACTGCGGTAAAGCTACTATACAGTAACAGTTGTACTGTTCACCAAAAAGGCTTGGAAAGCTCGTCACAGGGTCCCCATGACCTATACCATGAATGGCGCTCGCTCTTTTGAACGCGGTGTTGTGCAGGTCAGGGCTTCGTGGAGGGAGTCGGGCAGAGTGGGAAGGACCTGCAGATAGAGCAGAGTCAAAATTATGTGGGAAGGATGTAGGTGTGGAAAAAGAGAAGAAAAGTGGTCATCTGGTTTAGCAGGTCTAGGCAAGAAAGGTCTGCCAGTCCCCCAAAAGGCTAGTTAGTGAGCTGAATTAAGGTAATCATGCTCTTCCACCTGCTTTACCAAGGCTGAGGACATGGCTTTAATTCTTTATTTAAACAGAAGGTAGCTCCCCCCTTCCTTAGCTTCTCACCTTACTTGTGTCTTAGAGGACTGGATGCCAAAAGCAGCTTCTCCGAAAGAGGTGGAGTAGAGAGGAGGGCATAAATACAGGAATATGTAAGCTGAATGCTAAAATGTCAGTATTGATCCGTGTGTGCCCATCTGAATGGTCGAGATTTCAGAGCTCCTCAGGGGGGAAAACATCAACCTTCCCGTGTTTTATTCACCTTGAGAATCAAGTATCTCGACAGGCCAAGCTTAGAATGACTCTTCTTATGAACACATTGGAAGAAGGTTCCTTACAGTGGGAACCCGCTAAGTTAAAGATAAGCTTAGAAATTCACCTCTTCTATCAGTGCTGAGCAAATACGCTGAAAATATTATTATACACTCAGATAAGGTCACTGAAATGTTGCTAGTTTGACATGTTATTTATTCCCATCTCTGAAAGAAATCACTGGGAAATGATGGGTTAAAATAACATCTCTTTATCACAAAGGGAAGAAAATGGCAAGACAAACTTTATATATACAGAAATCACAAGAAAATTTTACTGAACAGAAAGATGATTAAAATGACAAACATGGGAAAAGCACGGCATCAAATCAAATAAAGGTGTAAGAGAAAGTAGGGGGTGACATTAAACAAGGTAGGATGAGGGTGATTTCTGACAAATCTTTATCGGCAGTTCCTTCTTTTTTTAAATAAAACCGCTGACTTTCTAGAACTGTATCTACTGAATGAAAGATACCTAGAAGGGGTGTATTAAAATTGTGAATTTGGAAGAGGAAGAGGCAGGATGTAGAATTAAGGCTTTGACTGCTTTACACTGGACTGAAGTCGTTGAGTTCACAAAACTGTGTGCAGTGAATGAAATCTAGGGAGATGTGGCTAATATTTGGTAATTAAAAACATCAATGTTTGGCTGTATTGATGTGTGGAAAGGAGTAAAGGTTCAAAAATGTTTGCCTCCTCTTGCATCCCTTTGTGTCTGAGTGCTGGCATGTGAGTTTTGCTCATTTCTGCTTTGGCTGCTGGTACCAGTAGCCTGCTTTGGGAACTCCAGGACCCTGATGGACTGGCCAGAGGGCAAGCGAGCACATGGAAAGGTACTTTTGTGTTAGGTGCATGATTCATGCTCCCTGAGCTCAGTATTAGCAAATAAAGAAACTGAGAATACTGATAGCTATCCGCAGCAGTGTATATAACATCTGACATCTCTTTGTATTCTGTGCTTGTGTGGGGACAGCTTGAATTATGGCTGAAGGCGCTTTCCACCTCCACACACCTCTTCTTCCAAAACCCCCTGGCTCTTGACACCTAGCTGCAGGCTGCATTGATTTTCCTTCACCGGTATAAAGACTTTAGCATGGATATTACTCACTGGTCTCAGGTCTTTACTGCTAATAAAAACCTCAGATTACAAAAACACAAGAAATGTTGGAACTGTAGAGAAATGACACCCTGCTGAGGGTGCCTCCCCATCGCCCAGGACATTACCTTAAGAAAAACATTTGAACTGTGGCTCAGGAGAGGGATTCAAATAATATATGAAAAGAGTGGCTTTAACCAGACAATTTTATCTCCTCTCCCCTACCCTTTTTTCTTTCAAAGGAGGAAAAAAGGCTTCCAGGAAAGCAAATGTGCTGTTCCTGCTTGGCCTGCGGTGGGCAAGACTTGCTGAGGTTTCAGTGAAAGGTTTGGTTTGGTTGGTTATCTGAAATGATCTGGACCATCTTCCCGAGCTGCTGGTGGAAAAGTGCAACTCCATGCCAGGAACAAAAGAGACTGATCAAATCAGTGCTTTTTGGATAAAGTGGGAGGAAAGACTTGTGAGGAGTGTTCAATTAGCATTTCTTACTGCTAGGAGCCTTGTGTTTACAGGCAACCAAGCGGATGTGAAGTGTTCCTTATGCAAATACTACTCTCCTGCTTTTCCTGCTCTCCTCTACTCTTTGAGCTGAAGGAGAAGAGATTCTTCAAGTTTGGCTGCTTCAAGGAAGATTGATTAAAATCAGCTGCAGTTTGACTTAATTGGATCCATATGCTTGGAGAGGGAGCAGGACTAGTTAGAAGTCCTCGTAATTAGTTCACAGCTGGTTGGTGAGAAAAATGAAGCTCCAGTTAGAGTTCAGATAAGTGGACCTGTACAGATAAAAGGCAGGGAGATGTTTTTTACACTGGCATGTGTTTGGGCTTGAAAATCACCTCTAGTCCCATAGCCAAGCTAGCAGCCTAATCCCTTCGAACATGTGTATGTGCAATTATGAGGCTAAATGGAAGGAGTCTTTATTTTCTTGCTCGTTTCTGACTAAAAGGAATCACCTGTGGATGCTGGCAGTCAAGGAAACCTGAACAGGGTGACAGGAAGCTGGGAGAAGATCTCAGGGACTAGGTGAGACCCTACAAGGGTAGTTTGGCTGTGTGAAAGGTTTGTGGTTTGGCACAAACTCTGATCACCTTTCGGTGTGATGCCCTTGGTCACAGTCATGATTAGTTATGTTTCGCCTTTCTGCTGGTCAGTAATTTAACAGCAATGCTCATAAAAATGCAGTATTATTCTTACATATTGGAATAATATATTTTTGCCCATTATCTCAAAGAGCTTGGAAGGTGTTGACTAGCTACGTGGCATGGGGACAGTCAGCAGAAGATTTCCCCCAGTCAGAAGTTGGTGTTCATGCTAAATTTTGCTGTTGGGATAGAAGGGACTGAATTCCCTATTACAGTGTCCACGAAGGAGCTGCCTGAGAAAAACAGACTAAACATACTAACGAGGTCATGCTGACATGACTTTATTAACGTATTTTGAGGTGTTCATTACGGCATGTGCAGTAGTTCCTTTCTAAATGTCTAACTTTGCTATCGTTATCAATTATTTTATGATTTAAGATAGTAGTCTGGTTAAATTAAATCATGTTTTTTCCAGGCTTTAAATTGATTATTTTTGCACAAATTAAAGCGTAAACCACTCGTCCACTTTGGTGGTAGTTGTGTTGTAGCTGTAATGATTTGAAGGTAAGAAATAAGCAAGTTATTGAAGCAGAAATATTATAATTTTTTTTAGTAAGGGTAGCTGATATAATTGGTAAAGTTAGATACAAATAGAGTGAGTGTCTGAAGATTTGTCCTGTTTGTCTACTTTAGGTCATTTTAATTGGCCTGCCGAAGCTAGCATGGACTTGGGGTGGTTGGTCCCACCAAAGCAGGAGGCTCTGTGCAGGGGAGGGTCTGCAAGGAGGGTGGGTGGCTGCTCTCTGCTGTGTTAAGTTCTCTAGGAGTCAAACGCCCATGGATGATGAAGGTGCTGGGGCATCCAGAGTGCGCTCATGTTTCTTTTTCCCCATATCTCTGCAACCTTTGTGGTTGGGCTAGTCTCCCTCTTATCCTAGCGCTATGTTTTGAGGGACTAACAAAACATCTGGGAGCGGTACCCCAAGTGCAGATTCCTCTGCATGGTGGGCAGGGAGCATTTCTCCTCTTTAAGAATAAGTGACTCATATTATAGTTAGGACTTTGGCGGCCAGGAAGTAACTAGCTTGGAGTTAAGAGCCCAAGGCAAAGTTGAGGTCATTTAACAGTCTAACTGTTCATTATGTGACCAGTGAGGAATGATGAATGAATCATTTACACTCTTATAAAACTTAAAGGGACATTGTCAACCTTTCAAGGTTCCCTCATTGACCTCTCAAATGCTCATGAGTCGTCTCCCTGGATTATCTGGATGCTCTCCCTGTCCAGCTGGTCCTCATTGAAAACCTCAGGTGGTCAGGTTCAGCTCTTTTAAAACAAAACAAAAAAAAGCTTCTGTAAATGGGTTTGGGCAAACCACTTGACATCTCTTCAGTCAGGTGTAGCTGTTGACAAGGCATAGGAACAAATTTGTGTGCTTCAGTGGGATTTAATTACAAGACAGAATAGCTGAGAACATACAGCAGGAGGCCCAGTGAAAAGAAGATGAACTAAGCAGAGGAGTGCAGGTCCAGGTCTGCAGAAGGTTGTATCATACCGTGTTCATCCAGTACACTGAGTTTCATGGGAGCATGTGGGAGTGGATGGGGAACGGAGCCATTTGTGATCCTTTCCACAGACTCCTGGATTTTATCAGCAGCAAACTCATCTTTTACAGGCAAAGATTGTCTTCTAAATTTCACAGGCTGCAGCAAGTCTTCACTGAGGTGAGGAAGCATGTATCTGCTCAAGTGTGTATTGGCAGAGACCACTCTGGGGGTCATTCCAGAGTTTTGCTCAAAACACCAGTGAAAAACACAAGCGACAAACATCTGTGTTGCCTTGGTTAAATTTATACCATTGCAATTAATTATTGACCCAGTAGCTCAAGTGTAGCACAGGCATTTCACTCGGGGATTGGCATTCCTAATTCCTAATTCTCAGGTATTTTCAGGTATTTGCAGCTACCTTTACACTTCCAGGAGTCTCCCCATGACCGAAATAACTCTGCTGCTCACTGTAAGCATATAACCTAGACACCATGGGTATCCATGTCTGACAAATCAGAGGTACGTGATGCTTGCACAGAACATTTCGGAATATGCGCACGGTAGGATGGCTGTGATCGCAGCCTGGACCGAGCGAGTCCGGTATCGTGGGTAACAGCAGCCCTGGAGATGGTATAGCACAGGCAGTAACGTGCAGGGTTGGAGAAGCACCATGGAGTCACCGAGCGTGGACTCTGGTGGTTGGCATGAGCAAAAACCTCTGCTCTTACACCTTCACTTCAATTACTGCTTGAGCTAGTTAGGTTAAACTGCGGTCAAAGTGCTTTGCTGTGTGGGTCTCTCCAGGGCTCACAGTGAACTGCCAAGGGTGTTTGATGAAGTGCTACCCAAATGAATGTGAGGGGAGAGAACTTCCCCTATAATGTGCCTATAAATTGTGCTAAAAGGATTATATGTGTTACTTGGGAGAAAACATCATGTATCTTGTGCCATGTGGATTAGGTCCTGAAAAAAGTCCTAGAACCGGTGTGAAATGGAAGGAGTGTAGCACCTGCAATGCTCCAAGCCTTGAGGACTACATGACACTGAATCAACTGGGGCTGTGCAAATATTTACACAAGTTAATTCTGAATACATCGCATTTATTAGAATTAACAGGAATTAGAAACATTCCGTGGGAGCCGAGCAGAGAAGTATAAACATGTCATTAAGTTGTAGATCTGTCGTTAGGCGGTTGAAGGAGAAGCTGTTTCTTGGCCTCCGTGGCCCTGATAAATGCGATGTGCAAAGTGGAAGTTGAATAAAACAAGGACATGCACAGCGCAGACTTGCTAATGTTTGTTAACATCAGGGACCAGGAGTGCGTAGATTCACATTTGTGCAGTGAAATTTTACCAACATGCCCTTTAAAAAATTTTTTTTCAAGGAATTTGCACATTGAATATTAAACACCTGAAGGTCTATAAATTTTACTGCCAGAGCTGACGCTGTATTGTTTATTTCATGCAGCACCTTTCCCGAAGTTCTGCAGAAACTGATTAACATTTGCATAATACATTTACCACAAAAATCCATAATAAATTCATTAATGTACTTCTGCCACTATCCCTGAAAATATCAGCAGTTGTGCGGCGTCACACAGCTCATTAGATGAGCGGACGGGGAAGACGGGCGAGCGCTGGATTCCCTGAACAGCTCTGAACCAGGGAAAGGTCAGTGCGCTGAGCATCAATACCCGAGCGGCAGCATGAGGAGCTCAGAGCGAGTAGGGAGAGAGCCGGGGCAGGGGAAATGTCCCCTGGGAAAGGTTGCTGTACCAGTAGACGTGAAGCACGGACTTTAAGAGGTGGCATCCACGCTCGAGTAGAAAAATCAGTGACGAGCACAAAAAGCAGATGAGGATGCTGCTACACCGAGGAGGGGTTTGCTGCTAGAGTGCGTGTGTTCTGCAGGGGGCAACCACCAAGAAATTGTTGAAGTCCTGCGGTGGTACAAGAAAGCTGGCTTGAAATGAGCCTTACTTTTTCTGAACAAGTATTGCAGAATGAATGGTGAGGTTTTAAAAGTTGTGCAAGGCTTGGTTGTGTGGCCAGAGGTCACTAAACCACTAAATCTAGGGATTGCCTCTCTGTGTGTCTGTGTCTGTGTGTGTGTGTGTGTACCGCTTTCATGAATGGAAGGTATGGTGACAGAGACACCGCTCCGTTAGTGTTCTTGTATGGTAAGGAGAGCAAGGAGAGAATCACAGAATCACCCAGGTTGGAAGGGACCTTTAAGATCATCAAGTCCAACCGTCAACCTAACACTGCCAAATCCACCACTAACCCATGTCGCTCAGCACCACGTCTGCCCGGCTTTTAAACACCTTCCAGGGGTGGCAACTCCACCACTTCCCTGGGCAGCCTGTGCCAATGTTTGATAACCCTTTTGGTGAAGAAATTCTTCCTAATAGCANCAAGCCTGTAGCGTTCATGGGGTTGATGTGACCCAAGTGCAGGACCCGGCACTTGGCCTTGTTGAACTAATGATGTGAGAAAAGGAGTAATTTCAGCTGCAGTTGCATGCTCAGACACATAGTTGTGTTTGTAAAATGTCCACCCGACGTGTAACGCTCGCTGATGAAGGAGTAGTAAGTAGCAACCACAGAAGGCTCCTGCGCAACAAGAGGGTTTCACTGATTCCCCGGAATCATCCTGCAGGTGAAAGCCAAGGCTGAGGAGACAGACACAACCGTTTTAAAAAGAGACTTCACTTTTAAGCTCCTCTAATCTTATTTGTCAGACAGCAAAGGAAAAGCAAAGTTTCAGGAAACGATAAGAGTGACTGTCCCTTTATCATTTTCTGTTTTTTCTCTGTAGTCATTTGATGGCACGAATTAGTTTTCAATTGTTCTTTCTACATTTTCTGTTATTCTTCTGCTGCTTTGAATTCTGCTACGATGTCACAGAAACAAAACAAAAATGTCGTTTAGACCCGTATAGGGAAAATAGTGCCTGGCAAGGTTTGTTTACTGGAGCTTTGTACTTTCTATGAATACCACGTCCATAAGCTACAGCTCTCTCCATGTTAGGCTTTTAGCTTTGCGTTACTTGTTATCATTTCAGCCTTTGATGGCCCAATTATTTTTGAATTTTTGATTAAAACAAAGTAATAGGTCACAGTTTCGTGCTGTCCATGTCTTTGCCATTCTTCTGTTGTGGTCTGGCTTTTTGCCACCGGTCTATGTAAAGTCAAAGTTTTCAGTAATATTCATCAGCAGTTTTATCCTTCTGATAAGGAGACTCTGGTTACAGTGCAGGATTTTTCCTCTCCTACTTGGTATGCAGACAACTCGACACCGTCTCTAAGAGACAGAAGACCAGGATGTGTTACCCAGATTATGGAAAAGAAATGAAGTCAGAGTTTAGCCAATTTTTTGTCTGTGTGTGTGATGGGGAGAAGAGGAAAATCTGCCTGTTTCGTGTCGCAGCAAAGAGTGGGCAGCAGTCGTAATGATGTTAAAACACACGGGAGAAAACGGGGAGATACTCTGAGCTGAGCCACTGGTGGAGATGGCAGCGTGCTCCAGAGAAACATTTCCTTTGTGTGACCTCTGCCAGGGGGATTCAAGCGTGTGAGACATTGATGTGTTTGTTATCTTACATATCCCAGAACCCTTCCCTTCGATCAGACTGGCCGACCACCTATTGACGCCTGGAGGCAGAGATCTACGTAAAGAAAATGGGTTTCCCCCAAAGAATATTCTCAAACAGTTGGAGGGAACTTGACGTGCCTCTGTCACACAAACGCTTGGCGTTGAGCAATTCGGTCTGCAGTCCAGGCTTGCTGGGGATCGGAGCTTGTGGTGCACCTGGGGAGACCCGGGGGTGTAAGCGGGGAGAAGTAACACCCCGATTTCAGAGCATCTCTGCCGGCTCACCCCGAATGCAGTCGGATCACGATACGATCTCTTCCCAGTCTAAGTTTCCAAATTTGCCTCAATTTCCATTTGCTATTGTTTGATAAGACTCGAGAGAGACATAGATCCAGATGAGTGAGAAAAAAGTAATTGTTTTTGACAGCTTTCCTACCTAGATTTGAAAGACGGGTAACAGTAGGATGGAAAACGATGCTTAATCTAGATAGAAGGGCTGTTCTCTTTCAATGAGGATAAACAGTCAGGGTGTCAGGATAAGTGAAACGCTGTGGAAAGAGCATCTTCTTTGTATCTTGTTTTAAAAATCAGTAGTGCCACATGAGGCGGTGCTGTGTCTACAAAGGATTGGTGGTGTCTGTAAAGCCCAGCAGTGTTAAATACCGATGGGAGGGTTCCCAGGTGATCCGTCACATCTGTGTTTAGCCAAGCGTGGGGCTCGGCTCGTCAGGAACACTGCTGCTTCCCCCGATCGACGTTTAATCCCCATGTATCTTAAATAATACAGAAGCTGTGCCTGTTCTTTGCATTTTTGGCAGGACATTTAAAAGGAAATAAAAAGTCCCCGAGAACTATTGTGCGTGTTGGACACGACGTAAGATGTTCAGTCGAGATTGTGACCTTTCAGAACAAAGAGGCTTCTTTTGAAAAGGGGGTTCATTGTGCTTCTGGCTCTAGTAAGATGAAAAACTTGAAAAACCAGTAACATGAAGGCTGCGCAGCAAAGATGAGCTCCACAGAGATCCTCTCGTGTATTTTTGGTTGCCTTCCAGTGGATACATCTCTTCTCTCTGTGCAATACTACCACAGTTGCAATCAGTAGTAATTACAGAAATTTTCTCATTTTTATGAGTAGGGGGATGTGGAAAGCTGTTGGCAGGGCAATCTCTGCAAGGGAGCTCAGCTGTGGAGCTGCTTTCCCTCTAGATCCATCGCAGCTAGAGCTGCCGACCTTGAGGTTATTTCCCTGGGAGTCAGGGATGGCTCATGGGTTGATCTGTTCAGTGTGCAAGGAGGAGTGTGATTAGATAATGTGTGAGCTATTATGATTAATAATTTTCATGGTGGAGCAGCCTGAACATTTAAATACAACACCAGTGAATTTATTTGATATATATGTGTGTATGTGTTTGCAGGCAACTATTAGAATGCATGCAGTTGTATTTATGTGTAGACGTGACTTGATATAGATGGGTGTAAAACAGGAAATGTCACCTAGATTGTTTTAGTAGAATGCAGCTGGAGTATGGTCCAAGGGACGGTAAAGGTGGCTGAACGGAGAGGGAAATAACTGCTCGGGAGGGAGAACGGATGGAGGCTGCAGGCTGGGAGTGCTTCCCTGGACATGCTGCAACCGTGGCAGCTGTGAGAGTGTTCGCTTGAGGTTCACAGAAGTTGAAATGAAGGAGGTGGCAATACCGTAGACATTCATTAGGGTCCTCTCCAGGTGGCTGGTGGGAAGGAATAGTGATTGGATTACGTATGAAATGGTTTCCCTGGTGCTGCCTAGTGGCTATGCTGTGGTGGCACGTAAACACTAACTTCTAGGTCCGAGTAATTTAGGGATTGAATGTACAATGTCTTTTGGCTTTTCTGCTTTCTCAGGGTCTCTGATATCTTCTGAGTATAATGCTGCTGTTGACACTAACCACTTGGAAGATAGATCTGCATCCACACCTGGAGATTTTTGTGTGGTCCATTCTCTCAAGCATCCTAGAGAGAAAAATACTGGACGTACTGCGTAACAGACCTATCGGTCAACTCACCGGTGTATTCCTCCTGAGCCTACCCTTTCATCCCCCCATCTGAGCTCCTTGGCTACTCTGTTCACCTTAATGCTCTTTACTGATGTTGTGTGCTTCCAGGGGATCAAAAAGATATTCTGAGTCCTTTAGATATGTGTGAAAGTTAGAGATGATGCCCTTGTACCGATTTACTCAATGATAGCTGGAAAATTTGTTACTGGGCAAGGCTGCTTCTGAAGTATTTATTTCTTTAGACAGTCAGATCAAGATAATGTTGAATTCACTGCTTGGAGCAGTTAACTCAAAGCCCTTCAGAATCCAGTAGGTTGCCCCATAGCCATTCCTGTTATTGTTTCAGTTTGTCCGTAAATCTCTCTTATTCTTGTAAATTCTAAATGAAGAGATGACTCTCCCCATCTGAAAAGATTTCGTTGCTGCTTGAATTCTCCTTGTACTGGCAGAAAAAAAAACAGTTGAGCTTTGAGCTTGAACTGAGAGACAGATAAGATCACCAGGAGATTTCCACAGCAAATGCAGAATATATTCTTCGCTAATGGATTCTTAGTGCTGTCTGGCAAGTAATTGAATTGCTTGGGTAGGAAGGAAGAGGGGACTGGGTTGCTTTTTTTGTTGGTCTTTTGTTTCAGTTTTTTTTTTTTTAAAGCTCCCAAATGTATGAGGGTATGAAGTGAAAGGCGGTTTCTCTCCGTGACCCAGGATGTCTGTCAGACATAGGGGGAGCTAATTAAAATGTCACTATATGTACATGAGGGTGATGAGGCAGAAAGGACTGATCGCATCGTTGGTTCAAGGGCCTTGTCTGTGTCTTTGCTTCTATCTACTCACTGTGAAATCTGCAAGTAATTCACGTTCTGGGCGTAGGAAGGAGGCCACTGGGTAAATCTGGCCTCTTTCTCTCTCTGGAGTAAAGCAGAAAATAAATTAAATCCATTCTTGCTCTACTGCAATTACTAAGGCAGGCTCACTCCAGCTGGGCAATGGCAAGGATGCTGTTTCCTCCTGTCCCATCGTAGCCAACACTGCTCCGCTCCGTGTCACCGGACCAAGTGCTAAGAGAGGTTGGCAACGGGGCATGGGGGAGGTTTCCACAGCCTTTCCGTTTCGGTCCGTAGCATGTGAGGGGACAGAGCAAAGCTGCGTCCTCCTCTTTCACATCCTTTTGTTTGAAAGTACGAAGTATGTCCTGGTAAGCCAAGGGAATGACGGAAAGAGATAATAACGCACCCTTTGGTAGATTCTTTGGAAAGACTCGGGTGGCAAAGAGGTGGTCCAAGCCCTACAGCCTGCATCATTGAAAAACACTGAACAACAGCAAAACGGGGAGGGGGGGGAAGGATGATCATCAGGGAAATTGCTATAATGGTAAGATAATTAGAACGCAGAATGATTAACATTAGTCAGTGTGCTGCATTGGCAAGGACTGTGCAAGTTGTCATAATAGGCCTCTTCCATATCAAACGTGTGGTTTTTCAGCATTCGGTTTAACACTTTCGTGTGACTTTAATAGAGTTCACAGCTGAAACAGGCATTTAGTTCTTATGAAACGTCGTACGGTACTTTTCCTCTCCTATGCCTGCTAGAAGGACCTTCTTGTTTTCACTTGTGTGTCTACTGATTACTGAAGGATAAAAGCCACTCTCACCATGCAGTCCTTCTGCGCTGTTTTGAATCATAGCCAGGCGTGAACTCCTAAGGCGTACTCTTACTGTTGTGCCTGATGAAAATGGACTTCCCTAAAAAAAACCCGCTCTCAAGTGTTTTATAAAATGGTTGTCGTCTTCTCAAGGAGAAAATACAAGGATTCAGGAGACCCGATACTGACGTTCTCTTCTCAAAAAGACTTTTATAAATGTCTAATGCATCAAAAGCCCCTGCCTGTTTGTCATCCTTACCCTAATGCTTGGAGAGCCCCCCCCACCACCCCTCCGGTGGGACCGCTAGTAAGTCCCTTTGGTTTGCCAAGACTAAAGGGGTGCGAGAAGCTGGATTTAGCACCACATTTAATCACTGGTTTTGTAGCCTGATTGAGTTTGGAGCAAAACTTTGAATGCCACATGACTTCAGTGAAACCCTTGTGGTTCCCCATCTCTACCAGTTGTTACAGAACCGGTCAACATTTGTTCTCCTTGACTACCAGCAACCCCACTTGCTCGTGAACCAGGTCATTTGCCGTTTTGTCTCCCTGCATTTTCTCTGGTTGCTTGTGACTAGGCTTGTGACATTTTTCCAGGACCTGCAGTGGCTTTCCCCTTGCTGTGCTTAGACATTGGCTGCTGGCCGGCTGGGCACTGGTGGTAGCACCAGCTGGGCTTTTCCTCCTGTCCCTGCAGAGACCAGACACGTCCGTCATTGCAGCCCATAAAATCTGATGGAGCTTTGGGGCAGAAAATCCCCTGACCTCAGTAGTGCTTTTTTTCCCTTTCCCTCCTTTACTATGTAAATAAGAAACATTTTTTCCTTAAAGAGGGGGAGAGCACACAGCCCAAATTCCCCCTCTGCTCCGGCGCGCAGCACGCGGGGCCCTCGGCTGTCGGAAAGGAATTGCAGTCACGCAGCTGTGCAGTGAATATGTAAAGAGTGTTTCGGGTGGTTGGTATTTTGTGGATTATTTTCTCTCTCCTTCTGACCCCACCTCAGATGAAATTCCTGCACTTCATCCCTTCCTCCGGGTTGGGCAATCAGCAGGTCGGCTGGAGGGCTGTAAGGAGGCGGTGGTCTGGCATACAAAGCAGTCGCGTTAGGACGGGGGAGCCAGGACTAATGGGGAGTAAGGCTGGGAACAGAAGACAGAGAAATATGGCAGAATAAGATTCATTAGGGATCAGATTCAATAACTGTAAAATGATGAGAAGTTTATGATCAAAGGCTTACTTCAAGCATTTTAATGACACAGTCATTTAATCCGTTTAAAGCAGATAGATAAGGAGTTAAGTGAAATCTACAGCGGTCGTCTTTCTGAGCTGTTTATGAACCTGTGACAGGCTGCAGATCACTGTGAAAGGCACAGGACGGCTGCCTGCTCTAGTAATTGGATGGGATATAACGGGCTACCGGTCTTTACAGGCTGATTTACATATGAGGTCGGTAAAACTTAATGCAAAGGCTTGTGGTTTGTCTTAGAAGCGTGTGCGGTTCCTCGGCTATTTCTAATGTGTGTGTTACTAGCAAGAATCCTGAATGAAGGAAAGGGCAGAATTATTTTAAAACCTTTCTGTGCCAGGATATTTAATTCCCAGTGGATGTCTCTCCTCTGGAAGGAGTGTCGGTACAGGCTGTTGTAGCGGTAAGATTCAGATGGGCTCTGACACTTGAACCGCCGTGTCGTCTACCGTAGGAATTACACATCTGAAAAAAACTGGTGGGGTCAAGGGGGCACAGAGTTTGTTTCTCACCTTTTCCCTCGGCTGTTGGACTTGTGCCACCCTCCGTCCCTCTCTTGGCAGCTCTCTTCGGTTAGTTAACTTCCTTCCCAGCTTTTCTTGCCGCACACTTAAAAGCTCTGTTTGCACAGTTGGGTAACGTGTTGGACACTTTGCTGCGTGTGCTCATGGACACGCTCTCGATCCCTCCTTCTCTCTAGCTTTTAGCCGCTTGGCCACGAGGAATTGCTTGAAGCCACTTACGGCTGGAGTGCCGCGTGTCTCTGCGGACTGCACCTTTTTCTATTTCTCAAGTAGGCGTTCTCCCCTTCAAAATTCCTCTCCCAACAGGCTCGCTCCTGGGTTTCTAGCATAGCTAACAGCTCCTCCGTCCCACACACGCCTTCAGCGAAGGAGTACTTGCCTTCCATTAAACACTCACTCTCCGTACAGGCGCTTCCCGCAGCTGTAGAGAAGCAAGCAGAGGGGGCTCTTTCTCTGCTCACGGCTCGAGGCTTGTTGAGCTGCTGGAAGCCAAGTAGTCGCCGCTGCTGCATTGTTGAAGGCCGTGTTACAGCCCCGGCAGTGCATGCTGCCGACAGCAGCAGAGTCGGTATCAAGCTGGTAGGGAACAGGGAGATGGCTCTAGGCCATCTTGTTTTCTACGTGCACAGAAAGTTGCTGTCCCGCGGTGGTATTGATTGGTTATAAAATAGGGAAGCGATAAGTGGCGATTTCAGGTGGTTCTGGTAGATGTGACTGCAATGGCTGGAAGTGTTTAAATGGAGCCTGGAATATCTTCCCTTACCTCATGCTGGTGTTCTTGCCCGTGCCAGGAGGGATGTGCTGACGCCCAGCAATGGCGTGGTCCCGTGGAGGGGCCCTCTCAGGTCCCTTCACTTGTACAGGAAACGTCTCCATCCTCCTATTCCAGCCTCCCTCCCCCATGCTCACTCCCTGTCTGCTGCAGCGTTTCGGGTGCCGGTCCGAGCTGCTCGAAGGCTTGTGCGACGGTTGAGAGAGACCAGCTAAGGCTGAGCATGGCAAATCCCTTGCAGCATGCCATGGCAGCCAGGCGCCAGATGAGGTTTTCAGCAACCTTGGGTCCACTGTCTGTCTGCATGTTCCCGTTTCCTGAGAGAGAGTTGGAAAATATTTTCCTCGTTTGAAAATAAGTAACATTTGTCTTTAAAATTTTAGCGCTAGCGGCCATATCTCTCATTACTCCGCTTCCCCGCTGTTCTTCAGTGTCCCTGGGTTTTTTCAGCTACTGTTCTTTCCCAAGAGCTTAGAGACTGAGCACCTGAGAGCTCACTTGTAGGGAATAATATACAAAAAGCTGGATTGTAGTCCACCTTCTGCCTCCAAATACCTTGTTCTTTGAGGGTGCCCGTCGCACACTCTCTATTTTCACATGACTATTTGAGAGACGAGAGTGATCCGGACTGGCAGCAGCTGCCCAGGCAGGGGGATGGCAGCGCAGCGCAGCGATCTGGGCACAGCGAGAGTAGTTTCCCCCTTCCAACCCTGTGTCAGGGACGTAGGAATGAGTCGGTAATCTCCTCGAAACAAAGGTTGGCTGGTTGCTGTGGTGCTCGCTGCACTGTGGTAGCACCCCAGCAAACCCCATCCCTGACGGAAGCACAGATCAGCTGCCGTAGGCAAAAACCGCAGGGCTCAGGCTCTCTTGTTCACTTATTTATAACTGTTTGGTTAAGTAAACTTATTTATGAAAAGGTAAAATGTCCCACATAAATGTCCATGAGGTGTAGAGGCAGGAGAGGAAGCTCAGGAGCAGCAAGAGGAAGATGGTGCTTGTAACACCAAAGGGGTTGGGGATGGGGCTGGTTTTAGCGACTGCGTGGGTCTGGCAGGCAGTAGAGGGGGAGATGGTACAAATCCCCGCTCTGTCGTGGGTATGACAGGGTGTGAGTAAGCGGCTTCTGTGGAATTCATGGATAATTGCACTGAAGCCTGGTCCCTTGGGCTGCAAAGAGGATGCCCAGGGCCATAGCAGCCCCTGTTGAAGCAGTGTGGTTTGGAGAACACAGCGGGAGGGAAACAGTTCCATTTTGAAGGAAGATGGTTTTTGCAGAAACAAATTTCCTTTGCTCAGCACCTGTCTAAATCCACCAGATTTGGTACCTTGTCAGACCGCCTGGACCTGAGCAGCTTTGGCCCTTCTTGGGCACAGCTGATGGGTCTTGGCAGCAGTCGAGCCGCTGGGGCCACGTGCTCCTCCCAGGGAGGTGGCATGGGCTGCCCAACTTGGTAACCCAGTATCTGCTGAGCATCTCAGCTGGCGGAGCAGTACTCCCGATTTCACCGCTGCTTTGCCTGGTAAGTGCTTCGTTTTGAATAGGAGACTATCTCGTTTAACAGCTTTTGAGAGAGGCAAACACATTTGTGTGTGGTTTAACTTAATATACAGGCTGCGGAGCTGAAGTGAAGGCACTGATCAGTTCTTACAGTTGAGATAGCATTCAGAAAACAAATTAGAGTTTGCGGTTGGTAAGGATCCAGGCAGAATTCATAAAATTGAATAGCATTCTCAAGTTCAACATGGACAAGCTCATTACTGATCCAGAGAAAGCAGGCGTGTATGGAGGAATTAGGGATGTTTGGGATTTTTTCTTGTTTGTATCGAGAGGCAGCCATGTTGTGGTCTCCTGTAGGGCTTTTTTAATGTGGATTAGAATTACTAGTGCTGGCTAGGGGGTAGGTGGGGGGAACCAAGCTTGAGATTGGTGGGCTGGGTTTATCTATTGCAAAAGACCAGTTGGTCAGTGACTGCTAAAGCTAGCTTTCTCGATGTGCCAGCTCATGATGTTCCAGGTGTTTCCTGAGGGCAGAACCATAATTATTTATCCGTCTGAACCTCTGCTTGATAGACATGAAGAGCCACAATGATGTTATTGTTGCCATAACACGTGCATGCTAGGAGAGGAATAATCTGAGGTTACATGGGGTTAATTGTGTTTGTTGGAGCTGTTTGCTTCCCTGCTCCACTTCCACTCCGCAGTCCTTCAGGTAGCTCGTTGTTTCCAAAGGTGCTCAAAACTAGATGGCAGGTGCTGCCTTCAGAGGGTGGCTTTGGAAGACGGGCGGGTGACTGGCAGCAGGATGTTAGATGGGAACATGAGAAACAGTTTGTCAAAGCTCTGGCTTTAATGAAGATGAACATGTGTGCAGAATGGTTATTTTACAAAGAACGTGTATACACGTGGTCGAGGGATGTATGTAGAGATGCGTTCGTGTTTTGTGACTTCTTTTCTTGAGCTTTCACGTCTTAATCCATCTTTGTTTCTCTCTTGACCATCTCCCAGAAAAGTAGAAGCCCTTAAATTAACTTTACTGCCTTTAAATAAGGACAGAGACTCCCTGATTTAGAGCCTAAGGACGGAGAAAGATGGCAGGTGACAAACCTGTTTCCATTCTCTGGTTTTTTGCACTCTAATCCCCAAATAACCCTTGTAGTTTTCCAATGAGCTGGATTACATCTGTATGGATCAGCATGCACGTGTTCAAGTTGTCGTTACGACTGTGAAAAAGACATTTGCTTTAGGGAAAAAAAGCACAATCTCCATGGCTGTATCTTAAGTGTCATTCTGCTTTTCCATCACCTGAGGATTTGAGCAGCTCTGCCACTCTGAAATATTAAAATGAACATAGATTTGAAAGTATTTTTATATTTAGAGGCATTGATTCTAATATAATTTCTCTACAAATTAAAACTCTCCTTGAAAAAGATTAAACTGTCAGTGATAACATCTAGGTTCTTGTTATGTCTAAGAGGAATAAATGCTGAAGTTACAGAATTGTCTGGAGGCTTAGAAAGTAAGAGGGGAATTAACGATATGAGAGAGAATGGATGAAAGTATTGGATAACACTTTTTTTGAATTGGAGGAAGTGGAAGGAGTTGAATTAGGAGGTTTACGGCCACAAAGAATACCCATTTAGTCTGATCTGCTATATAACAAAAAATACAGTTTTACTTAAAGAAATCTCTACCTAGTGACTTGTGGTTGCTTGACAGCCTCTTTTTAATAAGATATCAAATATTGATTTAAAGATACTAAGCAATAGACAATGTATTGGTTTCCCTGGTCAGCCATCCCTATTAAAAATATATATTATTTCCAGTTCGCTGACTTCACCATGAGCTATTGGGTTCTCTCTCTGCTTTTGTTTGCTAGATTAAAGAACTGCCTAGTGTCAGATTTCCACCAAAGACCCTGATCAAATTGCTTCAGCCTTCCCCATGGTAAATGAAATAGTTTGATTTCCATTCATTTCTCATTGTGAGACGTGTTTTTCAGACCATGAATCATTCATGGAAATCTTCTCGCAACTTTCCTTAATTTTCAACAGCCCTCTTACGCATGCACCTCACCTGGGTGCTTTATCACTGTAGTGGTCTCATCAACGCTGCATTCAGAGACAATATTGTTTCTCTAGTCCTACTCATAGGTACGTAAAGATTCTTGCCGTTCCTTTTTTTTTTTTTCTTCTCCCCACAGCATTAAATTGGAGGTAACCCCTAGTTATTAACCGTGGCCAAAAGCCCTCCTCACAGACATCGTCTTCCAGAAAGTACCTGCTGGGTTGTATACCTGCTGCTGTATTCTGCGCTTTGGGATGTCTCACGGTGCATTTGAATTCATGAGGAATGATTGTGCCCAGCACAATCAGATTTCTAAGCTATCTTTGTGGGCTTTGTTGTTTGCTACAATTCTGCCTTTGTGTTATCTGCATATTTTAGTAAGGATTTATTATTTTCTTAGGTGTTTTAGAGAATGTATGCTGCATATGATTGGCCAAAGAAGCCGTTCTTATTGGAAGTAACTGGGAAATGCCACTATTAGTTCATCTGCTTTTGGGCTGTTTAAAAACTGCTGTAGACTGATTTTGCATCACGCTAGTTCTAAAAGAAAATGCGATTTTGATACCGAGGCAAATATTTTACAGAATTCCTATTCTGTTATGTCAACACAGTTATCTTAATTAACTAGACTGGAAATCTCTCCAAGTCTATCTGACAAGGCCTGTTTTCCATGAAATTGTGTTACTTGCTTTTTCTGATCTTTTCTTCTAATGGAGTTATGTATCAGTCTTGCCTTGCGAGTTAAGGGGATTCAGTTTGCTGCATTCTGGAAGCTTCATGAAAAGCGAACAAGGCAGCAGATAACTTGATCTGTAGGAGGCTAGCTGGTTAATCGCATTTTTCGGTCTTCACAGTCTATTCAGCAGCCAGAGCTGGCTCATTCCGACTGCAGTAAATGCGAAATGTGCGGATCAATACTGCCAATGGGTGATTAGTAATTTGCGAACTTCAGTAAGTGAATTCATCCGGTTCAAGGTTTTAAGTTGGAGAAGAAAGTAGAGAAGGAGTGATTGAGTGGGCTGAAATAACGGAAATGGATATTTCCTCTCAAGTGAAACGTAAGCATTGTTGAGCTCTGTTAAGCAAGGCGCTGGCAGAGATTTGTGCTCTTTTCGCAACCATTACAGAAAATAATATTTTTTTTCTGAAATCACTAAGATCAAATGTGCTCTTCCCTTATCACCTCTCTTCATCTTCTTTTTTTGCTGTTGACCTGCTGGAGGATAAAAATGTATACATTTATGCAAGTAAGATAGTTATCGTTATTCTTGAGGCCACTTTTCGCTTGTTCAGGCAGATGAATTCTGAGGCGCTCATCTGCTGTTCAGTATCAGTTTCAGGCAGAAACTCCCTGGTTTCTGTCGGTACATCCCAGATGCGTCAAGGAGTATTTGGGGGTTCTGCCTGTGAAAGCAACTCCGAATAAATGCCTTTCTCCCCCTTGGAGAACCTGTGTACCGCTGCAGGTTGCAGCTGAAGTCGCAGTAATTTTAAGGTATTAAAACCGCATTAAAAACAAAAAACAGTAACTGAGATATGAAAAGTGATCAGTTAGTTGCTACAAAAGCCTGCCAAAGGAAAAACGCATTCCTCCCTAGCAGGTGGGATCTGACCCCTGAAGGTCGGTGTGATTGTGTGCCTAAAGATGCTGCCGGAAAATCTGCAGTTAGCGAAGTACGGAAAGGTTATACAAAGGCTGGAGAACTGGTTTCCCACTGAGAAACCCTAGAAAACTGGAATTTTGCCTCATTCACAATTTTCTTTCGTAAAAATGTTGTGATTCATGTTGACGATGCGGAAAGCGATGCTAAAAATCAAAGCCTGAATTGTATACAGCAGGAAGAAGTGTGTTTTGAATGAGGTTTTGTAGGGTCTTAACAGTTTATAGGTTGACCTGGCAGTCATCATTCTGGGGAAACTTGGCAGTAAAATTTGAAATCATTGCCTCTTCGCATCTCCATGCAAAATGTGCTTGTCACTCTCCAGTCCATTAGCATGGTGAAGTAAAACTGGTGAAATAAAATCCAACAGGAGACAGGACAGTTGTATTTCAGACCATTAAGCTGTGCACTGATGTCCAGACAGTTTTGTGTCTTCCAAATATATTTCAAGAGAGATTCAAATTGGTTTTGGCTCAACTTTGTAGCAGTCTAAGCTTGAATAAAGAGGATGTGTTCTTGGAGATGAATTGATATAAGGCAGGTTTAGCATGTTGACAGAGTCATTTTGCTAACGGGCCGGTGATCCCAGCGTGACATTCCTAAGCGTTTTCCCGTATCTCTGCTTCAAATTGCGTTTAAGAAAATATGGATGGATAGTAGTTCAAGCTTTGCAGGCAACCAATAATTTTCCCCCAGTGGAAACCCAGAAAATGTATGTAAGCGGATGGTTGTGCTGATACAGGTCCTCCACGGGGACAACCTCACGCAGCACATGGGGTGTGACACGGGGGGCGATGCAGCTTATGACACCTGCAGAGCTGCAGCATAAATCGAAAAACCTGCCCTCATGCCACAAATGTTTTTCTCTGTGCCATGGGAGTAGAAGGGTTCAAACTGAAACTTTTCTCTGTAGACAGGGCTCGGGTGGATCCCTTGTGCCATCCGCACGGTGTGGATGCCTGCTCCTCTGCTCCCCTCTGCTCTCTCTTACCCTGCTGCCTTCCAGCTTGAAATCCCCCTTCTCAGCCCAGGAATTTATTCCCGTATGGAGACTTTCCGGGTCTCATCAGTACAATGGGTAAAGTAAAACCAAGTTACCAGCTCTTACTTTCTCAGGCCATACGTAACTAGTGAGGAGTATTGATTTCGTTTTGATGTGATGTAGTTTATAAATATGGATGAGGATTTAGGGTTATTTAATGGTGCTTTTTAATTCTCCTTGCATTGCTGACTCTTCCAGTTGAGGGTTTCTTTGTATGCACAGCAAGCTGCTCCGTGACAGCCCTGTTCTCACTGCCTGGGACCTCTCTAATGTTTGTTAATCCCAAGTCTGTAGAAACTTTTAATGTTCAAGGAATAAAAGGACACAAAGCAATGCCCTTCTGCATGGGGACCAAGGGAGCAGAGTCAGGTCCCAGATAAGGAAACCTGGGACCAAAAGGCAGTCATCACCGAGCAGGGAGGAGAAAGGAGATGGAGGAGACCTTTTCCATGCTCCTGGAGAAGGGGAAAAGAGCTCTTTTCATCGGGGATCCTACAACTTGCTTAGATAAAGTAAGTAACCTGATCAAATGGTGAAAAGGGAGGGAAAATCAAACATTTGCCTATTTGCCCTGAGGAGCTGGAAGCAAATGTACCCTCTGAATTGATATTTGGATGGTTTAGATACTCAGGTCTCTCACTTGAAAAAGAGCAGAGCAAACAAAAGAGGGTTCTGCATATTCAACACATCTAAGTGAAACTGCGGTGACTCTTTCTGGTGAATAATGTAGGTAGCTACATGGATAATTGAGAAAGGTATGGACATACGTTTTTGTGGGATGTTGGAAGCTCCCTACTTGCTCTCTCACTTCTCCCTCTACCAAATTATCCGTTACTAGAGAAATTTCCTCCTGGTGCTTGGTTGGACATTGAGGTGGTTTTTGGGGAGATGAGCTCTCCCCATGGGCAACCCATGTCAAGACAAACACCGTGTCGCTGAGAAGTGACTGTGACAAAAGAAGTAAAAATTGACAATTCTTCTCTAGCTCTTCTTCCCCTCGGTGTGTTCTAGGGACATGTTTTGTTTTCCTCGTTTTCCTCTTCTGCTTGGCCAAAGCAGAATCATAGAATCCTAGAATGGTTTGGGTTGGAAGGGACCTTAAAGACCATCCAGTTCCACCCCCCTGCCATGGGCAGGGACACCTCCCACTAGAGCAGGTTGCTCCAAGCCCCGTCCAACCTGGCCTTGAACACCTCCGGGGATGGGGCAGCCACAGCTTCCCTGGGCAACCCATCCCAGTGCCTCCCCGCTGAAGGAGTGTGGGAGGCGATTACCTCTGACAATGAGAGGCTGCCGTGGAGCTTGTTTAACCTGGAGCACGTTTGCTATAAAACCCACTCAGACACTGCCCGGCGGCTCGAGGAGACTGTCAGAAATGAGTCCTCCAAACCATTGGCATCTGTCACAGTTTCTATATGATGTGAAAGGGAACTTGACTTGCTCTGTAAGTGGAACCGCTTCCAGCTGGAGGCGGGGAATCTGTTAATGGTGGTGGGTTAGCTCTGCGGTGCGGCCAGGACCGAGGGCGCACGTTCATTCACTGAAAGGCAGTGGAGCTGTTCAGGGTTTGCTTTGTACCTGCTAGGTCGGAGTTATACGTGCAAGGACATATAATAGTACTTTTATGTGCATGAAATTACAGGATCAAAACGTCCCGGTGTACTTGAAGCCGTTAGGAAGTTTCAGCCTTGCTGTTAATGCGTCGTGGTTGACCTCCGCAGCCAGGCTATGCAGTGTGTTTGCTGTATAAATACACGACATGATGGACAGCTCTTCTTGTCGCTTACTTTTCAGGCTTGTATATGCTCAGCTGAATTTTGATGCATCCTGCCGTCACGTCAGATCATGAAGGCAGTGCCTTTTTAAATAATTTTTAATTATTCGTGTTTCTTTTTACGTAAGAAAAATACCCCCAGAGGTTTTGCTCTTTGCTAATTAGATACATTAACTGGAAAATCTTCCTACATGGCAGTGTTGCTTTCCTTTATAAAAAGTCTTGGAAGAGGGACCTTTGGTGTTGTACTTCACTCTGACTCTTCCCNTAAAAAAAAAAAAAATACCCCCAGAGGTTTTGCTCTTTGCTAATTAGATACATTAACTGGAAAATCTTCCTACATGGCAGTGTTGCTTTCCTTTATAAAAAGTCTTGGAAGAGGGACCTTTGGTGTTGTACTTCACTCTGACTCTTCCCTTCCTCGTTGAATACCGAGGGTCCCAGGCTAGCACAGCCGATCCGTGCTGCTTTTCTTCTCTGGCATCTCCCCTTGAAATCCCATCTGAAATCATTCCAGAGTAGAGCTTTCCATGGAAACGCAGAATTACGGAGCTATGAAAGTGAGATTTATAGAGCGTTGTTGGGAGGGAAAGCTTTGAGTGGTTGAATATGTGGATTGGAGTAAATACTACAAAAAACCTCACTTCCAAGTATCTTCTGTCTTTCTGGTCTATTCGTACAGTATCTGTATGTGCATGTTGCATGCAGAATAAGAAAACAGAGCAGCAAAGTAGTAGTTAATTTTTATTTTTTTGTTAAACTATGTGTACTTCCCTTGAAAAGCTGGGTTTGGTCTGACACTCCTCAACAGTATTCTTAACCAAAGGTGACTTCATTTGTATGGGAAAGTTGATAAAATGTTTTTTTGAAATTCAGATCTATGAGAGCCAGCGTTTCTCACCATGAAGTTAAGTCTTATCTCTGAAAAAAAAAATGTTTGTAACTCAAACTATAAGCTCTTTGGGGCTGTTTTCAGAACCTATGTGCTTTTTATTTTGAGTGTCTTTGTCAGAGGTTTTTGAACCGTAACAGGTCTCCTCTGCACGCTACCAGAGTGGAAATAATAGCAACTTTTTATGGACTTTGTTCTCTGGATAGACAGGAATCCTTGACTTGAAAAACCAGATGCAGAAACCCTGGAATTCAAATCTCAGAGTGGTAACAAACTGTCCTGTGATTTTCTTCCATTTCAGGCAAAGGAAGAGCAGCAATTGAAAAGGACAGGGAACATTTGAATGCATTTTTTTTTCTTCTAGATTATCCGAACTCCATGCTATTCCATGTCTCGCTGTCCTGACTCTTAACCTTCTTGTCACGTTTGTTTGCATCCCAGACCTCATCTGAATGCCTCGCTCAATGCAAATTATAGTTTTGCATCCTCCAGGGGATACTGCATTTGAAAGTGGGTATGGAGAAAAGATCTCCTTTTTAAAACTGTACCCGAAGGGCTTCGGCACCACTGGTGAGATGTTTTATTTTATTACTCTTATTGCAGCAGTGCCCAAAATGTGTTACCTGTTGTACCCAGAGATATGGTCCGGTGTTAGAGCAGCGTGATTAGGGTGATTAGAGCTCTTTGTCTGCGATACATCCTAACTCCAACTGCCTCTCTGTCTCCTTGCTAATTTGCTGTAGCTGCTGCGGTAAAAGAGGGCCATAGGGAGGAATATCAATGAGTACGTGTAGCGTGCGGATCAGCTCAGGAAGGAAAAGAAAAAGCCCCCTAGAAGTTCTTGTGGGAGGAGCGGCTGGTCCAGGTGATGGAGGTGGCGTTACTGCTGGAGTGGGGAAGGTGACGTGGGATTACTCGTGTCACTGCATGTGAGGGTAAGAATCTGAAATCTGATGGGCTGGTGGGAACTATAGAGGAGTTACTGGGGGTGAAGAGACATAACTCAGACTAACACAGATGATCTTCACCTCTGCTGGTCTGGGAGTGGCGAACGTGGGTGTCGTGGTTTGGGCCGCATTGGCCCAATCAGGTGGAACGACAGATGCTCTGTCTCCTGCCCCACTTTGAAGGGAGGCAGGAGAGAGGAAAAAAAAAAAAAAGACTTAAGAGTTTAGAAGGAACTAAACTACTTTAATGAAATATTAATAATAAAATAATAAAAAGGAAATAATGAAATATATACAAAACCAGTATCAAGCTCCCTGGATGACGATCATGTCACTGTCAGGCACTGGGAAGGTCCCAGACTGGACTCAGTGATGGATGGGAACTGCATTCTGGATCTGGATTCAGGAATGCACAGATCGGGATCAAAGGCAGATGAACAGAGTCCTCTTCAGACACCAGCCGTTGAAGAAAGAGGCCGACCCTTTGATCCCTCGGCTTTTATACCGAGCACGGTGCAGTTGGGACGGAATACCCTGTGGGTCAGTTTTGGGTCACCTGCCCTGTCCCCTCCTCCCCGCAGGTGTAACCCCTCTGCGCTTTTCCGCTTCCGACCCTCCAATGGGGCAAATACCAAAGTTGGCTGCCCTTGGTTGTGTCAGCAATAAGGATAAGCAAGAGCCTCTCTGCATCCCATTCCTCGGCATCAGCTATGAACATGGGTCTGATCACTCTGAGAGCCAACGGTTTCTGCACAGCATGCTGGTAATTTCCGCAGTTAGAAGAGGCCTGGCTAAAAAGTAAAGTTACTGAACAAAATTGGTCCTGTTTTGCCTCAAACCAGGACAGTGAGTGTTCAGGAGGCCGTAGAAGAAGGGTTGCCTGAATCAAGGCGTTTGGACAAGAGGTCACATCACTGGGGCAAGGAGCAAGATCTTCATGTTTGGGGGAAGAAGTAGCAGGAGTTGGACTAAGAATTGGCTAAGAGAAGGATGAAAAGATTACCCAAGTGAATTTCTGCTGCCAGGTTTTAGGGTTGTGTGTGCTGCAGAGGTACACACAAAGATGATGGAGAGAGAAATGTGGGAAGGAAGGTAGGGAAGCGGCAGGAGACCTGGTGGGAACAAGTGAGCCCTTGCCCAACATCCAGCACCTTCTGGGGTTTTTTTCCCCTCAACTGTTTCTGATTTCGAGTGTGTGCATACTGGCAAAGCTGTGAGGAGCAGGTGGTGGTTGTTGCTTATTTGTTAGCGTGCTTTGTCTCATCTTTGCAATCCGGTTTTGTTAATACAGCTCCTGTTCCAAGGGCTTTAGAGATCCCTTGGTGTAGTTATCTTCTGTGACAGAGGGAGCCGGGGCCGGTCAGCGTGCTGCGCTTCGTGCGCTGGGTACAGAGGGAATTCTTTGGGATGCGGTTTACTTTGGGCTTTACTCTAATCACTTTAACAAGCCTGAGCAAAGAAACAAAAAGAACAAAACCAAGAAACAGAATTTCCATTAAAATGGCATTTCCTGAGGTAGGCTTAAGCTTTCTGAGACTGCCTTGTACTGGGTGCAGAAATGCCTCCTATATCCTTTTGTAGGGTACAGTTGAGTAACTGAAATTATTAAAAAAAAAACTAAATTAAAAGCTGTTAAAATAAAAATAAAACAAAGATAGACCAGGAGAAGCTGCTCACCTGTATAGCCAGGCTGACTCTAGTTAATAAGCTACTGCAACAAGAGCTATAGATGGAGATTTTGCACGCGCCTTTTGGGTGATAAATTCCAATGTTACCTTCCCGCTGGTTTTTTGTTCTCCATCTTTGACTAAAATTTCCAAGGAGTATTGATGCAGGACGAACAGCAGACAATTCTTGACGTAAATGCTGTAACAGTAAATATAAGCTGAAGATAAATACCTTCAAAGATGACTTCTAATGATTTGTGACTGCTCTGCTTTCATAATTCAGTAAAAGCAACAGGGTCTTTATTAGCTGGGTACAAAGCTTGCGTGTGCGTGTGGCTGTGTTTACTCACAAATACCAAATGTTTTTGGAAAAACAAAACAGTCATTCCAGAAACCCGAAGCCTTGGGAGAGCAGTGCATTTCTGTTGCAGCTTGAACTGTGTAAAGGATCGGTGGTCAGGAGGCGGCACCGAATCCCAAGAATAAACTTGCAGGTCCCCAAAAGCGGCGTCGGCCCTTCCAGCAGTGCAAGCATCAGAAACTTGGATTTTGCAAGAATGCAGCGGCTGGAGCCTGACACGGCGGGAGACCGGCCAGAGGCCTTGGGTAACGTTTTGTCACAAAACGAAGACAGGAGACAGTCACAGGGGGGACAAAGTAAGCAGCAATCCATGGTAGTTCTGGATACTGAGGTTTCTTTTAGAACCAATGAAATCAGACGGTTTACCCCATTTTGTTTTTTCACACAGTTGTCTGCTCACTCCCCCACCTCAGCGCTGCCTTCTCGCGGGCTCGACATCCCTGCCGGCAGGGAGACCGCTACTGGTGCGGGAAGGCTGGGCAGAAAGTCCTGTCTGCTGATGGTCACCGGTCACAGTCCTTACTGGCCAAGGTCCCTGGGCATCCCCCAGCCTTCATCCCTGGGCATCTCTCTGGTCTCCAGGGCCTTCTTCCACTTACAGCATCTTTCCTTCAGCCAGGATCGTCACCTTCTTTGCAGGCCCTCTTCTTTCTGGGACCGCTACTCTTTTTGAGAATTCCTCTTTTCCGCACCACCTTTCTTTCTGGAACCCCAGGCCCCTGGTTTTCCCCATCTAAGTAGTCTAAATCATTGATCAGCTTCTGGTCAGCCTCCTAAGCAGCGATTCTGTCTCCTGTCTCTCTGACTTTGGAGGATTCAGGATGTGCCACTTTTGTTTTAGTCCAGGTCTTACCAGAATTTACAACCAGGCTGTGCTTGATGTCAGCAAGTAGCACCTTCTGCTTGAGAGCTCAAAAGTTCAATTTTGGATGTTTGCCACATGCAGATACCCAATTATCGGCCGTGTGTTAGTGTTCACAATTTAAGCTACTTTTTGCCTAGAAGAGGTAGCAAATGGAAGCAAGAGGATTCCCTGGCCAGCTGGATGCTTTTCAAACACTCCCTTTCCACCACCCCTCCCACTGTGGCTTTATGGTTTATATCTGTATTTAAGAAACTTTCCCATCTGTCTCCCACAGATAGACGCAGTCTTTCTTTTGGATGTTCTTCCAAGGTAACTACTGACCCATTATTTCTTTAAAGCTGATACAATCTACTAAGCTCCTTAGATTGTTTCTATTTAAGTTCCCTGGTATTGAATAGTGCGTCCCAGTCCAGAAACCTTGGAGATTTTTCTCTTAAGAAGTCAGCATGGAAACAAATTCCTTAGCTAAGAAAGCAGCAGTGAGTATTGCCTTGTATTTGGGTGGCGCTCACTGTGTGCGAGAGTCGCACAAAGAAGAAATGGGCCTTTCCTTGAAGAGCTTCCAATCGCCAGCCTTTTCTCAGCAGGGACAAGCACAATCTGCTGCGTTGCAAGCGAGTAGCGATTTAACTCAGCTGTCCATATGCTCCGCCAGAATTTATTGTGCTGCTCAGAAATCACAATCTTTTAAGGTTGATGATAGACATCAAGACTATGAAAAAATAAGGCACGTAAGTGCACATCAGCCTCATGTATGGGTTTCAGCTTCCTTGCTTCCAAACACGGTAACCAGGAGGAGCCTATGAGGATGTGAAGCCAGTTGAAAATCCTTGACAGTGCTTGCTGACATTGTATCCTGACAGTCAGTGCCTCCTTGGGACGTATGAACTTCTTTAATTCCATTAGCGATATTAGATAAACGTATTCACAACAGTTCAGTCTATTCCCTTTGCTACCAGTTCTACCTTCTGATTAGAAATATCCGCAGCAGATGATTAGATCTTAAATGGAGTTGTTAAGCACTGAATGTTTCATCAAATGTAAAGCAGTCCACATGGTTTTAAGTACTTTATTCTCACCTGTGGGCCTGTGAAAGTGAGTTGAGTAGAGAGAAGAGGTTTTATAGCTCTTGGAGAAAGACATCCCTGAATTGGGACTGTGCAGTTTTCAAAGAACCAGGAGGAGAGATGCCAGAATAAGTTCAGCCCTTTTCAAGATGCTGTCACTGGCAGCTTTCATTGTTCTTCTAAACAACTCCTCTTCTAAAGGAAAAGTTTCTGGTTTTCAGAGATTAAAGCAATCCTGCCTTCATTCATTGCTTCGTCACTTGACTGATTCTTCCCTAATGGGGAGATTACTTAGGAAGTTTTTGAGCTATAATTTCAACATGTAGACCAACGTACGGACTGTTTGCCGATGATATAGTTTTAAAAAATGACACATAGCATCAGCACAATTATCTCCTTGGGGTGGTTTTTTTTCAAGCTGGGAGATGGAAGAGGGAAGGAGGGCAGCAGCATCTGACTTGAGCCTGTACCTCTGTTCTAGATGGCAAATTGGCCCTGTTGCAAATTCTGTTTTCCATAGTTTTTTATCAGAAAGTTTATTGATAGCCAACGTCTAACTAAATAGTTCTGCTGTGTCCCAGTGTGTGCTTGGAACATATTGCATTAAGACAATATTTGTGTGTTGCATCTGCGGTGGCTGTCTCACATAATGACTGCGCGATCAGGAGGGAAGTGGTGGGATGGTTCTTCTCAGTGGTCGATGAGCGTTTCCCTTGTGCATACCCTGGGGCTTGTGTCTGGAAGGCTGAGGATAATGCATCAAAACAACATTATTTCTCAAATCGTAGAATATATTAACATGTGGAGTCAACAAATCATCTCCGTAAAATGTCCGGTGCCCTTCTGAGAGCACAAAAATGGGTTTGCTGCCTTAAGTACCAAATCAGCTAGTTAGCAAGATGCTTTCCAGGAATGAATAATTCACTGTACTGCTAAGTGTCAACCAGACTTGGTTGCAATCAATCAAGGTATTTATTGCTTCCTCCTAAATTGAAGCTCTGTGTACATTTTTCTGACAAATCTGAATTACTGGCTCGGTGTTATTCCTTGAAAGAAGAATCAATGAACACCAGCAGTTCTGTCTAGTTCGGGTTATTTACTCTTCAGCACCTCTACAATTTCCAATTTTTAAAGTATTGGGAAAAATAGGCGTAAAGAGGGGGTTCTGCTGGGAAACTAACGGTAATGTATCATCTTCACTCTCTGAGACACTGGCCATGACATGCTGATGAGCAGAACGATCTACCAAGTTACCTACTGAATGAACCAGGGACAGAGTGGCTTCCCAACAAAGGGACTGTCTGTAGGACGTATATTGTTTGCATCCCCCAAACGTCTCGTATTTCTGTATAAAGGCACCATGAGCTTAAGTGGATTTGGTCGATTCTCACATTCAGGCCAAGTTTCTAAACCTGAAGCACACTTTTCATGCTTCTTGGAGAAACCAGGAATACATTACCATTTGTTGCAAGATGCTTTTTAGCTCTGTTAAGCAACACCTCCTTGCCTGAGTTGGTTCAGCACAGGAGCAGCATCTGGAGCTGCTCCTGGGCTGTTGTTCTGGGAGTCCCAGCTCCTGTTCAAAGAGCGTGGCCATCTCTTCTGTACCACACCTTTCAAATGCCGCTCTTTGGTCTTCCTCATCAGTGGCCCTAGATTAGAAACAATTTTCTAAATGGACAAATCTGGTTTAGGTTTTCTCTCCCAGCGCCCGAAATGCCATTTTCCAGGCTTCTGTTGCACAGCCGAAAGGACAAAATTCTGGTCAGTAAGACTGATTTATTGTGAGGGGAAGAGCAGTTGATGGAGGAAAACCAGCAATTTACAATTTCCAAAGCTAAAGGGATTCCTGGAAGAGGTTGTTTGCCTTCTTCACCCCCCGGTTTCTTACCAGCTTTAGGGTTTCATCTCCTTCAAATGCTAGTGAGATTTTAATGCTCTTTTGCTGTCTGTTATATTTAGCAGTTTCCAGCCATGACTCTTCCTAGATCCAAGCTAAGTCACTCCCAGCCTTCAGAAATTCAGAAGAACACTCCAAATGATTGAAGTTGTGATACCGTTTTGGCTGTCTGGTATTACATACACGTGTCTGATCCCTTTCCTCAGAAATTGGCTCTGGTCTGCACCGTTTCCATGGAAAGTTTCCTACGTTTATTTGAAAATCCATAGGATGTCAGTAAATTTCCCAGAGACTTAAGTAACGCTCTGCTTGGTGCAACTGTGTAAGGCGGCAGGACGGTCTGGTGGTGAGGAGGGTCGTCTCTGAAGACATGTTTTCTTTTCATTTCTGCCACAGTGCTGCTCGAGGGGCCGCGAACTGGAGGCTGCATCTTTCCATGCCTCTGCTCCCCTCATGGACCACGTCTTCAGGCTTCGTTGTCTGATTTTTGGGCTTTAGGTGGTACTTTCTTGTGGGGTTTGTACAGGACCTAGCACGCTGGGATCCCTGTCTCACTTGGTTTCTTTAGGCGTTGCTATAATATAAACCAGCAGCACTAATATTTTAGCTGTAGGGAGAAATGTGCTGATTTGATGTGTGCTGTGTAAGAATAAAGAGAAAGCTACTGCCCCCAGCCCAAAAATGAAAAGCATAGCAAATGCGTCCGTGATCTCCCAGAAATGTTAAATGAGATGGATTCTACCACGGTCTTTGTTTCACAGTGGGGTTTTGAGAGATTCGCCTGTCTCAGTGCAGCTCCAGCCTGACGTGCTCAGGAGCGCTGGTGAACCCCGAAAATAAGGCTGAGTCCCGGTGCCGAGCTCTACAGCATGATTTTTCAAGGGAGCATGTTCTAAAGGGAGAGGATAAATGGGCTGAAAGGGCTGTAAGAGCCAAAGCACTGCAGCTTCATGGCAGGGCTTTATAGAAAGGCCAGAGAGGTGTTTCAAAAGAGTAAATAACCTGCAGAATAAACAGAGTAGCGCAGCATGGGTTAAAGCGGTCCATCAGGAAGGTAGCAGCAGTCTCCAGGTTTGCATGGCTTGTCTCCACACCGAGATCCTCCTGCCCTCTCGTGCCTTTGGGTGAGCGTCTGCAGCGATGGCGCAGTGTGAAAGTGCAGGCGATCTCTGCGCTGGGCAATGGAGCCAGGGCGGTGGTGGCAACCGGGGCGAGGAGGCGTGAATCTCTGCCTGACCTTGGTGCTGCAGCCGGTAACGGGGCCGGAGCTGCCCTTCCCGGCTTGTCAGAAAGACCGTGGTACAGGGCTGCACCGGGAGAAGCTGGTTCCACAGCTCTGATTTTAAGAGCATCCTTTTGCTGGCCAGTCTAAGCCCCGTTGCAAACTTTGGGGCTGAATCTCTTCCCTTTAAAGGCAAACACAAGAGTGAGGAGTGCCCTGATCTGTCTGGAAGAGTCCTGAAATGCAAATGGCAGAAGTTAGATAGCTGGCTGCAGAACCAGGTTGGTAAATGTTAGTGTGTTGCTGGGGAGAATAGATCTAATAAGCTGGTGTTACAGCTTGTCTTCGTGCTCCCTCTGTTCGATATAGAATGGTTTGGGTTGGAAGGGACCTTAAAGACCACCCAGTTCCAACCCCCCCGCCATCTCCCACTAGACCAGGTTGCTCACAGCCCGATGGCAGCCTGGCCTTGAACATCTCCAGGGATGGGACCTCCACAATTTCCCTGGGCAATCTGGGCCAGTGTCTCACCACCCTCCCAGTCAAGAATTTCTTCCTAATACCTCATCTGAATCTCCCCTCTTCCAGTTTAAAACCGTTCCCCCTCTTCCTATGGCTCCACTCCCTGGTCCAGAGTCCCTCCCCAGCTTTCCTGGAGCCCCTTTAGGGACCAGAAAGGGCTCTAAGGTCTCCCCAGAGCCTTCTCTTCTCCAGGCTGAACAACCCCAACATCTCCGAGCTGCTGCATGGGCTGCCAGTCCTTCAGTTCTCTCCTAAATTTCTCTTGGCCAAGGCTGTTATTGGGATTATGTCTTCAGGGCCCAGGCTCTTTGTCTTGTCCCCCTGGTGGAAATGGGGTCGTGAAGCCCCGTTGCTGTGGACCTGCAGGACAGTGCTGCCCTCCCAGATGCCCCCGTAGGTCTGAGTACCGTGAGGCTTGGGCAGCATGAGAACATGCATCATCTGCCTGGTACGTGGCCCAGGGCTGGAAGACCACGTTCTCTGACGAGGGGAATGCAGACAGCTAGGAAGCGTACCCAAGCTTTCCATGTCTGAGTTCCCCCAGTTCTCTGAAGTCAGCTCCTTGGACCAAGACAGCCCTCTGGGGTTCCTGTGTCTCCTGTGTCAGGGGGTTCCTCCCACCCCCTCTTTGCCTGGGACATACAGGTGCAGATCTGATCTCCCTCCACTGTGAAATAGTGACCATCTCTTCTACCCAGATGGGCAGATGTGGTTAAACAAGTTTCTCCTGAGGAGCACTTTACTGGTTTCTCAGAGTAGTTAAGAGGAACAACCGTACCTCCTTTTTTTGTTCCTCTGGGAAGCACAGCAGTGAGAGCATCTGCTGGTTTCTAAGTACGTTGATGCTTTCCATGCCACTGGCACTGGAATTCAAGGTTTCCAGTTGCGCAATTTTAAATATATTTTTGGTGGTAGATGCAAGAAGGCATTAATGTCATACACTTGACCAAAAGCGCTTTTGGACTTCGCTCTGCGTCTTCTCCCAGCTCTAAATTGCGCCTCCCCTTTGCCTACATAACTGCCGGTGTCCTGCCAGCCTCAGCTTTGGCTGCTTCTCCTCCGCGGTGGGGCCCATCTGCCTGGCATGGCCCTGGGAGCCAGCTGGCAGAGGGAGCACCAGCGCTGGGGACCGCAGCCCCTGCGCCTCGCTGGACCCAGACCCTGACGCTGCTCATGGGCACCTGCGTCTCTGTGGGTGAGCACACCTCTGCCGGCAGCCTTTGCCCAGGTAATGTCTGGAAAGTGAGGTTTTTAAAGGAGAATTGCAGTCTGGTTTCTGGAAGAGGGCACTGGAAGAGCTGTGAGATGTAGCAAGCGTTGCATGTGAACATAAAAAGTGCCCAGCCGGCCCTTACCCATGGTCTGTCCAGCCCAGAAGAGCATCTCGGAACGCAGTGATGGAAGATGCTCTTTTGGGAGAGCCCACAAACTTGGCCACGCTCCCCAGCACTCTCCCAGCAGCCGGAGATGCTGGAGGACGTGCCCCTGCCCTCCCCTGCCAGGGTCCAGTTACAGAGCTGTTGTCCATGAATTTGTCAAACCCGCTTTTGAACCAGTGCTGTGCCTGGTGCCAGGCTCTGGAGTGGCGAGTTTCGGCATTTTGCTCCCTGCTGTGGGCAGATGTGCTTTACGTTTTGTGGATGGAGTATTTTCCATAAAAGATATTTGGGCATGGGATCTTCTGGGGTCTCTTACCAGCAATGACCAGCAATTCAGGATGAAGTTGCTCAGTCTCTGCTCTGGTTTGCAAAAAAAAAAAAAACCCACATAAAGTTCTAGCACGTCTTTAATGAAAACGAAATGGTAAAATTGGGATAATACCTACCTCATGCTGCTCTTGAGGGTTAATTAATGTTTACAAAATCACTTTAGGTCCTGAGATTTAATTGAAGGAAAAATATTACCATATAAAATGCCTTTTTATGCAGGCGCTGCTATAGGGTTTCAGCTGGGCAGAGTGCCGTGGAAGCCAGCATTAGCACATGCTTTACTACTTTTATGGTCGTGAGGCTTCCTGTAGTTTATATGAAAATTGTCTCTCTGAAATCACAAATGTAACATCAGTGTTTTCCTCTCACTTTGAAAGAATATTAATTTGCTATCTTAGGACTTGACTGACTATTTAAACTGCTATAAATACAACTCACCTCTGAGAAAAAAGTATAAAATGAAATATCTATTGACTTGCTTGGGACAAGCTCGTACAACTTGCTAATGACTCCACCATTGGAGTCATACGGACATTGCTGGCTCGTAGGAGTAATAAATTAGGCTAGTACTGGGTGTCCTGCTGGAGTTTAAGGGTGTATCTGTGTGTTCATTATAATCTCCTGCTATCAAGAGATTTAAAATAGAGCTATAAAACTTCATTTCTGGAGTTAAGTTTAACTGTGGAGGTGTCGGCCAGGGAGCAAGCTCTGTTGAGTGGGGGTTTTGCGGTTTGGTTTGGTTTTTTTTTTCTGAAAGAGAGAGTAGCAAGAGAAGGAGAAGCAATACTGGGTTTGGCTGACTTCATCTGCTGGAATAAAACATGATGAGTGCATAAGTGTCCCTTCTTCTGCTGTAACATTTTTTGTCTTCACGCAAAGAGTAGTACAGGTGGGGCGGACTTGGAGGTTGGATGGGTTACTCAACCTGCTTCTGTTGTTTCTGCCACGCAGGGTGACTATGACCCCAGCAGAACCAAAGTTCTTCATTTCAGCATGAACCCGGTGAGCTTGGCCAAGCAGCAGCGCAAGGAGGAGCAGCAGCAGCTCCAGGAGGAGTGCGAAAGGCTGAGGGAGCTGGTGAGGGCGCTCGAAGGAGGCGGCTCCGTCCCTGGGAATCTGGAAGGAGTTGGGAGTTTTCAGTCGCAAGAAATCGCAGGTAGGCTGCTGGCTTCTAGTCGTGAAGATGCACTTATTCATCCGTACTGCCAGAGGAACTGACTGCCGAAGCAGATGGAGACATTGCAGACCGCGTGCTTGGTGGAACGGTGACAGGGAAAATGAAAAAAAGCTGGGTTGATGGAGGAGAGAGTGAATGTGTGGTGGCAATCCTGTGGCAGTTTGGTACAGAGGGTAGGTGGAAAAGATAAATAATAATAATCCATATCATTTGCTCATGATAAATGAAATACCAATACAACAGCTTTCGTAGGCTGGTGCTGCCAATGGAGTAACGGGAAATATTTCCTTCCTTTCAGGGCTGGTTTAGCCCTTGAGGTAGTCCAGACAGCAGGAAATAACTTTCATAGCTGCAGGGAAGCAAGTGGTTGAAATCTTTTCAGACCTGGCTTAAAACAAATTAATATTGTTTATCAGTGTATGTGTGCCCCATTAATCACAGCTACATTCAATATTCCATGAAAATAGAGTACATCTTTCACCGAGCTAAATACATTTCACAGAATCTGTGGCTCTCCTCCAGTACAGTCTGTCTTCCCTTCACGTACCCGAACGAGACTTTTTAGTACAGTTACCCCAAAGTGAGCACCTCCAGACATGCTCTCAGACTCTGTAAATCAAGGTAAGGATATCAATAAAACGTGACCCATCACCTGCAACGCTGCAAGGGGACCAGGCAGAGCCGAGTCATGCTGCAGAGCCCGAGAGATCTTACTGCCGTAACTCTTTCGCGTGTACCTTGCCCTCAAAACATTTTTGTTAGAGAAGAGAAAAATAAAAGAGAGCTGAAGGTCCGTGTGGACCTAACCTGTTGTGTTCCAGCGGCACGTACGGGGTCAGTGTCCGGAGGTCAGGATCCTCCCTTGGATGAGGCTGAGAGGGCAGAGCTTTCCTCGAAGGCCGTGTGTGCTGGAGACTTGAGAACCACAAAATGGCAGAGCCCTGGTTTAAAGAAAATACACAGAAGAAAATATCTTGCACTGTTATGACACCCAAATTCCCTGAAAGTAGCTTGCCTGTTTTCCCATCGCTCAAACGATAGTACTTTATTACTGCTAAGAACGTCTTTGTTCCGGCATCTCCTGGTGGCTTATGGTACTATATAGCCTTAAAAATATGATGGTGAGAGGCGTAGACGGGGTGGTTTATAAAGTGAAGAGCTGACTGGCTGTTGGAGGTACAGGTCACTGTTGTTAGCGGATGCTCTGGCAAATGCCTAAGGGTTAAACGCTTCCTGCGCGTTTAAGGCAGGCTGCCTTTGCCGCAGCAGCTTCTGCTCTGAGACCCCGGTGAGACTCCAGCGGTTCTTGGGGATAACTCTCGCATTGCAATTTGAATTTGAAATGCACTGGTTTTAAAATACAGCAGATGCTGCTGCCCAGTGCCCCTGCCTGTCGTTACGCCCCCGAGTAGCCCGGCACATCTCATGCCGCAGATCCGTGCGGCTGCCAGTGGCCCTGGGGCCGGGGGGAGAGTGCGGCTCCGGGGGCAGAGAGGACGCAGAGGTGAGGTCAGCTCTGTGTCTCTGCCGCTGACGAATGAACCTCTGGGGTATCATCTCCAGTAATTAGACCGTTTCTTCTGGGGGAATGCGTTCCTCACGTATGCCTCCTGTGATTTGTTATTCATAATTATTATTCTGCTGCCTTTCACGCAGTTGCTTTTAGCTGTTTGTGAGGCGCTTCTGTGCTGGGATGTCACCAGGTTTGTCTTTAGCTTATAAGGGATGCATTTTTAAAGCTGTTTTCTCTTCTGCCTTTGATTCCGACAGGAAAACAAACCGCTCACTGGGTTTCAGGGTGTTTCCAGCCTCTCATATATGTGACGCTTTTTTTTCCTTTTGCCCCAGTCCCGTGCTACATCATTCTGACTTCTGGGCACCAGCTCAAACGGGAGAGAGCATCAGCTCTAGAGCCTAGCCGGGTGGGAAATACTTCAGCATCATTTATCACAGTCACAGGAGGACCCTTTGCATCCTCAGAGTGCCTGTAAGTGCATATGGAAGTGGTTCACGTAAACAAAATGGGAAAAGGAGCTGTAAGTGAAGGACGGAGCGGCCCTGTGGATGACTGTCTTTGAGACCAGGGCATGTGTACAGGAGGCCAGGTTATATGGAAAGATCTTGTATTTTATGTACTTGCCTGCATCACTGTCATGCACGAGGAATGTTGCCAGAAATAGTCCTAAACCCTCCTTTCTGCTGCGGGAGCGCTCAGCAGTATGGTCTGATGGTGAAGCCTGCGCGTGTTAGGACGTGCGAGAGATGCTGGGGGTGTTAGGGCACCGACTGCGAGGTTAGCAGGCGTGTCTGCCCTGGCTTTAAATTAGCCAGAAAAATGCCAGGTTTGGCCTTTTTGCTGGGGCAGGGCAGAGCTCCCGGTGGGTTAGGGGACAGCTCATCAAGCCCGCTGTGCAAGCTGCATCCATTTTTGCCCTGAGTCTACCCTGGCGAGCTCAGGCAGGGTCCGCAGGGTGGGTGCAGCGCCGGTTGAGGAGCGGCGTAACAACACGGATTCGCGTGGCTGGAAAGCTTACACCGGCTCTTTCTGGATGGGAAATGGACGATCCAGCTTTCGCTGTTTTCTTAGGATGTCAACGGCTCTGCCCGGAGGAGCGGCTGCCGTATGCCTTCCGTTTTAGTATATTTTCAAGGTGTGGAATGGGGAGCGTGTGGCAGAAACTCCCTCCGCTCTGCTCGTTGCTGTGCGACTGCCTGCCGTCGGCAGGGAGGTTTGTTGTGCGTCGTAAGGGAGCAGGTTGCAGTGAGGTTTGTGGGACTGTTTCAGTACAAAAATAACAAGAATTACAATTTTTCTTGCACTCCTTTCTGCCAGCTGCAATACCCGTCTGGCCGTTTATCCCTCTCGCCCTCGCGACACGTGTGGGAGTGTTCAGTTCTCTGAGCTTTTGAGGTGGGAGGTCCCTCGTGTCAGAGTTGAAGGGGGTGAAGGGAGACCGAGGGCAGAGGAGGAGAAGCATGAGTAAAAGCTGGGAAGACAACAAAGGTCGTATGTAAGTTTGCATTTTGCCTTTTGACAGGGAGAGGTAAATGTAAGATTTTATTGTCCCATTTTGCCATATACCCTGAATGGCTTTTTGGCAGCGGTGAGGGATTTGGGTGGCCTCTAGCCGGTCAGGTTTGCTGTGTTCAGCAAGCTTGTGTGAACTGCAACAATTATGCTTAAGGTTCAAAGAATTATAATTATACCAACCAAAAAAAGGCATTAAGGACAATGATGTTGATGGTTTTGATAATAATGTATTGGCCATTATTAAATTTGCTCATTGGACTGGAGTGCAGCACGTTTTTTCTGATCCTGGTTCCGACTCCTGGATAGGTAATAAGGAAATTATTACTGTGGATGTTAAAGCTCATTAAATGTGACTCTATTAAAAATCAAGGTTATGCTGGACTTTAAATCTCTTTGAGCATAACCGCTGGAGGCTGCAGCACAACCTGGCAACCTGCCACCTGGTTCAGTGGTCCTTTCCTCTCATTTATGCCGTAATAGACTCTATTAAAATGGGTACCAGGGCTATTGCGAAGGAGAGGTTTGAGCAATGTGAGCTATAACAACATCCTGTCCTTTTTCAAAGTATAAATTTGCACGCGGGGTGGTGCGGTATTAATGGGGCAGATCCGTGGCAGCCGCATTATGGGAACAGGCTGTAACTTTATGGGTGTTTTGTTTTGTTTCTCTGCCGGTGGCTGCCCGGGCCCGGGTTGTGTAAGAGGAGAGTGCACCAAGGTCAGGCTGCCATCTGGGAGAGTCCTCCTGTCTCCGAGACAGGGATGCAGATTGGAACAGCTTTGGAAAGGTGGCGCGGGGCATCACTGCCCAGACTGGGAATCTGTTCCAATTCTGCATTGCTCTTTCCCGTACTCTTCACACCTTCCCCCCCCACCACCTTTTTGTATTTCAGGCTGCATCTTCTGCTTTTTTTCTTGCAGCTCTGTAGCTTTTCCTGCTTTTTCCTGTTTCTCTCCAGGCCGTTTCTGTTTAGATCTTCCTTTTTTGTCCTGTCTGCTGCTGGTGGACCTCTTAATTTTTCTTTTCTGGTGCTGCTAGAGATGGAGTTCGGTCTTAGTTGCTCGCGAATGGGTAGGTGGCAGCTAATGGGGAGCTGACAGAAGTAATGACTTGTGTATTGTAGCAAAGCACGGGTAGAAATGAGAATGCTGCAGGTGCTGATGATTTCCATTTGGGTTCTCATCTGAAAAGAGATGTGTTTGAAGACAGGAATGGGATGACCCGTGGAAGCTGGGTCCTGACTAAAGAATGCAGTAATGCGAATTTTCCATGAGCTCTCGTGATTTATTGCTATCCTGTAGGGACAGTGGAGCGCTCCCTTCTTTCATGCAGCCTCTCCCTGTGAAAAAAGAGGAAAAGGGCTTTTAATAGGCTTTCTGTTGAGAGACAGGCTGGCACCCCTACCAGAAGGAGGATGGGGAAATCAACTCTGATTTCAACCATCTGTGGAGAATTTAGCAAGTGAACTATTTTCCTGGACATAATCCCACCAAAAAGGAAAACTGTTCATCCATCTCAGTGGTTTCGGTGTTCTTTTTCCCTTCTTAGGGAAACGTAGGAAAAGGGGGCCTTGATGAAGAACTGGGGAATCTCACTCTAGGGCGGGTGTTTGACCCTAACAGACATGCTACGGCTGGTGTTCAGCAAAGGCTGTCTCCAGCATCACTGCCATGTCAGGGCCTTGTGAAAATGTAATTAATTGGAATTAAATTGGTTAATGAATTAATATTAAAATAATCTAATCTTGTTGAAGTGACAAGCCAGAGATGGTAAAATTTGTCACTGTCCCAGCGTGCTTGTGCTTCTGATGAATGTGTTTCTGAGTACAGAAGGCGACAAAAAAAGAGCAGATGGAATTTAGAAGTTGCCATTCTCCATCCACAGTTGGCTGAGCTGTTGGTGCTTGGAAGCCTTGGTGCTTCCTACCATCTGCGTTTAGGAAATCCACACATGATGAGGGCTGCACCTGCAAATGAAACCTGAGTCTACCTGGTGAAGGATTCTTCTGCGACCTTAGCTGCGGTGGGTGCAAGCGCAGTGCCCGTATCTCGCTTTGTACTGGTGGCTCCCAGCATCTCGCTGGTCAAACAAGGTTGGGCCAGGTGGGTGCAGAGAGGGCAGCTCTTTGGTCACATAATGCCTCTTCCTAAAGCAGAGGAGGGATTCATTAGGTGACACTTCTCTCGATGGTGTTTAACATGCCAATTCTCCTTCGGTTAGTACTGAAAGAAGTGACTTCTTTCTAAAGAGACGCAAAGTCAAGGTCCAGGGCATTTGCTGTCTTCAAATATTAAGGGACTTCTGGTGAGAGCAGGTTGTTAGCCTTTGTGCCCTGCCCATATTTCAATAAAGTAATTGCTTTCTGCATATCCTGATTTTTTCTGAAGTTTATAAAGAGCTTGTCTTTGCCTCTGGTGTTTTGCTGTGCGCTGGTGAAGTCCTGTCCTCTGTCACTCCAGAGATGGCCACATGTCCTTGGTGGGGGAAGAAATCATTCCCTGCTGCTGCCTGCATCAGAAATGTTGCATAGCTTTAATGTGCAAAACAAAACTGACGTGGAAAGTAGCGCGCAGGACGAGTGGTATTAGCAGCAGTCCTTGGGAGCTGCTTTGCCTGACCCACTCCCAGCATCCTGCCTTCCCGTGCTGACTCAGCAGCGATGCCTCCCCGGGGTCATCCCCTCACCTCTCAGCTAGTTATTATCATTATTGTTTTTATGGTGCTACTTTCTCTACTGCAAGACATTTAGACCAGTCTGGGACCTGAATAGTATATTAAGACTGGGAATAAGCTGGTAGTTTAAATAGAGCTTGCTTTGATTTCCTCCCTTATCATCCATATCCCTTTGTCCCAGCCCAGCACTACAGGTAACGAGGTGGGGCTGCTAAATATACCCGTTTTCCGAAAAGACTGTAGCCAAGCTGGGACCTCCCGTGCTTCAGTATTGACGGTGTTAGAGTGGTTGGTGGGCAGAGTCTATAAAGGCCTTTTACATTACAATGGTGCCAACAGATTTGGGCAGTCTAACCACAAGGGAGAAGTACCTTGAAGCCTTCTTGTGTTCTGATTCAGCAACAGCGTGGCCTTTGATGGCAAACGCTCTGCGCCACTGAAGTCAGTGCAAGCGCCTAGAAAGAACCAGGCTTCCTGGCTTGAATGAAAGTGTAGTACCTCAAGAGGGCTGAAAGGAACATTCCCCGCTTAAAAAAAAAAAAAAAAAAAAAAAATTGATTTTATTTTTNCTGAAAAGAACCTTCCCCCCTTAAAAAAAAAAAAAAAAAAAAAAATTGCTTTTATCACATACAGCATTTGTCATCCAGATAGATTCCTAAGTTTTTTTGGAGATAACACAGATAGGAAGTCATGCAGCGCTGAGTATATTGAAAGCAGTGTGCCCTGCCTATGGCAGCGTGCCACGAGTCTGCTGAACGTCCAGAGAGACTTGCCCCCGAGCACGACTAAATCTGTGTGCTGCGAGCGGCCGGGCAGGAGCGGGCAGCCAAGGGTTGCTGACCGAACAAACCCCCCAGGATGCCTGAAGCCTGCAGCTTCTCGTGAAACTGTGATGAGAGGTGCCAGTGGGACGTTGCTGGGACTTCCAGACTCCGTCTGCTGTCCAGGGAGCTGGGGGTTTGTCATAAATCCTGTACCCTACTTCTGTTGTAGCTACTGAATGCGTGAAACTTGGTGGCAGTCAGAGGTCGCTACCCAGACTGTACTTAGCCTTCACAAAGAGCAAAAGAGCTGCAGGATTTCTTCCTGGGCTTTCTTTTCCACCCGATTCACGTGTGGAGTTCCTGGAGGCCTCAGTCTTTCTGCTTTGGTAAGAGGCAGCCTGTGAACCTGCACGAGACCTCCCTGCAGCTCCAGCGATTCCTACAAGGGCTTTTTTTTCTTTTAAAAGCATCTCCTGTATTTTGCTAGGTGCTGCGTAGAAGTTGATTACAAAATATTTGGTAGAAGCAGAAGCCTTGTTCCAGAGAAAATAAAGCCACTTTACCAAGAAAGAGATAGTAAAGTAAGTCGGGAAGGAGAAGGAAATGGCAAAGAGGGTAAAAAAGTATACGTGATGAGGGGGGACCGAATTTAAACACTGAACTATGAGAACATCTACAGTGGTTTCTGTAGCAATATCAGGAAAGAGGCTCCCAAGGGAAAGGTCTCCGGGCCCGGAGATCCTGCCTTGAATCTGGGTGCGATGGAAATGAGTAGCACCACAAGAAAATACCGCTGGGGAGAAGGCGGCTCGTTTCCAAGGCGGATGCGTTTTCCTTATCCAGTACTGATGGAGTAAAGTCGTGGTGTTACATCTGGGCAGGAAGAGGTCACCTTTGCTGAGGCAGATGGGAAGCTCAGAGGTAGCTGATGTCATTACAGACAGGCAGATAGCGAGGTGAGAGGTAACTTCTGGGACCAGAGAAATCAAAGAGAAAATGTGTGGAGAAGGTTGGGCTGCCAGGGAGTGTTCTGTCCCCTCCTGGCTTGGTCTGTGTGTGGCTTTGGAGGAGGACTGGTGATAGAAACAGTATTTTTAAGCTTGCTGGCTTGGGTTTCTAGTTCCCAGTCCATCAGTAGCTGAGGGAAACACAAAGTGACCATGAGGAAGAATGTTCTCACTACCACAAGTAGCTGTGCTCCTTCATTTATAACCAGGGCAGTTCAGAGCCTTTGCCAGGAGAGAAGTCAGCGGGAGGACCCGAAAGCTTTCTCTCCTGTGTTTTAACCCCTTCCCACCCCCAAATCCCCATAAAACGCCATCAAATTTGTACCGTATGGAAACTGCCACATTGCAGATAGCAGCCTTCATGGCCACAGTTCTTCTACTGGTTCTTCTGTATCCCTCTGGCTGATGGTTTCTTTATCAACCGGAGACGGGCCAACAGGCTGTTGAGCTTTATGGGTCTTGGTAAACTTTGGTAGTTGTTTTTTCCTGCTTGGATATTCGAGTCAAGCTCTCGTCATTTGGTTGTTGCTGCCTTGATGGCTACGTAGCAGTCAGGATGCTCCCACTAGATCTTTCCAGTCCAGCATTTCTCCTGGAGGGAGGGAAATGCAGTATTATCTGCAGCTGCCCTTTGGGTCCCACGGGGTTGGGATATGAGCTGCCTCTTACAGCAGTTTGCATCCCAGAGCAGCCTTTGATTAGGACCGATGTGCCATAAGGCCCCTGGATGTACACAATTGAAAATGCTCTTTCATTCATCAGCAGGATTGAGAAGAAAGGCTTGTGCTGATGTCTCAAATTCAGGCCGACACGATTTCCCTGACATTAGAAAAACCAGCCTGCCAGCGTGGCAGAGCTTGCCGGCAGGGGAGAGCCTCAGATCTCTGCTCTGCATCTTGTCAATGTATTGTTTCTCCTGGAAATGAAAGCTTGCTGCCTTTGTGAGCAGTAGAGAGTGGTGGAAATCTAGTCGAGGAACTTTGCAAGGGGTATCGAGGTTACCGGGAGCGTCTGGAAGAGCCCTGTGCTGGCAAGGTGAACGTCCCCTTGGTCGGGGATGTTTATTAGATCCAGGGAAGATGACAGGAATGGGAAAAGACTGAGCTTATTTACACGTTCCCTCTCAGTACTATCCAAGATGGGGGTATTCTTCTTATGGCGGGTTCATAATGGGGAAAAAAATTACTGAATTTGCTGGTTCTCTCTGGAGCCCTCATTTCAATTTCCAGGTAAGTATACGTGGCTGGGAGCTGAAATCTGACTGTCTTCACAGAATAAATAGGGACTCCTCAACGCTGAATCCCAGATGAGGTGGGGTGAATGTGTAGAGACTGAGCAATCAAGTATCTCTGCTCGTTGCACATTTTCAAGGGGAAACACGTGCAACCAAAATTGCGAAGCTGAAGGATAACTTTTTGCGGGGGCTGTTTTTCTGGTTTACCAACCTGTCTCTCTGTGGGAAGCTGTTTTTCCTGGGAAATACTGTTTTCCAGTTGCACTCCCAATTTTTCTTTTCACTTACTCTGATTATTTAGGGGCTGTAAATGAAGTAAAATAAGGCTGTTTCAATACTCTGGAGCAGCGGCTGTATTTAAGAAGTTTGTGTTTGATGAGTAAGTTGATGACATTGCATTATGTGAATTTGATGTGCAAACTTGTCACTGAAGTGTAAACATAGTGACAGCAGGACCAGCAATTCCCAGCCTAATCAAGTAAGCCGAGTAACACAGTCTTTGAGCTATAGAGTAATAGAGTCTGATTTACATATTAAAATGAGGGAAGCTACACAGATCCAACAATTAAGTTGATATTTTAATTGCATGAAAGTCAGGAGATTCAAAGTTATGTTTCCTGCATCGGTTCATTTGTCACCCACATGTATTTGTAGTATTTGCAATGCCTTCATTTGGTATGAAACTAACGTGGATTAAAATACGTGAAATGTTGGCCGTGGAAGAAAGGAGAGCGTTGGATTTGCTGGGTTAGAAAGCAGACTAAGAGAATCGGGAATTTCTTGGTCTGTTTAAAAATAGTACAAACAAGTTTCAGGTAATTTCTTTCTTAATATTCTGGTAGACATGTTGGGAGGGAGGGAGAGGGAGCTATATTCAAATGCGATGGGAAAAATTCCCGTTGATCTCAATAGACCTTGAATTATATCCTTAACTTGTTGTTTTCTTTTTAAGGAAGAATTATATCCTTAACTTCTTTTTTTCTTTTTAAGGAATAAGCTTTATTTAATTGCAAATTCACACAAATGCGCTAGTACCACTAAGAATTACATCAATATATGGATTCTGTCCTTGGTGTTTATGCTGGTTTCACAGTACCGATCTTGCATGCAGATAAGCATGCACATATACAGCTCCCCTTATCTCCTCATGCTGATGTTCTGATAGATGAATGCTCATTCCCTGCGCTCACAAAAAGCTATTCACATGCCAAGTCTGGCGATTTTTTTTTTATAATCCTTCTTTGAATTAGACTGCAAAAAGAATGTGTTTGAAAAGGTTAACTAATGGGTACACTTTTCTTCCTGATGAGGAAAAGAAAAATGGTGAAGTGCTGAAAAACGGTCAAGCAGAGTTTTGATCAGGCTTTTCTAATCAAATACATTCTACGCGGTGGGCAAGTAGGAGAAATGTTAATCCGTGGTGGATTTATTTGGGATGGAGAACATTTATTTGGAAAGCAATCAGCGTATAAAAGCAGACACTTGTAATTACTTTGCCATCTTAATCATGGCACTGACATCAGTACCATGATGTGATAACGTTGTGATAGCCTTCCGAGTGTGCTGCTGACGTCCGAATGTCAATAGGAAGGGAGAAAAGCCTCTCTTAATATCTTCACACGCATCAGCCTGGCTTGCTAATGTCCAGGTGTGCTGGGCGGCTTGTCCAGTGGTTACTCATCACACGGTAAGCTAAACAAAAAGGCGTAAGACCCTCCCAGCTCGTTTGGAAAAAAGTCAGCACCGTGCAATCCCCTTGGGAATCTGGCAGCGGACAGTACCGTGGTTGGAGCGCTGCCACGACGAGCTCCCGGCATGGCCCAGGGCAGTAAGTAGATGGCAGCGTTCTGCGGGGCGCTGGCTGCGGCGCGGTGGTCTCACGCTCCCGGTGTGATTTTGTGCCGAGGAGGTGAAGGCGTGGGGTTAAAGCATGACAAGAGGTAAAGCTCAGGGGAAGGTCGTGCCTGTCCATCAGGGATTTCTGAGCATCTGGGAGCAATCCCTTATTTAGACTAAACTAAAGCTACCCGGTGTGGTTTCTGTAGTCGCCACAGCTGATGCAGTCTTCACTCGCTATTTCAGTCTTTCTGCGTTTTCTCCATGTCGCTGCCAGGTTACGTGGCACGAGCGTCAGTTAGAGAGCAGGAAGTCAATCCAGCCTCCATTAGGGAACAGCACATTCATTCTTGTATACAACCGGCTCCAGCTCGATGGATGAGAATCAGGTGGATGAAAAGCTGGTTGAAATCAGGTTCACAAATTGCCTTTTCACTTCCCAGCTGCCTAAGCGTGTTTCTGTCTGTATTGAATAGAACAGCCTTGATGTGTCCTGTTGGAGTACTGTAGCGTAGAGGGTTATTGGGTAGGTACGCAGCTTTGTAAAGTTACCTTCTGCGATGATCAGATAGCATCATAGGTGCGCAGCAGAAGTATTTAAGTTACATAGATCAGAGAGTTCTGTAAGGAAGGGCCGGAGGCAGCGGCAGCATCCACCTTCGCTAGGGGCTGCGGATGTGTCATCAAAAATCTCGCCACTAGTGGCATCAAAGGCGATGGGCAGATCTGAAGGATTCAGCAAAGGTTTTCTGAATAGGCTGATAATGACGACGGCGTGTGATTCCCCGTTTAGACTGCCACATTGCGATGACTTCCCTGAAACGAGGCAGAGTTTAGGCGACGGGAAGTTTCCCTCTTGTTGTATAAAAGCGGTAAAAATAAATCCTGACTTAGAACTGGTGATGTTCGATCTGCGTAACGGATGTGGGCTAAAGGCGTTTTCATCAGCAGCCGCCATTCAAAGTAACTCCTGGTCAGGTGGTTTCCCTGATAATGTCCCTTCCTCGGGATGTGGGCCGTGTGCTGATGCCTTTGCCAGCTTCCCTCAAAATGTATTTGGACTCCCATGGAGTAGTGAAAATTGCTCTCCCCTTCCGTTTCAGAGTGCTTCTTTCTGCTATAGGATCCTTCACATTTTACAACCTGAAAAACCCACAGAAAGAGGAGGGGAGCATTACCCTGTGCTTGTGTTCTGGAGTCCCTAGGAAGTTTTTGGGAAAACGAAAAATTTCAAGCAAAATGTTCCCACGTGTGCAAAGTCTTCATCTGCAAGGTGGTGTCCTAAGCCAAATGGAGAGGGTGCTCGCAGCACTTGGGAACAGATTTAGAGCTAATGGCATCGTAGTTACGCCTTAACAAAGGCGAGTGTAGGGTCCTGCACCTGGGGAGGAATAACCCCCCGCACCAGTACAGTTTCGGGGCTGACCTGCTGGAGAGCAGCTCTGTGGAAAGGGACCTGGGAGTCCTGGTGGACAACAGGATGACCATGAGCCAGCAATGTGCCCCCTGTGGCCAAGAAGGCCAATGGCATCCTGGGGTGCATCAAGGACAGTGTGGCCAGCAGGTCGAGGGAGGTCATCCTCCCCCTCTGCTCGGCACTGGTGAGGCCCCATCTGGAGCACTGTGTCCAGTTCTGGGCTCCCCAGTTCAAGAAGGACAGGGAACTGCTGGAGACGGTACAGCAAAGGCCTACGAAGATGATTAGGGGTCTGGAACATCTTTCTTATGAGGAAAGGCTGAGGGACTTGGGTCTTTTCAGTCTGGAGAAGAGAAGACTGAGGGGGGATCTCATCAATGCCTATAAATACTTAAAGGGAGGGTGCCGGGAGGATGGCACCAGTCCTTTTTCAGTGGTGCCCAGTGGCAGAACAAGAGGTAACGGGCACAAACTTGAACATGGGAAGTTCCATCTAAACTTCTTTCCTTTGAGGGTGGCAGAGCACTGGAACAGGCCTGCCTAGAGAGGTGGTGGAGTCTCCCGCTCTGGAGACATTCCAAACCCGCCTGGACGCCATCCTGTGCAACCTGCTGTAGGTGACCCTGCTCTGGCAGGGGGGTTGGACTAGATGATCTCCAGAGGTCCCTGCCAACCCCAGTGATTCTGTGATTCTCAGGTAGCTCTGAATCCTAGGCTGCTAACCCCAACAGTTAGAAATAAATAGGGTTAAAAATCAGAACTATGCATATCCCACTTATTGCAGCACGTTAAACGCTGCTGTTCTCCTCCGTCGAAGGCGGAGGGAGCCAGGCTGTTCCATAAAGCCAGGGCAAATGAGCAATTAGCAAGAGGTACAGAAATCGTGTTTAGGAAGGTATAAAGTTGCTCTGAGAGCTATAAAATGTCTCTCCTTGTTTTGCGCATGGTTTAAAGGGGGAATGTTTGACACTTAACAAAAGCTGACTAATTCTTTGTTGTTTCCCTTTAATGATCAGAATTCAGGGGAGGGCTGGCTGTGACAGGCGGGAGAAAGCGCTGCCATGAAAGTCAAGCTCTTTTTAATTAGAAAGTCCCTTGGATGATTTACTTTCTAGTGATTTGAGTGCTGGCCGGTTTTAATGTGTCAGCAATACTGACCGGCACGACGCAGTCCTGACAGCGCAGGTTCTGTTTTGCTCTTCAGACGTCAGGAGGTGAAGCCCGCTCCAACAAGGAGAGGCTGGGATGAGGGAAATGAGGACCGCAGCCAGCCGTGCTAGCGACTTCACCATCTGCTCTGAAGTCTCTGGCTTGAATGCCAGCGCTTGTGGTGGCAGGCATAATGACGATAATATTTTCCACTTCTGTAGCACCCTCTGTCCAAAGGTCTCCGAGTATGCTGGAGACACTAATTAAGACTCGCAGCACCCATGGGAGGTGGGCATGAGCCTCTGCGCTCGCTTTTCGTGCTTGCAGAGTCTAAAGAGATTGTGGCACTAATCTTTGGGCAGCAATTTCTTCCATCAGGCAGCTCTGGAAGAACTGAAAACCTCTCGAATGGTTGTTAGTTTAAATGCGAGGTGTGTTAGAGAGGCAGGCTGACTCACGTTACCTGCTGGAGTGGAAGGTGGGGGGGATCTTCACGCTCCCCCGTGGGCTTGCTGGGGGGAGCGGCAGAGGCTGGGTCTGCCCTAGCTCTTTCGGAGTTTCTCACGCTGCTTTGTGCGAGTCTTGGAGTAGGTTTTGTTTACTTGAGCCCGGTCCTTAACGTGTTGCCTTCTGGGGAAACCGGACTCTTAAGATGAGACTGCAAAGACTCGGCGCAGTGCTCTGCACCTAAAAATTACAGCCAGGGCTCAAGTCCCCAGCAGATGTGTCTCCCGATCAGACTTTTTGCATGTGAAATCGTCGCTCCTCGAGTCGTGTATAGCAACCCACAGTGAGCCTCGCACCAGCGGCGTGGGACACAGTGCCTGCGAGTGCCTACGAATAACACAGATTCACCTTGGCTGAGTCCGTGTTCTGTAGTGGTGTCTAGAACTCTGGATGCTTTCTTCTGTCCAAAGAGCTGCTTTCTTTTTTGGTACAGCTTGATTTTATTTTATAAAACTTCATCTTTCTCGTAGAAGACTAACAGGAAAGCTTTTCCGTAATCTGCCTTTGGATAGTCTGCAGGAAATGGATGAATAACATCGTGTGGACCATCAGGAAGGAGTAAACGCATGAGAAAGGGAGAAATTCGACCACAATTCTGTAAGGCGTGATCCCAGCACTCACACTCGTGGATTTAAAAGTGTGTTCCCACGAAGGTCCATTTAACATACACTTCAGTTGGGTAGGGATGCAGCAGTGAAGCTCTTCCTTCCCCTGAGTGCAAGGTGTAAAATAAAACCTGCTGGGTAAGATCAAAGATACACCTACTATCCCCCATGTCTAAGAGGAAAAACACTGTTGTCAAGTATCATTATATGGTGTGTAAGCGTATTTGAGGCTATTAAAGACAGTTATCCTCAGAGATTTATACATAACAGGTTAAAATGAGGGAGGGTGGGGGAACAAACCCTTGCTGTGTTTAATTATTGCTGGGTGCTGCATGCACTTTTCTCCATTATTTACTTAATCTTAAATGCCAGATGCTAAAGGGCACCAGCATCAATTAACTGCTTAATTAGACTTGCAAAGAAATCATGTAATTTAGTTATAGGCAAATTAAAAAGAAGAAAAAAAATGCGCAAAACAGAAGCTCAGGGCTGTCTTTGCAGTCGTTTTTAAAGCTCCCTACGTACATTGTTTGCTTTTGTCGCCGGCTGGAAACTCTTTGCAGCACACTCTGTGCCACGTGCCCCGTGGGGACGCAATGGCTGGGTGCAACATCACCACTGCATCGCCCTTCGGAGTGGCTTTAGCCACAGCTTGCTCCGTTGGCGCTCCGAATTCTTTTAATAGAGGTTTGGATCAGCTGCCCTTTGTGAGGACTTGCGCGGTGCCTCGTCCTGCCCCGCGGGAGGACCTGGCCTTCTCCCCCTCCGTGTCACCCCCATCCCCTTCGGCGCCGGGTACTTCAGTGAAGAACTGTCCCCCGTTTCTGCTAGAAAGGCTTTTGTGGTGAACGCACTTGTGTATTTTGCAGCGTATTTTAGTATTTTAGCGCACGGCCAACAAAGCACCCTCTCTTTAGCAAAGCGAGCCCTGCTTCCCTCGCTACGGAATAAGAGGAAGCAAGATGCTTTTATCCCATTAGTTCCCACTCCGATGAATCAGGGCGTTCACAGGAGGGGAGGGCATTCAGTTTTGATTCATCAAGGCCCACAACTCTGTCTGAATCTTTATCTTGCAAACAGAGTAATAACCGACGCCTTCTGCTTGCGTATACACAAAGTTTTTCGTCTGTGTAGGTGCTGCTGCCTTGCTGACTCTGTGACCGCTGTTCCCGCGTCGGTATCTGCAGCGGTGTCGTCTCAGTGCCTTCGCGGCATCCCCTGGTTTACAACTTTTGTTTCTCTCTCGGTACCTACGTGCTGGAAGCTGCCGACGTATTTTTTTCTCAGATGTCCTGAAACCTTCCTGAAAACAAGGTGGTGTTCAGTTTCTCAGAGCTCTGCTCTCCCTCGGTGCCCACGCTCTCTCAACGCTGCTCTTCTCCTTTCTGACAATCCGACCCAGCCCTTCCCGAGTTCCCGCTTTCTTCAAAGCACTGTATAAACATTATCTAATTAAGTATATATAACATGCCCTAAAGTATGTTCAAGGAAAACTGCAGCACAACATTGAAGTTTCCAGTCACTTGATGCAGTGTAAAATCTGATTGAATCACTAATTATTTTTCAAAATGCTGTGCCTAATGACATGGATGAAGACGGGCAGATCCGAGCTGCGGCCAGACGCATCGGGAGCTGCCGCCAGCGAGAGAGGGGCAGGCAGGTGAGCTCTGCGTTAGTTCCAGAGTTGCCTTGGGTATGTACACTAAGGTAACAAACACAACAACAACAAAAAAGAGGAGCCGCAGCATTTGGATTCTTTCCTGTTTTGATATATATAATCAGCTCTACATTTCCTGTTGAAATGTTCATTAAAATTGCAGCCCCTGTGATTATGCAGCTGCCTAATTCAAATCAATGGGGCTCCTGAAACAATTTCAGATATTTTTAAATACTGCTGTAGAACTTCCTTGTTTACAATGTTATGATTAAGTGACTTTTTTCTAAGTCATCTAAAGCATTAATAAAAATCTCTTTAGCTTTTCTCTAGTTTTTTTTTTTTATTCTGAGCGGCTGCAAATAATGCAAACCTTGCTTTATGGCTTTATCTTTTACTTCTTAGTGCAGCACGTCTATTTGTATTGATAACTAAATCAGAAGCCAAATTACACAAGTTCTTTATAATTCCTAGTAAGCCATAATTGACTTCTTTTGGTTTGGAATCCTAATACAAATAAATAAAATTAATAGAGAGCAGAACAAATAGCACTGAGAGTACAACAGCCATGCCTTGCTTCCAGCTCACTAACTTTTGGAAGCAACTGTTGATGATGTCTACCAGCTAAAATGTTTTGACGTTATAACTGACACGTGGCTGTCTGTAAGGAAGACCGTAATATCCAAAGAGTCAGGAAACTTCAGCAGGTCTCATGCTGAAAGAGAGGTCATTTTAGTTTTACTGGAAAGATGCTTTCAAGGTGACTGCAGCTCTCCTGCTTTGGCATGCCCCAGAGTGATGCTAGGGTTCTCCTCAGTTTGTTTTAATGACTTTGGCTTTATTAACTTTTAGCTTTTCCAATAACTCCAGTCCCTTTGACTGTTTCAGAAGCCTTGGCACAATTCTGCTGTGTTTAAGTTGCAAACTTTACAGGAAAATACCTAAATCAAAACACTGTGGGAGAGAGACTGCGTGAAGGAGCAGATGTTTACAGTCTCTGACTTCTGTGGCTGAGAAAAAGCAAACACATTTCTATAAAAACGCAATGTGGTGGAAGCATTTTAGTTGCCTGTGGTTCAGTGCTTCACCTGCCTGTGAAGGCATTTCTTTTGTCTGCTTTTTGCTTTTATGACCGTACCCCAGCTGTCCTTAGGAACTCCCTTGTTGGCTGGGTTGTGGTCCCACCGGGGCGGCAGGAGCAGGTCTGGCACAGCTCGGAGCTGGCTCTCTTGGTTCCTCAAACCCTCGCTGAGCACATCTGCTGGAGCTGGTGCTGCTGGGTCAAGCATCGGGGTGGCCAGATGTGAACCACTGCAGATGTTTGAGCCCCGCGGTGTGGTTGAGCCCCGATGCTCTGCTACCACCCTGCCGGTGCTGCTGTCCCCGTTACAGCAGCGCCCCTGGTCACAAACGGGGGATGCAGTCGTGGAAACTGCGCAGGTCAAAATTGGCCAGTGCTGACTGGCCGTTGCCAACTGTACCCTTACTGGGTTTAGAAGCAGATGAAGATTTTAAATGACCTCTTCTTCTTTGGTGCTGAAGTAGTAGGATGCAGCCTGTAGGACAGAGAAGCGAGTACTGTTATTTAGACCTCATCCTGTCTGTCCTCTTGGTATTCAGGGCTTGTGCACCTACTAAGAGTTGGAGGTAAATGCTTTGGATGTGGACATGGGAAGAGAATGAGATGGAAGAGGACAGGAAAGACCAAAGCTTTTTTTTATTTTAACAGGGAATAGATTGAATGTGATTTGGCCACTGCACCTTAATGGGTAATCCCCACTCTGAGCCTCAGATGAAAAGAGAAAATCTATAAGGCTAGGGATAACGCAAGAGGATTTTTGCAGACTTTTCTCAGATGTAAGGTGAGCTACTGAACAGCACAGCCTTTAATGATAACTTTTTCTTCGAGCACAGAGCTAATTCATTGATTTAGCCTAGTTGGGTAATTCTGGTTTTCGTTACTTGCACATCCCACGCACAGAGACCTTTTGTGTGTACCATTTTTGCCTTTCCTCATTTGTCCCTCAACGTACATTTTTCCTAAACCTCTGGCTGACCTGTCCCAGCAGTGCTGTTCGTGCCAGCAGCACGGTCTCCGTGGCACTCGGTGTCATCGGCCCCAGTGGGAAGAGTTCCCAGCAGCAGAGAATGAACTCTTCTCTAACCCAAAGCAGGAATGAATCCTTCTCCTGGAAGGCTGCAGTGCAAGAGAGCAGATTTCTCTGCGCGTTCGCCCCCTGGGTGCGGATCGTTGGAGACCAAGAGTCAAGGTCACCCACATGGCATGCTCTTTTCCTACACCAAAATATTCTCTTTGATGACTAAACATCATGGATCTCAGTTTCTTGACTGACCTTATTTCAAATAGGCTAGGTCCTGCGCCGGGGCAGCGTTTGCTTCAGAGCTCTCAGGAGTTAGAGAGATGGAAGAATTCGAGCAATGCTAAGGAGCAAGAGGGTCTTCCGAACAAACAGGGCGGGAAGGAGGCAGCAAGAGGCTGTGTAGGGGGAATGCACGTTGCAGTCGAAAAAGAAAAACAGCGATGTTCTGGGGTAGGCTGTTCCTCCAGCCTGCTGCAGCGGTTGGTGTTGGCAGGGCTCGCTGCAGGAAGCGTGGCAGCCCCTCGGGACTGCCAAAGTGCTCTGTAAACTTCACCGCTCGGGGAAATACGCACAGGGATTGCTGCATCCATCACTAAAACGCATCCACGGCTAGCGTGAAATATGGTAACCACTTAGTGCCGCACAGGAACCGTCCTTACAGCGGAAAGAGAGAAGTGTCTTTTTAACTTGAGAGTGGAGGAGGCAGAATGCAGTTACGCGGTGGCGTTTGTACAGGACGAGGGCTGATACCGCAGTCCCGGTTCGTGCCCTCATCCCCAAATAAAAATGCTCTGCCGGGAAAACGCTTCGCCTTTTCTGTAACGGTCTGGGTCTGCGTTTCTTATCTTCTCTGAAAAAAGGTATATCCACAGCACAGCGTGCTCCCTGCCGTAACCTTTAGTTCATTACTGATTCGGAGAGTGAGTGCCAGCTATTGAATCAGAGGGTTGGGACCAAGCTAAAGGTCAGGATTGTTTCTGCGTACATAAAAGCAAGCGTAACCTCTTCTTCTTTCCAAAAGCACTAATACGTGGAGATGTAAAAGTTCATGCCTGTGAACTTTGCGGCGCTCGCGTCAGGCTTGTGAAGCAGACAGACAGGTAGGAAAAGACAGTGTCCCCGGTGGGGAGAATCACATCAAGGGGCTGACGGAGTTTAGGAGACGGTGGGCACGGGCGTGCAGCCATTGTTAGCCTCCAGAGTGAGGAAAAAATGTGTTTCTGACAGCAAAAGCAGAATATACCTGGGGGCAATTTGAAAAGCCAGGCTAACTCCCATGGCTTGCTGGCCTCCAAGATAACGCTTTTACCTGTGTCCTGTATCCCACTGCAAAGATTTCCCGCTGCTGTTTTTTCCAGCTCGTGCTTGCTTTCCACAGTCTCTGTGCCTCCAGCAGCTTTTGAGCTAACTTTGCACTTCTTTAAACTTTCTTTGCCTTTTGTAGTTTGACTTGTGTGATAGAGGACCAAATGCCTGGCATCTGTAGGGAAAGACAGTCTCTCCTTCAAGACACACGTGGACTTAGGTACCTCTGCTGCATGTTAAATTGAAAGATTTTGCCTCTGTTATTTGAGATTTCTCAATTGTTAAAACATTTCAATGCCTGTCATTAGCAAAGGGGCATTAGCTTGACAGGACCAGTTCCTCAGTCCCCCGTATTTACTCACCTGCATCAGTTATGGATTAATTACACTCCACTGGGTCACCTGTGCTCCATCAGACTGTTTTCTCTAAGGTTTTGTTTTATTAGAACTTTATTATAGAGCTCATTTTTTATTTTTTTAAGCCATCACGTTCAAGGCTGAGCTATGAATTCTCCTGTTAAGCAGGAAGATATCCCAGGTCTGTGCTGTGATTCAGCAGATTCTGCGTTCTCAGCCCAGGCTGTCGCCAGATCAGTGCTGTCGAATTAAGTAGCATCCTTGACTTTCTTTTCCTTAGCTCCTCTGCCTGTAAAATGAAGACAGCGCTAATCTCTCATTTGTGTAACTGTGTAATGTTTGTCCGGCACTTCAAAGATGCCAAATACAATAAAACTGCCAAGCATCCTCTCACTAACAGGATGGATGATTTACACCCAAAATGCTCATTTCTGTGCTAAAACAAGATCACCTGAAAGATACTGCGGTTGGAACCAAACCAAGGAAGGGGGGAGGAGGAAACCATCTGTTACACAACAGCAAAAATGTTGCAGGGCATTCGCCTGGGAAGCTCTGGGTGACGAGTTTGGAATATGAAGGCTTATTTATATGGATGGAGCTAATTTTCTCCAAGTTATTCATTTTTCACTTAGGGAATTACCTAATCTTACAAGAGAGTCTAGGAGGAAAGATTCATTTATTCTTTGTCTCGTTCAGCCCCAGGCAAGCCTGAAGATGCTCTGCCTCTTCCAGTTCTGCTTTTTAACTGATTCTATTCATGGAGCGTAAAGATTTTCTTCTTCGGGGTAAAAAGGGTTAATCTTTCTCGTTCCCTCTCACCCTTCTCCTCCTCTTTTTCTGGAGAGTTCTTTTTTTGGCGTCTCTGGCTGTTTCTATCATCTTCTCCCCCTAATCTGCCACTATCTGAAGAATTCATTACATTTCAAATCAGAGGCCTTGCTGCATACATTAGCAGGTTTTAATAGACTTGCCACGACTCAAAAAGGAGGAAAAAAAGAGAGAAGATTTAAAACTCTTGTCTTGCCGAAAGCAGACAGATTGACTCAAAAATGACTCAGTCAATAAAAGATGAGTTTTGAAAAGGCTTCCCTCCGCTCAAAGGGAGCTCGTATTCCAGCGAATTAGGTTTTTCTAAGCCCACTGTCAGAAATTAATAATACATACAGCATGTAAAATGGATTTAGCCCTCTACAGCCTTATACAAACATATCTTTGACTTGCTAAATGTGACACGACTACCAGGATTTTCCAGCCTTTATCCCAGGAGTTTGTCATCTCTCCAGAATGGTGACCACAGTGGAATTTTTAAGCACATCCAAAAAAATTGCTAAATGAGATTTTCATTAAGAATATGTTTCTACTTCCCTCACCCTTTTTCTCCGCCCAAACCCCTTCTGTCAGAGCATTTTATTATTATTATTTGCAGTCAAAATCATGCCAAAAGCTCTTGTTTTAAACTCTCAAGCCATCAAGTCCCTTTACTAGACTCTGTCAGTGGCCTTCCTTCGAAGAAAGAGATACTGAGCTTTGCTGCATTGTAGCAGAAATCTGTCATTCGGGTTTTTTCTGCTGCCATAAAAAGGCTTATAGGCCATTAAAGTGTCTCTTAGAAAAAAGAAAGGGCTTCTGTCTTGAGCTATCCATGAGTATTCTGTCATGATTTGAGGTCTTCCCAGGTGTTCCTGCTCACCTTGCTTAAGGGAATTTGAACATGCAGGTGTGAAAGCAGTCACCACTCCTGTTTGGTCCTCAGCTGATAAGAATTAAACGAATTAAAAGTGGTACTGGTTTTAACCTGCTTGGTGATGGGGCTCGATCCTTTACTTAGACTGCCCTTGCTCTGCATTTGGGCAGAGCTCTAAGAATCCCCAGAACGTGTTGTTTTTAGCAGGTAGGTCTGCACAGCCTTCTGGGTGGCTGTGAGCTGACTATATTTTGCCATCTCTCGTTGTTTTCTTATTCTTCCAAATTCCACTTTTTTTTTTTTATTATTATTGTTATTCTTTAGATTTCAGAGTGCTCCATTCAGTCCTGAAATCTTTTTTGTGTTCCCTCTCTCTCTCTGCAAATCTTACTGCTACTCCTTTTTTTATTATTATTTATAATGAATTACGCTTTAAGCTAACTCTGCAAAGTTACTGTGTGTCCTCGCCTCCTCACAGATCTGTCCCGTCCGCTGGCTGTATTTTTCTGTGTATTGGCTTTGTTGTCCTATTGCTTGCAGAAGGTATTGTGTGAATGTGTGGTGGCAACGTGGTGTCTGGGTCTGGACCATACCTCCTAGATGATGTAGAAAAACTTTTTAAAATGTTGGTGAAGAAAGAAACATACTGAAGGTTCCATTTTGGATCATTACATGCTGTACAGATGTTTCTTGGACTGAAAATGGGCAGAGCTCATAATTTTTTTAAATACATTTATAGGTCGCATGAAAAAACTGACCTTGGAGTTGTTGACGATACGCACCCAAAAAATGCAGTGATAGTTCTGTCTGTCCTATTACCGCAAACAGGAAACTTGCCCAGATTTTCTTGTGCTTCTCTGGCTGCAAAGAGGAGATCTTCAAACAGGGGTGTTGGTGTTTACAAGAGGCTTCCATCAAAGTAACGAAGAGCATTTTTCACAGAGATGAAGGTAACAAACTAGTTCAGCACTAGCAAAAGTATTTCACTTCCTAAGAAATTTCTGCTTTTTATCTCCAAGGGCAGACTGTTAGCTTGGTGGATTTGGGTTTTTTTAATATACTTTTGACACGTAACTAGAAATGACGGGTCCTCAAAGGACAGCCAGTAGAACATCACCTTCTCCAACACTTTTTTCCCTACTGCTGAAGAAATTTGTGTGACTGGATCCCTTGGTCCTTCTTGCACAGGCATGGACCCTCCTTACTCATTTCTATCCGAGAGCCACGAGTAATTAGCTACTTGAAATTAGACAGGGTGTCTGCTCCTTGCCCCACTTCACTCATGAACATTAACCAAGCAAATGCTGGTTCTTGGGTCCCATTGTAAGATAGAACCATGTTATACCGCAATCCCAGGAAGGGAACGCTTGTCTGTCTTGCAGATGTTTAGTCCTCGGCGCTTAAAAAGCGTTGGAAGAACCGAACGTACAAGACCTAGAAATCGGCTGGATTTTTGTCGCTGCAAGAGGTGCTTGAATCATTCTTCCTCGAGGTCTTTTGTTTATAACATACCAAGCTCCTTCCCAGGACAAGTCTCCGAAGTTAATATTCTGTCATCTTGTGTCATAATCAGGAACTTTTTGTTTTCTCCTGAAGATGTGCTGCTAATGTTGGTATAGAGATGAACAAAATCAAAGGGAACAAGCTTGACTCTTGCTCTAGTTTTGCGTTTGTTTCCAATTTAGTTCATTTTTTAATCAGTTCCATGTTCTCTTGGTTTGAAAAAGGAGTTTTCCCAGTGAATATTATGTCACTTTAGTTTCCAGCTGCTGTGCTGGGACGTAGCCACCCAATAATCTCCTTAGGAATAATTGCTGGTGTCTTTTCAGATCATTTTTGTGAAAGGTGACAAACTGCTTGCCACCGTGAGATGTTAATAACACAGAGATGCCCTTTGTTTGAAAGCTGGTGCAGAAATTGCCCCGTGCGGTTGTCGGAAAGTCAGAGTTGTAATGGTAAGAAATGAGGAACAGATCCGTTCATTTGCATATAATTCCAGGGCTTATGTGTCATCTTTTGTGTAAACCATACAATTTCCAGCGCGGTAGGGAATGCGCGCTCATAATACAGGGGGACAGGAACATGGGCTCGCTCTCAGCATGGATCAGGGTTAAAGAGATGTCATCTACTAAAAAGGAGGGGGTAGAAGAGAAGCAAACATGGTCTGCAGGAGCTACATGGAGAGAAACAGGCATGCATATTTAATGAATCCAAGCTGTCAGACCGGCTCGGGGAGACTATGCATCCCGTGGTCCCTTCCGAGTAGGCGTCAGAAAAAGGGAAGAATCTGTCTCCTTCCAGGTGTGTCTTGAGCTGAACTTTCCCCTGTGTCTGCCCTGAATCACAGCTGAGACCAATCGCCTGGTTTTCTTTTTGCTCAGCTGGCCCTTTACCAGTCAGATAGGCTAAACCAAGGTGGACATCTTTCTCTGTAGCACCGAAATGAAACTCTTGAAGACCCTCTTAACTGCAGCCGAGGGCTTTCTAGCATGTTCCCAGTGTGGGTTTCTCAGCTCTTTAGGAAAGAGATGATCTTTTTGGAAAATGAATGGCACAGGTATCTGTGTTGTCCTGTGATTTAGCGTCAGGTGGTCCATAAATACTTGTTTTGCCTTTTTTCCTCTTCCTTCTCCTTCTAGGAAGCTAGAAATTCTCTCTGAGTAGCCAGTCAGTCCCAATGATGAACTTAAGAATTAGAGCCTTAGTGCCCATCTTGCAAAATTTCTCATAAAATTGTATGAATATTTAATACCCAATTATTAAATATTTAAAAATTTAAAACTGAACTGGTTTGGAAGTTAGCACGTGATGAATAATTCAGAATTGGGAAAGGAGACTCGGCGCTTGGGCTGAGACAGATGCTACCGTTCCTGTCTGCCTGCCCAGAGATGATTTTGGTGGCCCTGCCAGTCTTGGGACAGTTTGTGAGGGGTTGCTTGGAGACTTCAAGCCTTCACCTCTTGCTCAAGAGCATTAGCACAAGGTTAAGGGAAATAACCGTCCCTATCCATAATAACGCCACAGACTCCTGTGATGGAAGTACGAGCTCCAGAGGCTGAAATAATGTGATTGAAAGCCTGGTTATCCAGGAGATGGCTCTGTTTCCAAACATCTTTCATGCTCCAGGGAGAAAAGATTGCTTGTCTTTACATCTGTGTCACATTCCTGCAGTTTTGTTATTTGAAAGCCCCTTTTCCCCTGTTGCTGTTCTGCTGCTCCGTGCTGAACCAGCGTTTCGTTCAGCTCCAGCACGATCATCCTTAAAGGATTGTTTTCATAACGTGGCTACCAGAAAATGAAGTAGAACGTGAAAAATATGCCAATAAAAGTAGGGCAGAACCTGCTGTCCTGCGAGAGGCGGTCCGGGGCACTCCGAAGAGCGCACGGAGGAATGTCTGGTGTGATTTTTGAGCAGAGTAAGTGCCTTTTGGGGCCTGCTGGAGGAGCACCAAGAGCAAAAAGAAGGGTCTGGGGAAGGTTTGACGAGTTGGCATCCAGAGTGCTTTCAGGCCAAGAGCAATACGTTTGCAGTGCCAACACTTCAAAACACTATTAAGGGGATAAATGGGGAAAAGAAAGGATTGAATAGGAGCGAGTGGAGGCTTTTTAGTGCTTAGTTTCCCGTGGAACAAAAGCCCTAAAACAAACTCCGCAATCTTCTCCCATTAAAAACACAAATAAGGTGGTGTGCTGCGGAGACTTGCCTTTATCTGTTGCAGTGCGATTGTATTTTCATCCCCGCTGGCTGGCTAAAACGGCGTGCATTATTCCTGGCCGTCCTCTGCGCCCCTCCAGCCCGCTGCGCACAGCGGCGGTGGTTCCATTAGCCCAGGCAAACAAATGAAATGGCAGGCTGACCTTTCAGCAAAGCCGCCTTACCTAGGGACCGGGGCCACTGGGCTTTGTCTCAAAAAAAAGTGAGTTCTGGAGCCGGTAATGGTGTTGTAATGTCTGTCGAGAAGAGAGGCAGTTCACGGGTAGGAAGGGATTTAGTCCAGCGCAGCGGCGTGTTCTTACTTACAGCCACCCTCCAAATAGTCAGGGAGCCTGCAAGGTTTGGAGTTCAGTCTGTGCATCCCAAATAAGAACTAAAGGAGGTCGTTATGGTGCCCTGTCCCATCTCGGACTCTGTCTGACACCACGTAGTTATTTGATAAGCTACTTCAGAAGCGGTAGGAATCTCTCTTGGTGTTTATTAATTCCATATTTAGATCCATCTGCCTGCAAAGCTAGGAAATCTTTGTGTTGTGAGCGCAGACTTCACAGTGCAGGGAAGAGAAGGGGACAAGATGCTGTGAATAACATAATCTTGGAGGCTGTCGCTGAGTCCAAATAGTATTTCCATGAGTCTCAGCATCAGAATTTCATAGAATCCTAGAATGGTTTGGGTTGGAAGGGACCTTAAAGACCATCTAGTTCCACCCCCCTGCCGTGGGCAGAGACACCTCCCACTAGACCAGGTTGCTCCAAGCCCCGTCCAGCCTGGCCTTGAACACCTCCAGGGATGGGGCAGCCACAGCTGCTCTGGGCAACCTGGGCCAGGGTCTCACCACCCTCACAGTCAAGAATTTCTGCCTAATATCTCATCTAAATCGGCCTTCTTCCAGTTTGAAGCCATTACCCCTCATCCTATCACCACATGCCCTTGTAAAAAGTCCCTCTCCAGCTTTCTTGTAGGCCCCTTTCAGATACTGGAAGGTTGTTATAAGGTCTCCCTGGAGCTTTCCCTTCTCCAGGCTGAACAACCCCAGCTCTTTCAGCCTGTCCTCACAGTATAGAAGGTTCCTGGAGTAAGAGCAAAACGGCTGTGCTCCTGGGAAACCTTGAAATCATCTCTTGCCTGTGCTGCTGGTCGTAGCCTCAGTGAACATCATTAGATAATAAACTTTAAATTGCTCTCTAATGCACGATTGAGCATTGTCCACCCTGCATTGAGAGTGACTATAACTCCTGCAAATAATCCTCACTTTGAGAAGAAACAAACAAATCTTTCTGGAGCAGTTTTTCTGTGTTTGTTTTGATAGCAGACGGTGGGTGCTGTTTCAGAGGTTTAAATAGCGTCCGGTATTTTGGGTAGTAGTAATAGTAGTGATGTGCCAGTGGAAACAAGATAATGGGCAGAGTGCAGGGGAGGTGATCAGACAAGGGATAAATTCGCCTATTGGATGCTTCTGCAGACCACCCCATGTAATTAACAATGTGTCTTATATATGTTAATTATATAGTCCCTAGGATTAATTCTTACATTAGACACTTGAGTGGTTTCAAAACCACTCTTTTTCTTGGAAACAGCCTGGTGGAGAAGTGATTCTACTTCCTCTGAGAAGTGATACAAGTTTATGCCCCTGTTCTTGCTACCAGATTTCCCTGAACTGCAGCTAATGAAAGGTTCCAGTGACAGGGTTTGGGTTTTTTTTTGACAACTCCAAAATAGATTACCTGGAAAACGGGTGGACTGGAAGACTTAAGCCTAATATTTGCTGGCTTCTTGTAGAAGCAGAAGATAACTACTTCCCTGTAAACTTAAGTGACACAGTATATTTGTATTTTTAAGGTGAGGCGATCTTTTGCATAATGACTAGCTCCAGCTCCGACTGACATCACACTGTTCTGGGAAGCGTTGTTGGTCTATAATTGCCGTATGGAAGGGAAACGTGGCTAGAAGACTTTAATCATCATTTGGAGGATGGAGGGAGATGTCTTCCTGGATGGTTTGTGATTTATGACCGGAGTGACAATCCTAACTTCTGAACGGTTTGTGCCATCTCATACTAATTGGTGAAGGCCACCTTGGGCAGTAAATGGCTCTCCTGAGGTTAATTCATCCTGCGTCTGGGGTGACTGTCGCCATCCCCACTGAGTTCTGTATTGCTGCAAGCAGGCTGCTCGCATCATTTCAGCCAGTGTTTTTAAAGCTACCCAGGGTCTCTTTACACAGCGCTGCGCTGCCTTCACCGAGAACAGTGCGGACACGCCACGGAGGTGCCCGAGGAGCTGAGCCGCCTTGTTTCCTGCCTTCCCCCCACTCCCAAACAGCTTTGCTGAGGAGGAGGAGAAGGGCAGAGAAAGCTCCGAGCAGTGCCCATGCTGGGATCCCCTGAGGGAGCCTGTCGCTCGGTGGTGGTTCATCTGCCAGGGCTGAATCCTGTACCTAGGCCAACTGCAAGTGTGCTTGTGAGTTTCACAACCTTCTGTTGTAATCTCAGCGTTATCAGGAGAAGAACAGAACCCTTTACTTAATCCTAATCCAGATTATATATGTGTGTAAGTACTACAAGAGAAAGTTCATCCTCTTCCGTAGCTTCCTCTCTCTGGTTCTCAGTGTCCTGCTTCTTTCACCCTCGTGTTCTGGTGTCCTCTGCCACTTCGTGCAGGTTATCTGAGGATAAAGGTGGATTATGGACTCCTCTCCAAGAAACAGTATCCTTGGAAAGATACGTGGGTTGTCTGAAATGGGGGCTTCAGACAAGCATCTTCAGTGAAGAGAAACATACGGGAAATTTTCTCAGTGGAAAGTTCTTGGGCAGCGCGAGAGCCGTAGCTGACCATGGCGGTGGAGACCTTTACTTGGAACGTGCTGCCTTTGCAAACTCTTCCTGAGCTGCTGGAGGAGGGGGCTGGGAGGTGCACTGAACCATATGGTACATACACCGTTTAAAAATAAACCAGCGTTGACTGATCAAATAAATACCACTTAGGTTTAAAATTGAACAGCCAGTGCAGTCTGTTGAATATAAAACTGTTTTTACCGTCAAGAAAAGTTGTAATTCATGGTTGTAATGGCACAAATTGCAAGTTTTGCAAAGAACAATTTGAGCCTGCCAGACCATAAGGTCGGGGAAGCGTGGCGTGGGGCTGCCGCACCGGCCGGGTCGTGTGGTCCCACTCACCCAGAGCGTAAAACAGACCTATAAAATCTAGTAAAGCGAATTTTATTTCTCAAAAGCAATGGTCTTAAACTTGCCTACATGAGAAAGTGCTCAGCTCCTCTTCTGCTAGCCTTTATTTCATGTGATACGACTTATTTTTATATTGTGTCCTTCACAGAATATCACGGAACTCTTTCCAGACGCTCTTCCTCATAAACTGAAGCTGGAAGAGAAAACTTCAGCCTGGGCTTTGAACAGGGGGATGCCCGGAAGGATTTTGGGTGCAGAAGGGCGGCCTTAGAGTTGCAGGGAGTGGGATGGGAAGGGCGGACCTGCCAGAGGAGAGTGTGGTTACGTGGCAGTTTGGGGGTAGCGGTGGGCGACGTTGCGTGGCAGGCACGGCCTCAGGGCAGTGGGGAGAAGCAGGTTGTGTAGGTGGGAGAGGATGGGGGTAGTCGTGGCCTTGCTTCTTGGGATTGGGAAAAGAGCCTTTCCTCTTCCCTCTACGGACCACTGGCGGTACTGGCATCCTTTCTGTAGGCTGGAAACAAACTCCGAGCAGCCTGTTGTTTAAATAGAGCAGGGTTGGAGGAAAAATACGGTGTCCTCCGTACCAGTGGTGGGTGGTGTTGGTCTGAGGCATTCTGGCAGGGGCGGGAATTCACGTGTAAATGCTTTATCCTGTGTGCGCTGGAGCGACCGACCCCCGAACGCGTTACTAAGGGAAAGTAACCTTTAATGGAGAGTTAGAAAGGACTTCAGGCCTTTCTGAGAGAGAGATGTATTAGCTGGGATCGCAACTGAATTAATGCGGCTACGTGGCTTGTGGCATCTTTGCGGACGGGCAGAACGAATTTGTGTTTTCCTGGAAAAGACCAGTGATACGTTTAATTTCATGCCGCTTTTGGCATGCTGAGAGCTACATTGTTTCCTCCTCTTTCCCTGGGGAAAAGGTTAAGCGTGGATTTGGTTTTCTTTGGTGTAGAGACTGCTATTGCTATTGATTGACCTAGCTGAACTCGGAGCAGGAGCCAAAGCTGTGGTATTTCCAGGCAGCTGTGAACATTTCAGATGTAAGGAGTGTAAAAGCAATGGAATAAAAAGCAATGACATTTTCAATATGAGACCAAAAAAGCCCGGCTCATATTTTATTTATTTATCCAAAATAGTTTGAATTATTCATTAAAGTCGATATAAGTGTGTGAAAATACAAGGTGTTTCAAGAAGCAGCATCATTAGGGGGAAGTTAATCATTTGACAATATTAATTTTGTACCAGATTAATGGGGCTTTTTTCAGTGAGGATTTTTTTTCCCCTATCAAACTCTTCAGGGCAGGCAACTTTTTGTGCGTGATCTTGGCCTGAATGCAAAGGAGATGGGGCGGTACGATTTCCAAATACTTTCCTTTTCTCTCTGTTCACCTCCTTTATTTTTTATTTATTTTTTTTTCTCCCCTGGCAAAGTAAACAGCCAGTCATTATCCCTGACCAAGGCATAGCCTGCCAAATCTCACACTTATTTTCTCAGTTCTTATTTGTTTCATTAACGCTTCAGTGAGGGATGCTTCGGCATCCCTTCTCTGGGATGAAGGACGTTTACGGTGTGACTTTCCCCATCCCGTGGCTTCTGCGGAGCGCGCCTGCACCTTCTCTTGCCTGTTTTGTGCGAGTGTAACAGAGTTGAACACAGGGCTGCGTGCGAGTGCTCTAAATACAGGGGTCCTGGTTTTCAAACGGTGCCTTGTAAAGATATAATTAAACTTAATTCTCCAAATGTTGTGAGAGATCTTAAAGGATCAAGACGTTCCGTGTTCTGTAGGTGGTAGATAAGACGGGTGGATGCTGTCATCAGAAACCTGCTCTGTTAGCGCACCTCGACCCTTCCCGAAAGGCTCTCCCTCCGTTCAGCGGCCTCTACGGCTGTGCCTTCCGCACCGCTCTGAAATACGCTGAACTGCACTCTGTGCCAACGACGACTTTTAAATCAATTTTTCCTGACCCTGCTAGAAATTTGGCGGGAATTAGCGGTATTAGGTGAGGCTTAAGAATTAGTGCCGTCACGTCTTTGAATTCGGATGCAGAGCAGACAATGAGCTGCCTCTTAGCTTAACATCTTCACTTGGTGGGGGAAATATTAGAAAGATTAATTACTGTCAGCACGCTAGTGCACGTGCTGCTTGTGCTGCCCTGTGGGCGCAGGGAACCTGCGGCACCACGGCCATATGTGGGCAGAGCCAAGGTGCAGAGACGCTACATGGGTATCCCGTGCCATCTGAGACATCCCAAAGTGTCTGAGATGTTGGCCTGGGACTGACTGGTATGACACGGAACCTGTAGGAAATCTTTCCTGCAGAAGCCTGGTGGGAAGCTGTGAAAGATACTCTAGGGTATCTCAAATGGCTTTGTTTCAGAAGTGGGATCCCATCCTACATTCCGCAAGTCTCGGATTACCTTCCTACCAAGTTACTCTTCCATTAATCCTCCTCAAAATGTGGCTTCTTGGTTTTGTCGGCAGAGCCCTCAATGGAACGCAGGGGAGCGGGCACAGTCCTGAACGCTGTCCTGAGTTAATCTGGGAATAGCCCCAACCTGAGTTGTTTCCACAGGATAAATACTGCAGGGGGCAGGCATCAGCAGTTGCTATAGCTGAACTATTGGGACTGCAATTTAGTTGGGCGTAAAGGGAGAGCAATCTCTGTTTTACAGTCAGGATTCAACGGACCTTTCACTGGGGGCAGTTGCAAACTTAAGGGTTCCTATTGTATCCCTGTACCTGCTTGTGGTTTTTCTTCTGCCCCATCCCCAAGCTGTGCCGCTGAAGAACTGCTGTTGGGGAATCGCTGACGGAGCCGCCGAGGGGATGACAAGGCTTTATCCCATCCCTGGCTGGTGCTGGCACCTTCAGCTGCATCTACATGAGCAGTTACTGCGTTCAGCACCTCGTGCCAGTGGCTGACACAAGGCGTCTCTAACGGGGAGATAAGGCTTTTTCATGGAGGTGAATTCCTTCATCCAGGACGGCTGGCACGGTAGTAAACCGAAAGTGCCGCAGGCACTGGAAGAAGGGCCAGGAGGACCGGCGGGGAGGAGGCAAGGGTCCGCTGTCAGGAGCGAAGGCTCACTAGTCCTTCAGATAAACTGAAAAGCTCAAGATTTCTTGCATAAATGACTGATTGTAGTCAGAGTTTTTCCTTTTTCACGCTGAGGGTAGTGGAGGAAGACGTTGCCAGGACTCGGTTGCCGCTCTAGATGCACAAGGTTGTAGTCGAAGTAGGCCAGCGCTGGTGGGTGGGTGGCAAGGCTGCAGCCCAAGGGGTGGGAGGGTGCTCGCCATGGCCATTAGCAGTACCGAGGCTGAGAGACAAAACAGTGGAAAAGGCGCCAACTCTTCATGAATAACGAAAGCTGTTTGAGGAGTTCATGAATTAGGGTGCCGTCCACCTCCAAGGTTATAAAAGTCAGGAAAGGCAGCCTCCAAGATGCGGTAGGAAAAGGCAGATTTACTTTTCCAAGGCTAGGCTGCATTTATTTGGAAAAAAAATATCGCTGTTGGACATGTGCGATATATTAAAGGCAGTGCTGTCTCTGACAGTGGCGAAATGTTATTTACCACTGTAATGTGGTCACTGAATTTTTACTTTCATATATAGGATTTTGTCCTTAACGGTTGCATAGCTGAATGAAGACTAAGGATATTGAGGTCAGAGCTGCCAATTAACCTCCTGATTTCAGAGGCTGATTACTTAATTAATCAAAGGCCCAGACCCAGCTGAGATGATGGGGAAAGAGGTGGTAACAATCCAAGGAGGGGTTGAGTTAATCACACAGTGATGAGTTTGGTAGGAACGGGAAGGTGGGTGGTCAGGAAAGACTCAGCCTTTTCAAGCTCAGGAGAAGGGGCAGTGTGTAACCCACAACCCTTCGGACTGGCAAGTAGGGTTTGGATACTCTATTTACCCTACCTCCCCCAGCAATTGGGGGTTTCCCTGTATGGCAGTGTTTTAATGAACCAACCGGTACGGGATGTTCCCCAAGACTGGTGTGCTCCCCTTGGTAAAGCGAGGTAGAGCTGAGGGGAGACCCACAGTAAAGGAAATACTTGTACGTCGTCTCCACAAGCTGCTCAGGAAGGTGGAGCTGCATTAACCGAAGGTAAGGAGTTGGCCAGCGTTACCTCTCCCTGCGTGGATGCTCTCACTCAGAAGTAAAGGGACATGTAGTTCTCTTTAACCATTAAAGAGTTCCTATCCTTGCCTGGGGATTAAGCTGAATTGGATTAAGGCCAAAGTACTTTTGAGCAGGGGCATCCTCACTGACATTTAAGGCACTTTTAACTTAACATGTTGAATTATCCCTTTGTCCCACCCGGAGCGCCTAACTGAAGCAGTACGGACGGTAAGAGGAGACTCACGTTCTCCTGGTGCGCTTGCAGCTGCTCAGAGGTGAATCACAGGCAAGTCCTTGGCTTTGCAGTTACCGTCCTGCGTGCTTCCTGCACTACTCTTGGGAGGCCGATGGAAACGCTTTTCGGCAAATACTTGAGCAAAAACTTTTCCAGCTCACTTGGGAAACAATAATACTTTAGGGTGGGCTGTATAAGCCTGGCCAAAAACCTTCCTTCGTACTCAAGCAGTGACCTTGCACCAAAGTTTATGCTATCCTAGTGCTGGACCCTGAACTAGCTAAAATAAACGACGCATGGCCTACGTGTGCTGCAATTATGTCTCTGATCACAGCACAGACAAAGCCTTAAAGCTCAGAATGACAAAGAGGTATCTGAGCGAGGAACTCTATTTCTTTGCTGTTAGAAAGAGTCAGGGGGTTTTTTTCCAACCCTGGACCTGCGGTGTTGATAAAACAGGCTGACTTGGGAGACATCTCTAGTGTATATTAAAGTAAAGCCAATCTCTGTAATTAATGGGGGGATAAAACGAGGTTTAATTACTCAGAAGGCACCTTGGGTGAAAGATTCATGGTAATTGTTGTGTATCCTCTTGAAGGATTCACAGTGCTGGCAGCTCCCTTTGTAGCAATAAAACAGGAGGTGAGTGGCAGGCAGTCTCACAGGACCTCTCTTCTAGGGACTAGTCCAGTTAAGGCAGCAAATGCAAAGAGGCAGTGGTATTCCTCAGGCTTTTTCTCACAATAAAAGCCCCTTCCCGAATCTTAAGGGATTCCTAAGCAGTGTGTCAATTTGAGATCCAAGCGCTTGCAGTCAAATCAAGAGTACATTGGAGGAGATTTCCCTTACGGGCAGCTTCCTCCTGATGCAGCCATACAGAGGTGTATTTCTTACCATTTTTCCGCTGTCTTGCTTCCTGTAGCGTAACGCCCCTTCGCTTGGGTTCCATGTAGAAAATAAGATGGGGGCTGGGGGGAGGATGCTCTAGCTTTGAATTTTGTAGCGCGTTGTTAAAAGGCTGGCTGAGCAAAAGAAAAATCCATCCCACTGGGACACGCCTGTTTTCCTTATTCCCCAGCTTATTATCTTTTGGTCTGCTGGGACCAGGAGGAGGGGGATCTACCTTGCCTGTTTCTTTACTCTGCCCGCTTAATTCACTTTTAAAAAATTTAATTAACCTTTTCAATTCACTTACTTTGGCTAGCACTGTAAATATGGCACAAGGGCTCTGTGCTGATGACGTATAAAAAAAAAAATACCCATTTTCTTCCCCTGTATAGAGCTGAAGAAGCAAGTGGAAAGTGCAGAACTGAAAAACCAGCGTCTGAAAGAAGTTTTCCAGACCAAGATCCAGGAGTTTCGCAAGGTATGCTACACACTAACAGGGTACCAGATCGACATCACGACTGAGAACCAGTATCGACTCACCTCCATTTACGCCGAGCACCAAGGGGACTGCCTGCTTTTTAAGGTAGGTCTGTGCACCCCTCGCTGCACCTACTTCTTTGCGTTCATGGTTTTCAGCGTGCCAGAATGGATTTGCTCTTTCCCAGTGATGCGAATGGAAAATCACTGCCCCTCTGCTACATTACAGGGTGTAAAAGAAGTAACGATCCTTTCTTCTTCTAAAAAATTACCTTAGAAGGTTTGGCATTTGGTCCTTCGCTTGTATATCAAATTCAGGAGTAAAGAGAAGAGACTGTGTGTGCATAATACCTAAGGCATCTGGCCTTGCGCTTCACCTTTTTATATTGTCAGTTATATATGCCGCTGCAATAAGACCTTACGCAACCATCAAGGTTTCATCCGTACTTCACTGAGATATATGTCCTTACTGCCTTTGGCATCCTCTAGCTTGTCTGCGTGTCATCATCTTGTCTTTATGTAAATTGGAATCCCTTTTGAGCAGCAACTCATCCTCGCGTGTTTGAAGTGCCGTTTATGTGAACAGCACAGACAAGTAGCAATAACAGTCTGTCTTCTGTCAGTCTGATACCTTTATTGGTCTAGCTAGGTGGTCTGAAGTTGGGTTCTGGCTTAATGGGCGCTGTTTTTCTTCTGCGTTACCTTCCAGCTGGCACAGTTGGAGTGATAACATTAGAGAGCCGAGGTGTGACGTTAGAGTCGCCAAGCTGTTAAGGTCCATCTTTATGTTGGCTGAGGTGTCAACAACCCAAGTTTACAGGTCAGCGGGAGAACTTTCTTCTTGGTGGCAAACGCAACTGGCACTTAAAACCATACTACTGATGTCCCCGAGGTGAGTCTCCTTTTTGAGAAGGATGAGGGGTTTGGGGGGTTCAGTACAGGAGGGGACTCTGTAAGCAGGACCCGGAGAGGTTCTGTTTGTGCAGACCTACTGCTGTGTGCCACGTGGGGGGTGCTGCGAGATTGTTTCTTTACATAGCGAGACAAACGTTTTCCTGTTCTACAAGTTTAGAGCCTCAGAAAAAAAGCCACTAAATGAAGCGAGTGAGGGTAAGTATAAGGCAACGCCTAGGATCCTTAGTAAAACTACGAAAATAACCCCAAAACAGTTTTATTACTTGGCTTTATGAGATTTCTGGACTAACTGAGACAAATGGCAGCAAGAAAAGAAAGCTCAGTGTCCAGAGAGGAGGAGAACTCTGTTGGTTTTAAGGTACTGTCCTTGAATCCTGAAAACAGTTCTGTGTTGAGGTGGTGCAGTGCTGTTAGCTGGCAGACCTCCGGAGGGCTGTGCTCACACCTGTGGTGTGAAAAGTTTAGTGGATGAAACTTCAGCAGACTCCTGGAGATGTCTGTTGGCCGGACAGTACAACTAGCGGTTCTTTCTGTGTCGCAGAGAGATGGTGTGCCTGGAGAAAGTTAAGAAAACATGAGAAAATTGCTGACCGCATGAACGAGAGCTGGCTGGCCTCTTGGTAGTTTGTCTCCAGTAGAATTAAATCCTCCTTCATGTCATGGCAATAGAAATAATTTACATGCAAAATAACGACTAATCAAGTATAGATTCCTCTCCCTAAACACTCTTCTTGCTTTCGCTTCTTCACTCAAGACTTTATTCCCGAATATGTCCAGAGGATGGAGGGTGAGTGTCGCCAGGTACAGCAGCGGCAGTGCCGAGATCTCACGTTTCCCAAAGCCGAGGGTGGATTGCTTATTGATTCATGGAATTCCTCAACCTCTCTTACCTCAAACACCTCTTCGGGTAAGAGAAGCAGATTTGCCAATGAGAACCTGAACAACAAAATCTCAGTGTCTTTCTCCCTGTTTGGTAAATCGCAGACAATTCCCACCGTCTGCAGCTTAGAATAGCAGTAGAATATAAACAACAAATTATTTCCTTGCTGAGTCCAGGCAGCTGGTTCTCATGTATGTACCAAGGCTTGAATCCTGACTACGGCTTCCAGCGAGGTTCTGTGTTTATGCTGTGAAATTTCTGAGCCGTAGCAGACTGTGGGTGTTTGTGTGCATTTCGTTAACCCAAAGAGGTCACAAAGCAGGGAATGCTATTTGTATTTATTCCATTCAAGCAATTTATGGAACAGGGTCTATATAATTAAACCAGAGAAGTCCCCTGGCACTTTACAAGCTTCTGTAGTTTGCCTGTAAACTTTAGAGCATATTTCAGTAGCACTGCTGGTGGCATTTAATTTTCAGCGAGGCTTCACTAGCAGGGATGCAACAGGAGTTACTGTAATGTAACCCCTTCAAAGCTAAATGAAGATGAAAGATGTGCTTGGTTTTCCCGACCAAGGTGTGCTGTCACTGTAGTAGAGCTTATTATCTACATGCTGTATGTGTCCAGCCAATTTGCATTAATTGGAATTACAGCGTCAATGAAAGGGTTAATCACAGTGCCATGCTGTGAATATAAATGCATCTATAAATGAGCACTGCATTTCAATGAAACTGTATCAGTATTTATTGGCGATTCCTATAGATGCAACAGATTGAACTCATCGACTTGAGGGATGTTCCAGTGATTTTTCAGACCCTGTTTGTGTGAGTGCGTAGGCAGCACGGCGCATCTCAGACTTCACAGCTCGCGCTTGCTTGTTTGCTCTTTTTTATTCTTTTAATTAAACGCTACGGAAAGTGGTGTTACAGACTCCTCGCCAGGAGTTTAGTTCTTCGTGATTTTTCGGGGGGATGTAGTCCATTATAGTTATTGGGGCACTTGACAGTTTGGTATTCTGTTACCGTTGCCTGGTACATGAGACGTGTTGAGCCATAACGCAGGCTGTGCGTTCTGCGTAGCGCTTGGCTGGTGTGTCTGGGCCAGGCCACCCCTAAGATATCCGAGAACTGCATTGACTCCCTTCAACAATCCATTGAAGATATCTATTAAAACAAACGTTGCTGGGGAGCCTCAAAATCAGCTTAGCCAACTTGGAATTAAGCGCTGGCAAATCAGGATGTCATTGCTTGGCCGTGTGTACGTCGTGCTGTTTACCCTTGTCTCTGGGTAGATCCTGGATGAGAATAAGGAAATGAGGTCTTTAGAAAGGCAATGACAATGGTTTCAGACAAAGGAAGTCTTTTGGTAAACAGAAAGGCTGGTCAAATTTGAAGAGGAGATGATTTGGAGACACTTGTACAAATGAACAAACAGTGCAGAGAAATTAAATCACAGACTTTTTCTTTTTGTGTGCCTAAAGACACAGCCCCAGCTAAAGCATTCGAAGGCAATCAATTTAAAATGAAAAGAGTGGAAATCTTCTTAGTTTATAGACCCTATGGCTTCAAGGTGCTGCCGAGAGCAGGAGCTCAGTAGGCTTTCCAAAATGTTAAGCTATCTTTGTGGACACATCATAATGCCTAGTTTACATTAAATATTTACATTTAACTTAAGCAGGGACATGCAGAGCTCTCTGCTTTGAGGTCCAAAGGCAACCTCTTACTGCAGAGGTTAGGAAGAAAATTCCCACGCATGCTGCTTGTTTTCTGGGTTGTGTCTACATATGGTTTTGCTGCTGCTCTACCTGGCAACGTTCAACTCCATCCTCTGGAAATAACTTGGGAATGAAGACTTGAGTGAAGAAGGGAGAGCAAGAAGAGTGCTCAGGGAGAGGAATCTGTGCTTGATTATTCACTGTGCTTCAGGTAAACTGTTTCCACTGTTGTGGCATGAACGTGGTGCTTGGTAAGATCCTGGACTGAAAAGGGAATCGGTGCGGTCCTGTGTGACAGCTATGTCAAATCCGGTGGTGGCTGAAATCTTCCTGGTTTCAGGTTCCTCTGCTGTCTCAGACAGGTGCGCTCAGATTTCTTAGTAATTCATGTAGAAGTTATTTGGGTCTCAGTTGGTTGGTAAAGAAGTTAAAACAGACAAACTCTTCCAGTATCACAGCAGTGTTACATGCCTGAGCTCATAAATACTCTTGGCCAAAAGGCTGCCTTTAGACAGGTATTTTCTATATCCTCAGAGCCCACTCTTGCAGAGTAGGGACTGCTGTCTGCTTCCAGGTCTCACCGGTGTTGCTATTTTCTGTCAAAATTATCAAACGGAAACCCAAACACAGCGCTAGTTCATGGAAGAGCATCCCCAAGATAGTAGGCTTGATGCCTTGAAAGATAACACCCAAGACATCAGACAGCAAACAAAACCAGGAGCGTCATGACACAGCTTTGAGAATGTTGCCAGCTGCAGGGCTGGCACTTCTCACTGCAAAATAAAACCTTCATCGGCGTCCTCCTGAATTGGTAATATGGTAATAAAATCAACAGCTCTTTTCGCAACCTGTTAAATTAACAGCCAGCGTGCGTGCACTGGCTTTGATGCGCAGCCCTGTAAGGAGTCACGTATGGAGCTGGTTCGCAGATCTGTAAGGGGAACTGTCGCTCTTGGACTCCGAGGCAATCTGAAAAGTGAACACTTGCTGATGTGATTCACCATGAGGGGGTGAAAGGGATGACGGCTTTGTATGGAAGAAGGGTGTTGGGGAAGGACAGACACCACCTTTAACTTCCCGGTCTTCCTTTGCCTGCCCTGTCGCCTGTGTACCCTGCTGTCCTGGTGCCTCCGTACTGACAAGGTGTGTAAAATGCGATAGGGCACCTAGGCGGGCAAGAAGTAGAAGTTTAATTCTCTTTTCTTGAGGAGGGAAATGAGCTGAACAGAATAGGAAAGACCTGGGAGGCTATTTTTCAAACACAAAGCGATGCTGACAAACTGCTGGCTGAAAGGGGGAGACAAAACTCGTGTGGTTAAACGCATGGAGAGAGTCTAGCGTGCTGAGATTCCAGCACAGGCTTAGCATCGCTTTGGGCAGGGTGCACCAGTGAACGATGTGCGTCTCGGAATAAGCAGGGTGGTTAATACAGGGATTACTTCTACTCGCCTGAGTGCTCTTGTTTCGTCTTGGAGCTGACAGCGCTGGTGGGAGCTCTGGATCTGAGTCCGTGTGCTTGGCATACCTGCAGTTTCGGTTATTTCCTCCTTGAACCCAGCGGAGTATCTCTGAGAAGCGTGTTCTAGCTGTTTGTTTCTTTTTGCATCTCTATCTTCTCCCCTCTCCTCCTCCTCACCCTTGATGAGTCTCGAGAGGAGAAGGAAATCACAATTTTGATGGAGTGCTATTCTTCCAGCAGCCGTCTCGCGCTCTTGCACACACAATCAAAAATAACAATGGGGCTCATCGGTGGAGCGGGCCAGGCAGCAAGAGATTGATTAGAGATTGTAGGCCTCTGTTAACTCCTCATTCTTGTTAATTACAAGTTATTTTATTTTTATATTTTGTTTTCGATTTGCCCGGGTGGTTGCTGGAGACTTGATTTCCGCTCAGCTCTGGGAGCCCTGCCGGCGCTGCGCAAGCGTGCTGCCTTCCTGCCAGATGATTGTGCTGGGATTCCTGGAAGGGTCAGCAAGGACCCATCTTGGGTTGCACTAAGCAGCAGCTCTAAAACAGGAGCTGTTGAGCAATCTATGGTGTTACGGCATCAAATCCCGTATTTAAACTTCCTACGCACCATTTTCTTTCAGATGTTGTAGCAGCCTGTTTCATGTTAGGACCTAACTTTAATTCTTGCTACTGCCTTCATCTTATTCTGTTCTTTCTCATGCTTTTTTTTCCTCCCGACACAGTTTCTGTCTTGCTGCATGAGCTTCCCTAAACAACTGCCTGTCCCCTCGGGCAGGCTAGGGGTTTTTTCCCTTTTTTTTTTTTT